>CM031237.1:693516977-693730326 GCA_018340775.1 Taxus wallichiana var. yunnanensis
GTATTGTTGAGATATTAACTTGCTTTGTTTTGTGTGTTTTTGGGTGTATGCGGTGAGTGGAGTATATCGGATGGGTAGTGAGAGAGAGTGTGATTGGCTCTCACAAAGGTATTGGATGCCCTTTCTCAAGGCGAGGAGGACACACTACGGAGGGCCGGCATACTACGTATATCGCGCGTGCCCCATGTCACCCCATTTAGTCACATCCTTTGTGACTTATTTTCATATTGGGATGCGAGATGGAACACTTTCCAGCTATGCCGGAAGTCCTTGCGGTGAGTGGACTATCATGTTGGAGGATGTCTACCGTATTTTGGGAGTCCCGATCATCGGGAGGAGACTCACATTAGAGACAGCGGCTCACGGGCACACGGTGCACGGTGGGAAGGTTATATGGGAGATGCTGCTATCTCACGGGGTCGAAGAAGGGGAGTGAGAGTTTGATCCATCCCTTCTTTGCCTATCCCCATATTTCGAGGAGGCCATTATGGGGATCCTTGCCTCGAGATTGATCGGGGACAAGGGAGGACACTTTGTTATCTTCTTGGGCCCCCATCATTGCAGAGATAGAGGGCATGGCCGGATATACGCACAGAGGTGCGAGACATTACGCAGGGACCACCTACCACGATTTATACGGGGTGGTCATTTACGAGGGGCAGTCATTGAGCCACCCGAACTCTAGTCATGAGTTGGGTGTATGAGCATTTTATTCCTTATGGCGGGCGTAGAGGTGGCAGATCCGGGGTGAGGGGCAGCCGGATGGTCGAGATATGTCGGTCTTGAGCACCTCACCGGCCGATTGCCTCCCTTACCACAGTAGATATGGAGGTGACAAATGCCTCGGCTTATGGCGGCATATGGGGCGAGGAGACCCTTACATTGATCTCTGCTCCACCACGGGGCAGCTCATCGACCGCGTGGGGCGGGTGAGGTACATCCTTTTGGCGAGTTCCTCGGTAGTTCGGCCTTCCATATGCGGGCATGCTTCCCCAGTGGCACCGGCTTACGAGATCGGTTCGCGAGGCCGGAGGGGCACAGAGGCCGTGGTTGGACAGGTGGTCACTCTGGCATTCCCATTGCGGCCCGGGAGGATAGTTCGGGCCGGAGGAGGCCAGCAGTGCGCCTCGGGCACCTTTGCTTGAGTTGCTGCGGTCTGCTCATCGCGGCGATGACCACTATAGACATTGACTCCGAGTCAGAGCTTACGAGGGAGGGTCGGAGGAGCGGGATGATGATAGCGATCTGAGTGGCATGACACTCGGGATATTTTGCGAGTGGAGAGGGCCGAGCGGAGCGCGAGAGAGGACACTCTGGTCTCGGAGGAGCCACTCTCTCGGGGCCATGGTGGAGAGGATGAGTCGGTTGTGGGGTGACATGTTGCCCTGCTACTAGGAGCAGCCCCTCGGTCGCGGGCGGCATCCGTGGCGGGTGCGGCCCCCTGTGATCCATCTTGGAGGCCGGTGATCCGAGTAAGTTATCCTTTCTTCCTTTCAATGTTTGTTTAATTTAGGATTTGTTAATCTCTCTCTCCTTGTGTTTGTATCTTGTATATTTCATCCTCTTGCTTGGTTTCTAATTCATTTTTCTCCTTTGTTTTGCGAGAGGCGCCGGCGAGTGGCGGGATCGATCCGCGGGTATGCTGCTGATTCCTGATGATCCCCATGGATAGGACCCGTGCGGAGCTATCTGTAGATGTCGGGGAGCCCTCAGCAGGCCAGCGGGCATACCGCATCTTCGCTCCCATTTGGCACGTGGCCAGGATGGTGTCGACTCTTCGTACGGAGTTGGCAGGCTATAGGACGGCTGAGCGTCTTATGAGGAGCCATTCTCGTGGTGAGACCGCGGCTGCTCCTCGGGACCCTAGAGCCCTCCGTTCATTCAGAGCGCCAGCGTAGCCGAGCCCTAGGCGAGGGCGCGCACCCTCGGAGGGGTCGCGTAGGGGTTGAGAGACCACTTGGCTCCTATGTATTTTGTATTATAGATTCTTTTGTATATCACGGGCTCTTTGAGCGTTTTGACCATGCCTAGTGCATGATGGCATTGTATATAAACATTGATTATTTATATATATGCATTCGTTTTTGGATCAAAAGCTTGTCACTCATGTTTTCCCTTTCTATTTCCAGTTTCCTCATGTATACTACGATGTATGTTTTATATGCTTTCTAGAATGTATGCAATGGAAAACAGATGATGCAAATGTTTGCTTTCTTTTTGTGTTTCATGATGCTGATACATGATATTGTAGATATATTGTGATCTTGAATCTTAGCTTCTGTGAGCAATTTGGATACCTCATGTTTGTTTTGGCAAAGTGATGAAAATAACCAGTATGATGAACAGATTAACTTGCCCCACTCCTAACTCCACGCAGACTAGTAAGATGCGAGGGCTTATCACCAAGAGCGAAGGGCGCAAGTTATGAAATATGGTGAAATGATAGTGATGAAAGACAGAGACAAAGCTTTGGCGGAACCAAATTGGAAGCTCTGAAGCCTACTCCTACTCGAATGACTTCATAGTTTTGGATGCGACTTGCTTTGCGGTTTATCTAGACTTAGACCCGTAGATGGCCACATAGTAGACAAAATCTAGATTTTAGGATTTTTAACTCTTTTGGAATTTTGAACATCTGATTCATTCGTTTTTGACTCAAAGTTTGAATAGTTTGTTTATGACCTTTTAACGTTTGCTTTGTCAAGAGGACCCCCTACACTTTGCCCCATGCTACTAGTAAGAAGCGTGGGTTTATCACCGTGGGCAAGGCATAGGCGAGTAAGGGCATTTCCATCCTTTCCCAACCCTACGTCACTAGTAAGAGATGCAAGCTCATCACCGAAGGTTGGTGGGGCAAGGAAATGTGTAAAAATAAAATTTTCTGTTTAATCACTTTTTGACTTGCTTATTTGAGTAAAATGTCAGTATATGCTTATTTCCAAAGAGATGTATATATGGGATAGATGTGACACCATGAAGCTTCTAGAACAGACCTTAGGCAAGACACCTATCCTAAGAAGAAATCAAAGCGAGAACAAACTTGCAGATCTTGGTATGGTTACCGTTAGACTTTGTCATGTTTGATTTATTTGATAAAAGATTCCAAGATGATTTGATGATACATGAAGATGGAGAGGTATGATTAAAGAACATTATGCCAGAAACATCACGAGTTTGTAATGAATTGCTTTGAGAATAGATTTCTTGATCACAACTTATGTAAGAACAAGTGGACAAAATGATCTAAATCTATATGAAGATGCAATGTAGATAGTTATATAGGTAGCGTTAGCTGCCTATGCGTAGAAACGTTTGAGGTGCAAGGAATTGACTGTTTCACCAAACTCCTCACCTTCTAACGTACATAAGAGGTAAGCACCATTTCCGTAGTCCTTCATGACTCGGTATGGGCCCAACCATTTGGGCCGGAATTTCCTTCCTTCGCCGGTCTTCTTGTCGATCCGGCTGTCTAGTCTTAGAACTAGATCACCTTCGTATATATCGCGTTCATAAACCTTCTTGTTATACTGCCGGCACATTCGGTCAGCATAAGCTCTATGCCGCTGCTCAGCATCTAACCTAGTTTCATCTAGGCTTTCTAGTTGGGAAAGACGTGCTTCTCTGTAAGCGTCTTCATCCAGAATCCCTTGTAGTGAAATGCGGAGACTGGGTATTTCGACCTCAAGCGGGAGAACTGCTTCTGCCCCAAATACTAGCGAGAAAGGAGTTGCTCCCGTTGGTGTTCTTATTGAGGTTCGGTGGGCCCACAAGGCCGGATATAACTTCAAATGCCAATCTCGTTTGTTTTCTTTCACCGTTTTAAGGAGAATGGCTTTCAGTGTTTTGTTTGTCGCTTCAGCCTGTCCGTTGGCTTGGGGATAATACAAGGAAGCCGTATGATGGCTTATCTTAAATCTTACTGCATAGTTCGCGAACTTCTTCATTTTTAAAAGAAGTTCCATTATCGGAGATAATGATTTGCGGGATCTGCATGCACTGAAATGATTTGGTTCAAAATGAACTTGGCGATCACAGAACCAGGTACAGTAGTAAGAGGCATGGCCTCCACCCATTTGGTAAAATATTCAGTGGCCGTGATTATAAAATTATGGCCATCTGTGGATGAGGGAGAGAATTTCCCTATTAAGTCTAGACCCCATGTAGAAAAGGGCCATGGAGTAGCGATTGGTTGCGAGCTTGTCTTTGGCATGTGGATCTCGTGGGAGAATTCTTGGCACTTATGACACTGCGTGCTGCAAACTCTATCGCGTCATGTTCTAGAGTGGGCGAGAAATAGCCCATTCGATGTATTTTTTCGAGCGGTGGCATGGCCACCAAGTGGCCTCCACATATACTTGTGTGGGATTCATGGAGAATCCTCTTGGACTCTTACGTGTCGACACACCTTAAGAGCATTCCATCGAATGCTTTTCGATAGAAACACCTTTCTATAATGACATATTTAGCTACGATTATGCGTAACCGCCTTCTTTGTTGCGGTGTAACTGCCTCCGGGTACGTATGGTCCATGATATAATTAATGATATCAGTGTACCAAGGACACTCAGAGATAGCGGGTCGTGTTTCGATGTAGTATACGCATTCATCTGGAAAGTCTAAATCTACTAGATCACCTCCATCTAATGGGTTGTCAGCTAACCAATCCATGATGATTTGTCCTTTAACCGACTTCTGATTTACAAATGTTAATTCGAACTCTCCCATTAAGGTTATAAAACGTCCAGCCTTTTTAGATAAGGACCCTTGTGTGAGAAAAGTTCGTAAATGGTCCGTTTTTACCATGACCTTCGTTTCTTGATTCAGCATATAATGTCTTAGGCGTTTAGTAGCAAAGACTATGGCAAGGCATTCTCGTTCTGCCTGTGTATAGCGTGTTTCATAGTCGAGCAGCGTTCGGCTAATGAAATAAATCACACGTTCTCTCTTGTTATCGTCTTCTTGGGCCAACATACAGGCCAGCGAGACATTGGTAGCTCGCGAATATAGGATTAATGGGCGATCTAGCTTAGGTGGCATTAGCGTAGGTGGTGATAACAAAAAATGCTTAACTGCATCAAAAGCTTCATTGCAATCTTCAGTCCAATCAATGCTATAATCCTTCTTGAGTAAATTGTTGATTGGATGAACGGCGAAGCTTAGGTCCGGATGAATCTCCGGATTGCACCCAGCTTTCCGAGAAATGATCTGATTCCAGATTCACTCGAAGGTGGGACCATTTCGAGGACAGCCTGAATTTTGGTTGGATCAACATCAATCCCTCGTGACGATATGATGTAACCTAGGAGCTTTCCTCCTGTTACACCAAATACGCATTTCTCTGGATTTAGCGTGACTCCGTATTCTATTAGACGTGAAAGAATGACGCGGAGTACTTCGGGATGGTCACTGCGCTTCTTGGCTTTAGCCAATAAGTCATCTACGTAAGATTCCATGATTTTATGAATTAGATCGTGAAATATGTATGTCATGGCCCATTGATACATGCTTGCGGCGTTCTTGAGACCGAATGGCATAACAACGTAGCAATAGGTTCCCCAAGGAGTTATAAACGTGGTTTTAGCTTGATCTTGCTCGGATATTCTGATTTGATTGTATCCCGAGAATCCATCCATGAGAGACAAAAGTTCAAAACCAGTCGTTGCATCAACGATAACGTCTATGGATGGTAATGGGAAATCATCCTTAGGACACGCTTTGTTGATATCTCGAAAATCTATGCGAGATGCGTATCTTTCCATTCTTCTTGAGAATGCAGGAGCGATGTTAGATACCCATTGGGAGTAGTCAAGCGGCTTGATGAATCCTACAGAAGGAGTTTTATTACCTCCTCTTTTACCATGAGAGCTACTTTGGGCTTCATGGGTCTTGATTTTGTTTAATTGGCTTTGCATCTGATCTAGTGAGCGAGGTTGTGCACATGATGTGGGTGTGACTCCTGTCATCTCCTTGTAATTAAATGCAAATGCTTTTGATGTTCTTTGAGAATCCTCGTATGTATTTCCACTTCTTAAGGGTTAACGAAGAGCCTAGTTTCAATATTCTTGGTTCATCTTCTGTCCCGATGTTGACATCGATTGTTTCTTCGATCAAAGAGGCGTTACCCTCTTCGAACTCAGGTGGTACTGGAGGTAAATCTAAATCATCCCCATTTTCTACTGCGTATATGCTAGGTTCCATTTGTGAGGGAAGATCCGTTACGGGATTTCCGAAGTAGGAAGATGAATGTGGAATCAAGGATAAATCTAGCATGTGATAGGAGAGATGTAGTGCCGCATAGGCATTTAAGTAATCCAAAGTAGCAGCATCATTATCAACATGGTCTAGGACGGTAGATTCACTTTCGCTTGAAAGAGGATTTGTCATTGTTTTTATCAATGGTTCATCACGAATGGATCTTTTGTGAAGTGAGTATCTTCTAGTCATTGCTTGGAGTAAAGCGTGATCTTTGAGGTTCTTTATTGAATCGGCGAGAAGATTTTTCTCTCGTGGGATTGCTTCAATGGATATGAAGTTAAACGCCTTGCTTAAATCTAACACAACGTTTTTGTAGAGTTGTAAATGTTCGGCTTTAGTTTCATATACTTCAGAAACTTGGTTTGTCACTAATTGCGAGTCTCCCAGGACTCTGATGTTATCAATACCAATTCTTTTGGCTAAGGTAAGGCCAAGGAGGAGGGCTTCGTACTCAGCGCCGTTGTTTGTGCATTCAAAGTTTAATTTAAAAGTGAATGGGAGGACTTTCTCCTCGGGCGAAGTAAGAATTATACCTGCCCCCGCTCCATAATGACATTTAGCTCCATCAAAATGGAGAGTCCAATACTTAGCCGGGAGTATAGATGTTGGGGCATCTGCTGCGTTTGCGCACTCTACTTCTACCATACGAGAGATCCTCTGTGGCAGGAACCAACACCTAGGAAAATCCTATGCCTCTTTGAATCGAATGGTAAGAACATTGGTGAATCTTGTTCTATCAACTCAATGATTTTCGCGGTAGTCCCTAATGATCTTGTTTCTTTAGTTTTATCTTTAGGGGTTGGAATTGTTTTGGCTATCTTTGGTAGTTTCAAGATCCGTCGTAGGTACCAACTTTTCCTCTGGTTTTGGGTCGAGTAGGTTTATTAAGTTGGTTTGTTGGCGAGTTCAAATTAAGAGTGCACCTGGTCTTTTCTTTAAATCAGCTAGGTGCAAATCGAAAGGTTTTGGATCGCCTTTGGCTCTGAAATACCTTTCTAGATGCGAGAATCTTACTTCTTGAAATAGCGTGGAAGGATTGCCTTCATGCGGTGTATCCAGGTCGGTAGAGGATCATATTATAGTTAGTTTCCCGATCTATAATATAAAACTCGAGTCAAAATGGTTTTGGGCCCTAAGGTGACCGGCGATATAATAGTTCTATCGAAGTGGCTTTAAGGCTATCATAGCCTCTCATGTATTTCGAGTAGTGGAGCAGTTTGTTTCCCCATATCCAAGTTTTGGAGGAAAGAGAAAGGGACTATGTTAACTGCGGCCCCATCGTCAACCATTGCCCGTTTTACATAGTTATTATAAACCCATACTTGCAAGTGTAAGGCTGGGATCACCTCGGCGTGCGATCTCAGCATCTGTGGGCATTTTACTTATTTCGAATATGAATTCGACATCCTTGTCCGGCTGCCCCGGAGGGTGGATATCAAAATCTACGTGATTTACTTGTGTTTCGGGAGGTGGAGTGATGTTAATTAGATGGCCTAGACCTAATGCTTCTAAAAGAGCAGCTCTGTGAGGGGGAGAGTTCTTTAGTAAGTCCAAAAATGAAATGTGTGAGAAGGTCTTTGTTAGGTCACTAATTAAATCATAGGCACCGATGGGTTTTCAACTATTTGCTTGACTCTTATCATCTCTGCGCGAGATGACTTGGGCTCGGTTGAGAGAAATACTCTCGTGTTCTTGTTATAGCTTCGATAGGTAGTTCGGCGTCTAATTCTACCAAACTAACTATCTTGGGTCTCGGTTGAGCTCTAGCGTGGCGCAAGCCAGTGATGGATTTAATGAAGTCGAGGCTTCATGATCATTGTTTCCCATCATTGCACTTTTGTTTGCTCCGGTTGGATTCAGCCTATTGCCATCATGATTTGGGAGCGGATCGTTAAAGATCTTGAGGGGAGCATTCTGAGGAGAAACTGCCCCTGCGAGCGTATTTGGTGATGATGAGACGGGATCTGCCAAAAACAAGTCTGTGAAGAACTGTCTTTGTTCTTCTGGCAAGCGTTGCATAAATTTATTGTAGTCACGGCACGTTCTAGTATCGTGACCCCGAATTTTATGGAAACCACAATAAGAATTGGGGTTGTAATTCCCATTTTGTTGGTTTGGTGTGTATTGTGGCCTAAAATTTCGATCAAACTGTTGCCTATTAGGATTAAAGTTTTGGAATTGTTGTTTCTGGTTTTGACTTTGGTTTTGGTAACCAAATGAGTTTTGGCTTGGCCCTTGTATGGGATTTCACCATTGTTGTTGTTGTTGTTGTTGTGGATGGTTAAAATCCACTGTATTGATCGTCGGGGTAAAGTTGTTGTTTCGTTGGTTGTTTGTTTGTGACGGAGCATTAACAACATTCACCCTCTTGGGCTGGTCGGTTACCCCATCTGTTGTTACCCCACGATTTTTGTTAAGGATTTTGGGTCCTTGATTGACATTTGTGATAGTTGTAGTGTTTTGAGTGGAGGTGATTAACCTCCCGTTTGTTCCATATGTCTTACGACCACTATCTATCGCTGCTTGGTCTATTCGAAGAGCGCTCTCAAGTACTTCATCGTAAGTTCTTAGTGGGAACTTACGGACTTCTTCCTTCACCTCCTTCTTTGAGAGAATGAAGGAATAAATCACATAGTTCCATCTGATCCATGTTTGGAGCACTTGCTGAAGAATAAAGAACTGTACGCCACCTCTGGATGAAATGGGCGACAGATTCGTTGTGTTCTTGTTTGATGTGCAAGAATTCCCTGATTCCTGTTCTCAACAGTTTGTTCATGTCGAAGGCCTTGATGAACTCTGACACGAGTTGTTTAAATGAATGGATGGAGGCTTCAGGTATCCTGTAATACCAGTCGAGAGCAATACCTTCCAAGGTTTTAGGGAATATTTTAGCAACAACCCCATCCCAAGGGAGTAATTCTCGTATGGCTGTAGCGTAAGCTTTGATATGTGCATTCGGATCTCCCTCACCCTTGAACTTGGGTAAATCAGGAAGAGGTCTTGGAAGCATGACGCTTCGTATGGTGAAATCTAAGGGTTCCTTTAGATATTCTGAATAAGTCCCTATCGCATAGCTTTCGACCATTGATGGTGGTTGCTGAGGGAGTGGTGGTGGGATAGGTTGTTGATACGGTGCAGCGTATGCGTTAGCAGGGGCATAAGGAGTCCCTGCGTTTGAGCAAACATGCTGGGAGAGGAGAACATATCTCCTTGTGGTGATTTAGAGTACATGTTTAAGTACGACGGGGTATTGTCAAGGAATGGATTGTTTGACACTAGACCGGGAGGAATAGTGTTAGAGATGGTGGGCCTTGTTGGCGTTTGTTGTGGATAGTGAGGAGGCATGCCTAACGTGCCTACTCCTGTGAGGAGATCTACTTGGCCAGAGTGGTATGGAGGATTGGAACTTCCTGTTTGCATGAACGGAGAATTTTGACTTGCTTGAGCAAGTTCTAACCCTCTCACTCTTTCTACTAACGTTGAAATGACTTCATTTGGTGAAGTCACGGTGCTTTGCCTGAGTGGCGTTTGTTGTATACCCTGGTGTTGTATAGGCATGTGATAGCCTGTCATGAACTGATTGCTATCTTGCCAAGTTTCTCCGAGAGTATTTCCTATATGCAGTGGCATAGAGGTATTTTCTTGAAAAGAGATCTCGGGTTGTATTTGTAAACCTCCTATAGGTGGGTACATACCCAGGAGAATGTTGTTCACTCTAGGATAACGTGTTGATTTGTCCATCATCTAAGACCGGGTATGGATCATTGTCTCTAATTTGTGATCTAAGTAGCATTTGAGGAGACGAACCGAGATTCTCAGTAAACGTCATATTGTTTGAACACAGAAGGCTCTGTTTGTTGCGTTCGAGGGGTTGATCTAACTCCTCGGTTTGAAAAGATGAATTATATCGATTCTTGGGGTTTGTGTTGACAAGCTGATTAGTTGAATAGTTGTCGCCCCATCTTGAGAGCGAGGTGATGATTGCCTATTACATTGGGCGTAGTATGCCTCAAGACCCAAGAGGGTCTGCCATATGCATCGAATCCCGACATATTCGGGGTATATGAATACCCATGAGAATAATGGGAAGGAAGCGAAGGTGATTTGTGAAAGGAAGCGTGATATTATGACTCGAAAGAAAGTAGGAAGTTTTACGTCGGCTTCACTAATTTCATTTGTTTCACGTCGGGTTCACCAATTTTGTTGTGGCCCGATGTGAATGCTAATGAAGTACGGAAAAATGTTGTTTGCACGTCGGCGTGAGAATCTCAAATCTACAAGTGACTCTTCCACGTGCCCGACCTCTCGAGGTCGTGCCGAGACAGCCGGTGGGGGTAGAATATGCGTTGGATTCAGACAAACTAGTTAGGCAGTCTAATGTCTTCGACACGCACTAATGGAATTTGTGAATCTAAGGCAAAGAAGGCCCTTCTAACTTGGACTGGTGTGATAGATCGATCAGCAAGGATGACTGCTCGAAGGCTCCAATCAATATCGAGCTCTGGCGTGATTCGATCTATGGGTTGCGGAATACGTGGAAAATGACCTAGGATAGTTTCGTGTATGTCTCCTGATAAGGTCATATAGTGGATGGTGAATATAATTGACTTTTATGGATGATTTTCTGGCCTAGTCCAGAATTCTCTAGCTTCGTTAGCCGCTATATTCAGTAAGGACAATTGTTCGATGATGATGGGTGGAAGTGGAGTGGACTGAAATACTAGTGTGCGTAGGCCAGTGTCTATATCTAATTCTCTTATGGATTCGTTGGGCTGTGGGATCTGTGGATCACAACCATAGACTCTTGGTTGTTGCGGTCCTGTTATGGTCATACGCGAGATCAAGTTCTAATCCCTAGTATCCAGTAATCGTACGCTTTCTCAGCTTCTATGTTTAGAACCAACAGTTGTGCAATCTTCTCAGAATACCTCACAGGCGTTCTCGTGACACTTTGGATTCTTAAGTGGTATCTATATCTACGAGGGTGTCTCCAGCGTCATTTGTGGAACTAAAGGATCGCACCCAAATGTTTGTTCTCTTTCAAACCCTTCTACAGTCATGTGGATGATTTTCTAGGGTAATCTGTAGTTTGGCTGACTTGACCAAAATGCATGTGCCTGGTCGTCTTCTATGTTTAATCCTCTTAGCGGAGAAGCGATCGATTTGTAAATCTGGTTGTTCGGAATACTTGTATTACGAGATTTTGGTCTATGTCAACTATTCTTTGTGAGAGGTTTGGTTGAGGCACGATTGGCTCGAATATATATTCCACAGGCTCCACGAGGTCCCATGATTGTCATACGAAACAAAATGCAAATCTAAGCATGTGAAAGCAAATTCTAACTACATGAAATAAATCTAACATATATAACTTTTATTCTTCTAAGAAATCTTTTAACAATTTTAAGGAAAGCAAACTATTTTAAGCGTATCTAGAAATAATAATTAAATAACAATTTAAAACAGACAAGATAACCGAGTGTAGTTATTTGCCTGTGCGATTTGTAGAATTATTCTAAATAAATAAAATAGCTCGTCTAATCTATCTGCAAGATTCTCGATCCTACCTCAGAAGTGAGGAGTGAATCATAGTTTCTCAGAAACTATCAATCCTCACAGCTTCCCTGGCAATATCGAGAATAGAATTTACTGGAAATGAAAGCAATTTATCTACTCTATTTGATATGATTCTAACTAGAACTTTGAAATTTAAACACGGATTCCATGAACAGTGGCGAATCCGATGGTGTGTGTGATCTCGTCCCCTCAGTATGATCTCCTCGTTCTTTCGTGTTCACGTGGATCCAGAAAAGCGTGTAATGCTAGCACCGATAGGAGTAGATTTTGGGACAAGGACAGCTCAGAATGCAGACCGAAAATGCGAGTAGGAGAGGGATAGCGCAAGAGTACAGAGCTTGGCTTATGCGATTCCTAGCGGGATTTTACTTGAGTCATGCAACATGAAGCGACCAGAACCTGTAACTATCCTATACGAAGAGCAAAACCTGCAACTTTAATGGCTTCCTAAGCTATTCTGTTCCAATGGATTGGATAAAATAAAGACACTGTGCTTGCACAAGCTGGATATGTGGCTTACCAACAGCTGAATAAAGCTAACCAGGCATATAATGAACTGAACTAAGAACTCTAAGCAACAATGAAAATTAAATCTACAGCAAAGAGGAATTCAGAGGCAAGCTTTAGACTGGATTTGGATGAAATAACAGCACTGCCTGCACAAGATGGGTATGTGGCTTACCAACAGCTGAGCAATTTAACAAAAGATGCAAGTGAATTCAAGCTATGGCTTCTAAACAAGCTAACTAGCTAAAACACTAAAATGAGGAAATGAGAGCAAAGATCAAACTTCAAAATCCAGCCAAAATTCAGACCAAAAACTCCAGACCATTTGCATGTGCACAAACCATGCATTTATAGGAATTCAATCACCCAAAAACCAAAACCAAATTGAACTCCTAAACAATAAACAAAGGAAAAACACTATTCCAGGGGACCAAAAACATAAATGCATGCTCAAGTCGGCAAGGAAAAGCTGGTGAATCATGATATTTCACTCGAGTCGCGTCAAGAATGTTACGGAAAATGCGCACAGGACCGCCGCTCACGAGCGAGGCGGTGGTTCTGGGACCGCCGCCACGATCGGGCGGCGGTCACGAGGCCCATGCCCCTGTAGGGCGGCGGTTTCATCACTGAAGATCAAAAAGGCCAAGGAAAGAAGAAAAAGGGGAAAACAAAGGGCGCGGGGGCTAAGCGGGGCATGCGGGATGTTAATCATACTCGAGAGGGGGCTTTTACGGATCCTTAACACCTTGCGAGAGACTGTATCATCATCGGGCTCATATTGGATACAATGGGAATGCATATCAACTGTCTAGATAATCGAGCCATCCTCATGCTCCGAACAAGTTGCATATTGATTTTGGGGTGCACCCCATAAGGGTGAATCCCAATGCCATAGCTTTCTATTTTGAAATGTGGAAGGGGGACTGGTTCTCTTTGTCCTTGTTCATTCCTCCCACATCCTAGGCCTTTGTAGCCCATGTAGTACATCATTCTACTAGATTTTCATATTAAGGGGTTTGATAATAGGATGTCCGAGTGTCCTCGAGGACCTGGGTTGTGAGGTGGATCAAGCAATTTCTCCTCAGCTAACAAGCCTCTAGGTAGGAATGACCCAATAGTGTGTTCCTCTCTAGGTCTCCTGAAGTGGTAGTTGGGTCGACCTCTAGTCTTGGGTGACAATGAGAGGTCTGAAACCAAGAGCACTTGTTATACATTATACTCCCCACATCCATATTTAAGGATTTTCATCTCCCATGAATCAAATGGAGATGTTGAAGTAGATGCCCCATGAGCACAAGAACTAAGAGAATCTGAATCCACCCAGGGATTCCATGGCCTCAAATTGGAGAGGGACAACTATATCTATGGAGGGACATGCATATGTACCCTTTGTGCAAATCTATTGAGAGCTCTACAATGAGAAAAGGGCTCAGAATATCCTTGTATTGTAATTGTATGTCCCTCATGCTTCAACTTAATGCATTGATGAAACGTTGATGGCATGGCTGCGTAGCATGGCATGAATCCATGGCCAGCCTAGAAGCATGTTAAATGGAAGTTCCAAGTCTAGGACATGAAATTTCATCTGATGGTAAGTGGGTCCCACCTCCATGGGTAGTGTGATGGTGCCTATTGAATCTCTTTCCGCGTTGTCTTATGCGGTGATGGTGATAATATGGGACTCAAGATCTTCTTTTGTATGTCCCAAATGTTTAACCAACTTAAGCATGCAAGATGTTCAACCCAGATCTGTTATCCACAAGCACCCGTTTGATTTTCTTGTGGGTGACAACTACCTCAATGTATAAGGGAAGATTATGTGTAGGATTCTCGGTAGGGATTTCCCTATGGTTGAAAGTGAGATGTTCACTTGGTGTGATGTTTGCCACCGCATCTTGAAGGTGTGCAGGATCGACTTCTAAAGGCACTCCTGACCCCTAAAGAGTTTGGTACGAATGTCTTTATGTACATTGGATATCTTGAGAAGATCTAAGATCGAAATCTTAACAAATGTCTTTTCAAGTTGTTCTAAAATATTATATTTACCGGTTTGCAAGGTCGATGGAGAGGGTTCTAGAATCACGAGTAGGCATGCCTTGTTACCGTAGTGTAGTCCTTTCCCTTGATCTGGATGGTATTGACATGGTCGGCGGGAGAGTGAATACATCCAATAAGCAAATCATAATGATTGTTGTATCTTTCGGTGTACAAGTAATTCACAACTTTATAAGTTTGGGATGAATCTCACGATTCGGATTTTACTTTTCGACTTATCATGCTTGGGAATGGTTCTTTATAAATCCCCATTTTCTCATTAGGTGTTTGTGTTTTTCCAGGGTTATCCACCTCTATCTCACCATTTTCAATGAGGTCCTGAATATAATGGCAAAGTGCAGACATTTGTCTATCTTATCCTTTGACGTAATGCATTTCACAATATTCATGCTCCTTGTACAATGAAGGTTTGAGCGTTGTTGTCAAACGGTTGTGTTGTAGGATAGGTCATCATGTGGGCTGCATCCAACTATTTTAGTATGATGACAATGGTTCATTGAGAGAGAGTTAATGTTCTTTACTTTGGTGGTGGTTGAATTGGGCCCTTAGTGGGTTTAAAGGTTGACCAGATTTGGACCATCCGAACACGTTTGGAATCGATAATTCCGTCTCCCACCACATTTTTATTTTTGTTAAAGATCTTGATTTTCCACGGTTTTGACATTTTTGTATTTATATTGGGTTTTGAGGTGCCTTTGGTAATGAGATCTTTTTCTATCTGAATCCCTTTCTCGATAACCTCCTAAAAATGCGGACATAGTGCATTTAGAGGTGGAAAGCTATATCCGAGGTTGAGATTGGGAACAAAAATACTAACCAGTTATTTTTAGGGAAAGCGCAAGGGAAGCGACTAGCTATCCCTCTCCACCATTGGAGGAAGCTAGTGAAAGTATCATTTGGGCATTGCTTGGTGCCACATAAGTCTTCCATGGTGACATCACTCTCTATGTTATATGAGAAGTGACACACGAATCTTTCTACCAATTCTAGCCAGGTGAAAATTGATCCTCGTGGTAAGTGTGTAAACCACTCCAAGGCTTGACCTCCGAGACTCTTGGGAAAAAGTATGATGAGGTAATTGTCACTATAAGACACCTCTTGACATGCCATGTAGAAATATTTAACATGATCCCGTGGATCTCCTTTCCCTTTATATTTGTCAAACTTTGGCATATCAAATTTCTTTGGAAAGGGTTGAAGGGTCATTGTCTTGTCAAAAGGATAGGGGCATAATTCTTCATATTGATATTTCCTAATGCTCCTTATATTTCTCTCTTGTAAGCTCATGAGATTTGTTTTCATAGACTGCACTTCTTGTGTGAGCAATTATTATTTAGTGGGAGAAGCGGGATATAAACACGATGATACCCTGTGTCTTCTTCTCCTTGGTTTTCTCGATGGAGTTCATTGATCTTAACCTTAGGCCTCAACTTTTGAACGTTCTTGTTTGCGTGTATCTGTACGTACATGGGAGGTAAGCAAAGCTAGTTGCTTTGGCTTAGGTTACTAATGTGTTGTTGGATTATGGTTTGGTTTATGGATTCTTCTTCTAAAGGTTCCTCCTCTTTGTATTGTGGAGGTTATTCACCTGTCTCATGTTCTATCTTGTTTCTTCATGGCACTTTGATAAAGGGTATTCTATGCCCTACCACTTTATCATTCCGTACGTAAGAAGTGGAAGCATGTCTGTTAAAATATCTTCCATATTAATAAGGGGATGTTCTTCCTCAGTATCGTCATTTGTAGGTAGTATTGTTTCATTCTCGGTGGGAAATTTGGCCCCTAATTCTATGACCCATGCCAACACTCTATCTTTGTTTCTAAGAAGAAACTCATCTAGTAAAGTGGGGTCAAAATCAAGTTCTGCATGTGGTGATTCTAATTCATTTCTACTATGATTGACCATCTCTTGTTTCCTTTTCTACAGAAAACAATGGTCCTAGGTCGTGTCTAATGAATGGGTTGGACCCTTGTCTATTAGAGGTTTCCCAAGCTTGCACTTTTTGTTCCTCATATGTCTATTTCTTTAACCCTAGACATGTTTTAGGAGCCATGTTTTCATGATAGTTTCACTAGGGTAAGTTGTAAATGTGTTCAAAGCTTAGTGATCACCCCGAAGTGAAATGAAATATGTTTTTGCTAAGAGTTTACAAGAAACAAGACATAAATATTGAAATTGTAGTGATACGATACAAACAAGCTAACTCTTCTAAGGACATCCACGGTGATGAACCATGCCTAACTACAATGACGATGTTGACATGGGTATCAAGATCACAATGGCTACCAATGATGTGAATATGCCTCCACACACTTTAGACATTTAACTTACCCAGCCGCAAACATGGATGGGCGTAAATGGACATAAAAGTGACAGAAATAATCGATTGGTAACACAAAGTGTCAAAAGAATGTGAAGGAATCAAATCAAAAAGGATGAAAAATGCATTTTTCACTTCGTCAAAGTTTCACCTCTCCCTAAGGCAAGTAAAAACTAGGCATGTAAATGTTTTCAAAGCTTAGTGATCACCCAAGTGATAAATCACCAATGGTGCATGCGTTTGGTATCGAAATCTGTTTAAATGAAGTTCCTCCTAGACTATGTTTCAAAAAGTAGCTTCACGTTGCAAGATGATTAACAAGATGTCTTCACTTATGCCAAGTTCAAGGGAATGAACAAAACATAAGTAAATACAAGAAGTCAATGCGACCTCCTAATCAAGATATACGATGAGCGAGCTCAAACTTGATTAAGACCTATATCTCAAAAAGTGCCAATTACAATTCGCGAATGACACAACAATATCACCAAGATATGTTAACCCACTTTGCGAGAAAGTGAAGTATTGATATCAAGATGTTATTGATATAACACACACAAATGGTAACACCTAGCACTCTTTGAAATCGAGGTAATAATAGAACCGAACTAAAAATCTCAAAGTATAGCTAGGAATAGTTAAAAATGTGTGCAACGTAACCTTACAATATAGGTATTTATGTCAAGTTTACAAGAAACAAGACGTAAATATCGAAATTGTAGTGATATGATACAAACAAGCTAACTCTTCTAAGGAAGTCCGTGGTGATGAACCATGCCTAACTACAATGACAATCTTGACATGGGTATCAAGATCACAATGGCTACCAATGACATGAATACGCCTCCGCATACTTTAGATGTTTAACTTACCCAGTGCAAACATGGATGGGCATAAATGCAGACATAAAAGTGACAGAAATAGTTGATTGGTAACACAAAGGTAGTAACCCTTCTTCGATCAACAAAGTGTCAAAATAATGTGAAGAAATCAAATCAAAAAGGATGAAAAATGCTGGCTTCACTTGGCGAGTTTCACTCACCCTAAGGCAAGTAAAAACTAGGCAAAAGTAACACGTCACATGTTCCTCAATGAGAATATGGTTCAAAACTCAACACTATTTTTGAATGGTCAAAGTGGGCTCTGGAAAAAGTATATCTTCCTAGGTGGTTCTCTCATCCTAGGTGCTACAAAGATTATCCTTGAGTGGGAAAATTTACCCAAAAGTCGCAATGATTAGTTTGGGAGTATCTCGAAATTTCCCCCTCAAGCATAGTGGGCAATAAATGCATCTAATCGTGTACTCAAAGGGTTGCGTAGGGACAACTTGTAACTCTATCTCACAAAGGATTTACTAGTCGGATAGGTAGTGTGGAGCACTTCCGTTTCATCCACAAGGTTCCCTCTTGCGTGGACTACTTTGGGGTTTCTCGAACCACCCCCATTGTTGTAGCTTAAGGCGTTATGCCAAAGGGTTATGTTCTTGTTAAGTGGAGAGGGATGTACCCTTTTTGAAACACTGTAATCTGAGTGTTTTGAGTATGTTGTTCATTTTATCTTTTTAATTAGATGTGATTTGCTCGAACACCGTTTGTCAACCTATATAACAAGCCGTATTAGTAGTCTTTTGACTTTTGTTTCGATTCTTCCGTTCTTTGACAAACAATGGTGTTTCGGTCATGTATGAGAATTTGTACTAATTTTAAATCAAAATAGAAGGCATCATTTCTGATTCTCCAAATCATCCAAGGACACAAGAGAAGAGCATACGTGATTGTCTTCAAAAATCCAAAAGATATCAAATGAAAAAAACACTTTAATTTAACATGCCAAATTAAGCAATTCCAACTCAAATATTCTTAGCAATCTCAAAGCATCAAAAGGACTCAAGAATCATTTCTGATTCCCAAGATCACCCCAAGGGACGTGAGGGAAGAGCATACGTGATCTTAATCCTATACGTAAACAATGCAAAATAATACCCAATCAAATATAAACATGTAATAATAACTCCGCAAAGAAAAATATATGATTAGATAAACCTGCAAGAATTTTAGCACATCAACACTTTAATTTCAAAAATGCAAAAGGACACTGCACCTCTTTATCAACACTTGCGTGTGGGTTAGGGTGTATGCGCCACTCAAGGTTGTTTTCATTCCCATAGTGCACCTGTGCCACTGTGCCACTGAGAGATGTGTATGCCATGAAAACAATGCCTACACCACTAAAATAGTGCCTATTCTAGTCTATGGATTTTTGAATTTATCAAGCACCTGCGCCACTAGAGAGGTGTGTGTGCCACAAAAATAGCGTATGCGTTACTCTAAGAAAAGCAGAGACGGAATGACCGCATTACCGAGGAAAAATGTGTGCATGCCACTAAAATAGTATGTGTGCCCTGGTTAGGGCATGTGCACCGATCTGACAGGTTTCAGAATGCAGTGAAGGTACTATATGAAATGACGCGTCTGCATCGAGGTTAGTGCACTGCTTGGCTACCTGGTTAGGGTGTTTGTGCCGGGGTTGGCAAACGAGTAACAAGTTTATCTATGTGCCTGTGCCACCAGAGAGACATGTGCACCACGAAAATCGTGCCTACACCACAAAAATCATGCCTGCACCCCTAAAATCATTCCTACGCTTAGCTGAGCCGCAACCAAAATATGGCAGCAAACACAAGAAAACTCACAATATCTCAAATTTTGACAAGTTAGCTTAAGAATGGCAATAACCCATTAAAATTATGGCTATGAACATGAAGTTACACATATTAAATTAGCAAAAATTCCAAGAAAATGGACATTAATTACTACATGTGCATATCAAAAGTTAGCCAAAATAATGAAACTTAAACTAAAATGCCATGGGACTAAGTGTCCCACAAGCGTACCAAATGTGTGCAAGTGTTTCTATAATTTTAACCAAATTTAAAGCAAGAAAACTACCACCTAGAAATAGCTTCCTAACCTAGCTAAAAATGAGAAATATGCACCATCATGATGAAGAAATGAGCAATTCCTACCCTTAACATTAATAACTTTGAATTAATCAAAACATAATGTAAATTAATGAACTCTATTCCCCTTAATTGCCTAATTAAACATTTAAAATGAACCTAAGTAGTCCAAATGGAAATCAAATCATATTTTCTTGCTTTGATCCTTCAATGGATGCTTGGGTGTGAGGCTTATCTCTTCAAGAATGGAGGATGAAGGGCTCAAGAATGAAAAAGGTTATTAGTATGAAACTACGTGCTTACTTTTGTCTCTTGAGAGATTTAGGTGTAAGTGTAGAAGTAGAGGGAGGGTTGTTTATATAGCCCAAAGGATAAAGGATTCAACACATCCTCATGAATGTGGGACTAATGGAGATGTAGAGTTAGTTATGGATAAGGGGGGGTTTAGATGGGGTTGAGTTAGTTTTAGGAGGGTTTAATTTTTCCTCAAGTGGCTCATGTGGATAAAGGGAGCGTATTAATTAATCAAGATGATTAATAAACACATGTACAATCTTTTATAAGCTTTTAGATAAATTTTAGTGTGATTTGGACCATTAGGAGGGAATTAAACCAATTAAATAGTGATTTATTGATTTAAAGAGAAGGGAGGCTAATTAATTAATAATAATTAATTAGACTAGATAGAAGGTGTTGATTAACGAAGGGTCATTAATTAGGGTATGTGTTAGATAGGTGACTTAATTAATTAGCTTAATGTAATCAATTAATGACAATGGAAGAGAAGATGAGTGCTATTGACAATATGTCATCAATTTGTGGGAAATGAGATAATTAGTGCAATTTAAGTATTTAAATTGGTGGGAATAATTATAGGTGTCACACACACCTCATCACATATTGTGTTCTCTTTCAACCTAAGAAGCATGTCTTTGTGGTACTTTCAGGAAAAATCCTTGGTTTCATCATTTCTTTACGTGGCATAGAAGTTGATCCTGCTAAAGTGAAGGCTATTCTTGAAATGCCTCCACCTACTAATCTCCATCAACTTTGAAGCTTGCAAGGTAAGTTGCAATCTATTCATCATTTTATCTCGCAGCTTTTGAATGTTGTCAACCATTTCATCATCTCCTCAAGAAGGACATCTCATTTAAATGGGATGATGAATGCCACAAAGCCTTTGACACCTTAAAATAATACCTTCTTCAACCACCGGTGCTCATTCCTCCTAAGGATGACCAACCCTTTTACCTATAAATTTTCACCATTGACCATTCTTTAGGTGTCATGCTTGCTCATCATGATAAGAAACACAGAGAGAAAGTAGTTTATTACATAAGTCATACCCTTTTGGACTATGAAACTAGGTACACCCATGCTGAAAAACTTTTCTTAGCCTTAGTTTTTGTCACCACTAAACTACATCATTACCTACTCAACCACAAAACCTTTTTCATCACTAACACTTGATCCTCTACATTATATGTATGCCAAACCCTACCAAAATCAACATGTGTTGTTATGCTGGCTCATGCTTCTTACCAACCTTGACCTCAAATTCATCCATCAAAAGTCTATCAAAGCTAAGCCATCCATTGACCAACTAATAGGTGCACCTCTTTCAAAATCAACCCTCTAACTTTGATTTCCTGAAGAATCCATTGCTACCCTCTCCTTGGATGATACCACTTACCAAATGACCCTCTTCTTTGATGGTTCCAAATGTCAGCGTGGGGGTGGTGTAGGTGTTATCCTCATTCCTCTTGGTGGTGAACCCATGCCTTTATCTTTCAAACTAGATTTTTATTACAAACAATATCACCGAATACAAAGCACTCATATTGGTCTTCAGGATGCTTATGCCTTAGATGTTAAGTCAATTAATATCTTTGTGATTCCCAATTGGTTATAAATCAAGTCAATGGTATATACCAATGTCGTAATGAAATACTACAAAAGTACAAAATGTCACACTTTTGACTACCTTTGATCATTATGAACTTCAAACCACCCCCCGTTCTACCAATAAATTTCTAGAATACCATGGCCCTGTCTAGCTTCTTAGATACCCACTTTTCCTACTGACTCTAAAATATTTGTCACAATACAAAGGTTACAATCACCCTCTTATTTACCTCGTGAGGTCCACTTTGTTAGAACCATTGCACCTGACCCACGTGACCTTTGGTATAAGAAGTTTGTAGAATACCTTTCCCTTTCCATTCTACCTCTAATCTCACTTATAATGGACAATGTGCCTTTCTTAAAAGTGTCTCTCGCTATGTCATCATGGGTGGTCTCCTTTATAAGCGCAGCAATTTGATGGTATTCTCTTATGATGCCTTACAAGTTCTGAAATTCCCTACACCATCAAGGAAGTTCATGATGGAATTTTGGAGGCCACTTTAGTGGTTTAGCTATTGCTAAATGCATTCTTCACCTTGGCTATTACTACCAACCTAAAACCATGACTGTTGTGACTATGTCAAATGTTGTGTGAAATGCCAACAACATGCTAATCTTCATCACACACCTAGTCATGCCTTACAGGTCACATGAGACCTTTGGCCTTTCTCTCAATGGGGTTTGGATCTTGTTAGAGAGATCAATCCTCATTCTTCACAATGCCATCAATGGATTATAACCACTACTAAATACTACACTAAATGGGTAGAAGCCATTCCCCTCATTTCTACAAAAGCTAAGAAAATATGTGAATTCATCAACCATCACATCATTTGTCACTTTGGTGTCCCTCACCATCTCATCACTGATAATGGAAAATAATTCAAAAATAAAACCCTACAAAATTTGTGTGATGCTTTTTGGCATTCAACTCAGTTTCTCATCACCTTATTACCCAAAAACCAATGGCCAAGCAGAATCAACCAATAAAACCTTGAACAAAATTCTTATGAAAGTAGTTGACAATACTGGGAAGGATTGGCATACACACATTCCTTTTGCCTTGTGGGCTTACCACACTAGTATTCACACTTTGACTACTACCACACCTTTCTCTCTGGTCTATGGTACCAAGGTTGTCTTTCCTCTCAAAGTCCAAATTCCATCTCTCCGCATCTCACTACAAGACATGCTCAACATGAATGAATTTTCACCAGGACCATTTAGGCATACAACTTGAGTTATTAGATGAATGTTGTCTCAATGCTCTTGACCATCTCCAAATCTACCAAAAATGTATCAAGCATGCCTATGAAAAACATGTCCATGAATGAACCTTCCAGGTCAGGTGACCTCATCCTGAAAGGAAAATCAACATGTAACCAAAGAAGAGAAAAGTAAATGGGGAAAATTTTCTCCTAATTGGCTTGGACCCTATATCGTTACTCATGCCTATGGATCAGGTGCTTATCATTTGTCTTCACTCGAAGGTAAACCCAAACCTGAGCCCCTCAATGCCTTGCATCTTTGACCATTTTATTGTTGAAATCAAGTCCTATATCACCTTCTATCTATTGACCACTCATCCCTTGAGCATTGTTCACCTTCCATGTTACCCATTTTGAGGATCAATGACTAAACAAGAATCATGTGATTACCCATCACCTTTCAGCCTTATCTTCAATATGAGTATCATGGATCTACTCATAACATGATTCTCATGGATACTTTTTGTCTTTTTTAAAGATGGAATCCCATGGTCATTCATCACTTGAAACCATCTCTTTCATAGTTAACTTTGTGTACTATGGTTTTTTCTTCTAAACAAGAACCTAATCTTCCTCTATAGTCTTGTCCATGACTTAAACATCCAAAAACAAAATGGGATTCAAATCCTTGAGTCAAACTTCCAAAACAAATGACTCCCTCAAAAAGGACATCTCTTATCTCACCACTATAAATAGACTTGCTCCCTCAAGGACAACTATATAAAGTCATTGCAAAAATACAATAAAATGTTCAGAAGCTTCCCACATTGATCAACTTCACGAAGACCTCAAGGAGATAATATACTCATCCCATATAGACTTCCCACATCAATCAATCTATCAAAAACAAAAAAAATGAAGAAAATGATAAATTTTTGTCATGGACTTGCCTATTTTTGATCATGGGTTTCTTTCCAAGTAAACATACCATTGTCGTACACTAAGTTACGCTAAACCACCCACTTTCACCTCATTGCCTTTTCACCCTAATTTTCTCTCTACTCAAGGGACTTTCCACAACTGTGACATTTCGTGATCATGTGACTTTCTTCACCCTTAGAATAGTCCATTATGCAACACCTTTAGGGTCTTACATTCATAAGCCCATCTTGGGTATGGTAGACTCATTAGGGTTCTTATCAATTAAGTGGCTCTTTTACCACCTCTTACCATTCACCTTCCTCATTACTTATTGATTATCCTATACAAGACCAGACCATCGAACACCTACATTTAAACAACTCAACCATGCCTATCACCTAAGACTCAACCATGCCTATGACCTACACTCAATCATACCTAAAACCTACCAACCCATTCCTCTACCTCATCATATTCTTCCCTAGCTTATGGGAGAACTACATCGGCCTGAGGCCCCTTTTCACCGGGCTATGTAGGAAACACTCCTAGGGCATGGGGCCCTTGAGGTTAGCTTAGGCCACCCTTTACCCTAACCAATTTCCCCTTCATTTTCCTATTCACATTCTACCTTAGTTAGTTTCCATTTTATATCAACAATTGGAAATTAAACCAAACAAGCACCAATTAACAAACATTTTTACCACTTCATCAAATCATTCATTTATCATTTTTATATTTCCACCATAGAAAATATTTGGAAATTTAAACCATAACATGCATAAACATCACCATTTGTCTCCCATGTTACCAATAACTTGGAACTTAAATCAAAACCATAAACCATGACTCAACCATGCCTATGACATGACTCCATCATGCCTAAACCTACCTGACTCCACCATGCCTAAACCTAACTCCACTCACCATGCCTGTGTACCAACTTGACTCCACCATGCCTAAGTGACCTAACTCCATCATGCCTAAACAACCTGACTCCACCATGCCTAAGTGACCTCACTCAATCATGCCTATGACCTTGACTCAATCATGCCTAATCCACCTAGTTTCCATCACATAAACAATAACACTGGAAATTACACACATAAGCACAACATCATACCATAAATATCACCATCTCTATAAAAATCATTAGAATCTTTGTGTGTCCATACATATATACAAAAGAAAAATCAATACATGTGCCTCTCATATACAGTCTCAACATCTTCAACACACAGGCTGGTATAATAATCAAAATCTCAAAAACTCTCATGTACATCCTCGCTATCTTTGGCACACAGCCAGGCCGTATAAATAAAAATATACAAAAATCTATATCTTAAACATATATGGTGACTAATCATCACCCCACCTATGTCCATACCAGTCTCATCTATCTCCTCCTCCTCCTCCCCAGTGCGATGCCCTGCTGGCATCTCTCTACCTTGTATGGGTCTAGCCCTTAAGCCTCTTCCTAGCTATAGCTAGGTCTAGCCTCTATGAGCTATTCGCCTCCCCCGACCCTGTCTCTAGGCTCATTGGCCCCCTGTACTCTCTTACACTATGTGTGTGAGATCTAGTCCTCTCACTCGAGGCCTTCTATACCTTTACTCTCCACATAGGAAGGGACATCTATCCCCATAGTAGTAGTCAATGATCCTGATAATACCATGCCTCATTCAGGGCATCCCTTAACCTAGCCATCGATACTATCTATGGTGGCACCATCGGTCTCGAGACCTTGTACCTATACCATGGGACCTGTCCCTTGCTTTCCTGTACCATGGGACCCTATCCTTGAGCTTGTGTCGGTTCTATGTTGGTGCTATGTTGTGACACTCATGTAAGGTCACAATCTGTGCTTGTGTAGTGGCCAACTAGCCTAAACCCCTACTACTGTGCTGCCTAAGGGTGGCCACTTGTCCCCGTCTCCATCTCCACCCTGTGTGGGTGCCTATCCCTAGGTAAATCTGGGCTGTAAAGCCACCACATGTGCCTATAATGTGGCCACACTGTGCCTCGAGACCCTATCAACTACCCCTATAAACCTATAATATGGGCCTAAGGTGGCAACCTGCCCCTGCAAAGTATCCCTCTAAACTATAAGGGTATCCAAGTCTGGTTGCCCTTGGCCTAGGTGGTGTTGCTCATAGTGACTGACCCACCACTTCCTATATATCTCTTTAACCCAATGACATCATCAATCCATCAGTCCACTACTCTGCTCCTCCTACCTACCTATTCAACATTGTCGGCTGTGGTAGAGGCATAGGCCTCTCCATGCATCATCTCTCATGTATTGAGGGAATGGTGGTGGCACATCCTGGGGCAGCCCAAAATACCATCAAACCCTATCTATGGGTATCATCTTGTGCTCTCCAGCATGATGCCCCTCTATCCATTTGAGTAGCTATAACTCATCCAACTCCACACCATCTACTCTTATGACAAGGGAAGCCAACATACGACCTCCAAATAATGTCCACTCTAGATAAACCCTCTAATATATGCCTATAATATGCCACATCATGTGTAGTAGCTGGAGGTAACCTGCGCTCTCCAACAATAGGCACCCAACCTATAGCCTGAAACTCTCAACAAATCCCACCTCAAATGCATCCAGTCGGGCATACCAACTGGATGCACACATATGATGTGCTCATATGCCCAACAGTGGAGAAGAAAGGTGCAACACAAGTTGAACCTCCATAACCTCCCGTAGGCCCATAACTCCATATATATAACTACACCAAGTATGTTGGTGCCCAAGAAAATGGGTCCTATCCTCCATCATGTCATGGAGAACCCCCATCAGTGCCCATGGGAATCTCCCACCCTCCACATCTAGGTAGCACAAAATAACACACTACCTCCATGATCAGGACCACTAACCTCATCTCCTCAGGATGGGCCACATACATATCTCCATAGCTTAGCTCATGCTATGGAACCTCATCTCTACCATCCCCTCTCCAAACACTCATCAACATCAGCTCCTCTGATGCCTCTAAAGAAATAGAGTAAACCTGTCCCCACTATCGGTAACTACAATATCCTATACACATCCTCTAGGGTGACTGTGATCTCACCCATCGGCAGATGAAATGTGTTGGTCATTGAATCCCATCTGTCGATGAGTGCGACCATCAAGCTCGGATCCCAAACTATGTGCCTGTATCATCTGACCCCAATAAGGTCAACATTTATAATGTGATGCCACTCCTCTACCATCACACTCCCTCATACCACTAGTAACAAAGAGGTGGTACTCTATCTCTCATCCACAACTGGTCCCTAGCCTACACCCAACAAATCATACCATTGTTAAACCTTCACCATACCCAACACATCTCTTACCCAAAAACCTATTCCCAAACCCTTATTGCTTATTGTACCCCAACCCTATAGATTACCCCTTTTTACACCCATCCACTCATACCATTTATACCTATTACCCTACTCATTCTCAATAAACTTGCCTTTCCACCTAATTACCTATCTTTTTCTCCCACCCTACCTTGTTTCTTGATCTATTTTTCCCAAAATCCAATTGGCATTGGTCACTTTTGACCGACATTGGTCCATCATGACCGGTATCGTCACCTGCTACTTGACCGATGTCGGCCAATGCCAACCGACATCAGCCAAATCTTGACCGACATCGGTCATTTCATGTGCGACCAAATCTAAAAAACCCCCTATTTCTCCCAAAATTCTCAAATCTAACCTAGAACCCTATCCTACCTTACCCAAACCTAACCTAAACCCCTCCCCACCCCTATTTACCCTACCTAGGACCTCCCCCTCCCTCATTGCAACATTTTAACCACAAATTCAAAATTATACCCCCACCCGACACGGTTTTACCCAACACCAATTTTACCAACCTATTTTAACAAAAATGACAAATCGGGATCAATCTACCTCATCGCGGTGTCGTCGGCATGGTGGTACATCTCTAGCCACTACACCGGTGGCCCACCCAAACCCTCTCCCACCTCTACCATGCCCAAATCACCAAATCCACTCCTCTACTCCAACCAATCAAATCATCTCCTAACTTTGATCTCATGGACCCATCTCCTATCCTCACCCACCAACTCGTACTCTCCACCTCAAATTAGACAATGCCTCCGTCCTTCTCTCTTAAAAAAGTAAAAAGGTTTCAAATGGCTCTCATTTTCTCTAAAGTCAAACACAATAAATGATTTCATAAAATATGGAATTTTTTTTTTTAAACCTAACCCAAGCTGATTACGACTTGCCATCATATTTGTGCCCTAGAAAACCAATGTTAGTCACCCTATAACCAACATCGGTCAACCCTTATAACTATTTGGCCTTGCTAAGCTTCCTTTTTCCTACAACCATTAGTGCTCACACACCTTTTATCATTCCGAAACCCATTGAACCATACCTACAAGCTCAAACTACCCCTACATTTCCTTCATTGCATCTTGGGATTTTTATTTTACCTATACCTTGGCCTTACCCATGCCATGACCTATTTTCCTGAACCTAGGCCTACTTGGTGTGACCATTGACCTTATGTACTCACTATACCTTGTGATGTTGTTACCTATGTTGTTTTAGCCTAACAACCATACCTTGCCTATTTTCATGCCATTTATCCCGACCAAACCTTTGGTGTACTAGAACATACCTAAACATTCCTACACCTAACCTACATTGTGTTTTTGGACCATATCCTATACCTTGGATACTTGAATCACTTCACCCTTGTTTGGATAAACCTATCGACCTTGATGATGTAGAGTTTGCAAGCTCTTCAACCTAGTACCATGTTTGCAATCTATACATGTGTGTGTGTTTGATTTCCATTACCCATGACCCAATTTTGACCCTAGCCTATTACCTATTACCCGAATTTAACCATCACCCTTTCCCATAGTACTCATACCCTTCCCCACCTATCTTCACCACTACACATTTATCAAACCACTCACTAATTCCGTATTACACCTCATCAATTCCTAGTTTGAGGGGGATCACCTTCACCCACACATGGGGCAATCACTTCCTATTTTTTTCATCGCATTTACCAATACAAGCTACGCAACAAAAAGGGGAAAAATGTAGACACCAAAATTGGGTCACACTCCCCTTGGTCCCTTTTTGAATAGCCAACTTAAACATATTCACCTAACCATGACCCTTTTACCCCACATTAATATTAGTTTAATTATTTATAATTAAATAATACTCATCCTCACTTCATTCATTATTTAATTACCTTTATTCAAAATAATTTCCACCTCACCTAGACACCTCATCCCACCACCTCACCTAGACACCTCATCATGGACCTATTCTTAGCATGTTTCCTAACTAACTAGGACTCAAACTTTTCTTACTTTAATTAACCAAGACTTAGTCTAACCCTAAAATCACATGCCTATTCTTCCTCTAACCACATTCCCTTATCTAAGTGCAAAATCCCATTTTGATCCATGAGAATAGAAAGTTGGCCAAAAGATTGCCAAGATCTGTCATTTTTAGTAAACCTAGGATTTCCCACCTTAACCAATGCCATCAAACCTAAACCAATGCCGGTCACCCTAAACCATCGTCGATTTTACCATATATTCATTTTGGTAACCTTGTTTGAGAGGTTGGCCACATTCTCGAGTTTTGGAATGAAGGATATCTATGCGCAAGCAAGAACCAAAGCCCTTTCACACATCCAAACAACCATAACCAACACCAAGAGATGGATCCAAGGTATTTGCATTCATGGTAGCATTCCGGAAGCACTTCCATGGCACTGAGCACCATTCCACATATCAACCATCACCATCATCTAGCCATCAAATCTGCAAACACCAGTAAGTGTATCTCTAACCTACATCATTTCATACTTATTCTAGATTACAAAGTTTCTTCATCTCTGTTTATCAACATCTATTTGCATTTTTCATCCCACCCTTGTTACCTTCCTATGAATCCAACCATTCCATCACCCAAAATCATTTAATCACCTATACTTGATTCTTGAATACCTCTGAGTACCCCCAACACCATTGCAAACCTATCCATTTTCCTCACACTCATTGTCTTACCTCAAAAAGTTCTCAAAACCCAGTTTATTGAATTTCTACCATCCCACCTTAACCATCGTCATGGTTCCCTCTTAACCATCATCGGTCATACCTCACCATGTCGGTCTCTGTATTTGGTAATCCTACCAATAACAAAAATTAAAAACCTACATCCAAGAAACCCAAGCTACCCATAGAATCTAACCTGACCTATTCCAACACCTTGACTACCTACCCTACTTCCAGATCTGATCATAACCTAGCCTATTATATTAGATTTTCTTATTGTATTTGGATGAGATACCTAAATCATATCAACTATAGTAGGATTTTATTTATTTACGTTATTTCTTACATTAAATTGTATTAAACAATGGGTTGACTTCCATCAAGGAAGTACCACACTTCCTAGATCTAGCACACAGCTAGGCAACCCACTAACATATATTTGTTTAACTCTCTTTTTGGTCTTGTTGTGTATTTTAGGTAGTTCCTCCTAGCCAAAAGGAATCTCTCACAATCATCATTGGATCAAGAAGTCATAATGCAAGTAGAAACTTTAAACCGACCATCACATAGTTAACATAGACCTTCTTTAAGTTAGAGCACAACTTGACACATATTTACATATAAATTAAGGAACACATAATTTATCCTGACCGAGACATTATGGGATTTGACTAACTACTTCTTGAATCTTAGACACAATAATACTTGTTTAATATTAAATAACATCATGAATTTACTCTCTGAGATCTGTAGATCCCTTAACCATGACACAACATGCATTGAAGGGGACTGATTACTTTGATAAATACCTTCACAACATTGAAACCTTGAAAGCACACTTTAATAACCTAACAGACTAAGAACTTCTCAAAGGAAGGTGATACTATATTTCAATGATATCATAGTATTATATAGAATCTTGTGACCAAGACATGGACTTAGACTAACCTAACACACCCTCATACTTCTTATGGAAACCATATAATTCTTCAAATAGGGGAAACAAGAAAAATCAAACACTTATAACTACTAGTGAAAAGAAATTCAAAATCACAAGGAGAGATCACATGTCATACCTTATTGCACTTAAAGTGATTCAAAATCCTAGATTCTTCAGCTTCTCATGTACAGGGAAATGGATTGAATTTAGACACATATGGTCTTCTTTAGCTATAGAAAACATGCTTCCTAGATTAGTCTTAGACTTGATGAACTTATCTCCCATTTTGATGACACTAGAATCTTCTTTGACAAGATTCATATTAGGGATATTAGGTTGAGACTCAGTTCTCTTGACCTTACTTACTTTATCATTCTTGATCACTTCTAATTTTTTATCATCCTTCTTAACTTGACCTTCTTGATTAAGAATTTTTACTTGTCATGACTATACCTTTAGGATCAAGTCTTTTGATGAACATCCTCTCGATTTTGCATAGTCTTGTTATATGACCTGGTTTTTGACATTTAAAGAAAATAACACCCATCTTTCCTATTGGATCATATACTGATAAGATTCCAGATACAATCCTTTTCCCTATGGCCATACTCACAACATGAAAAACATTCACCTTTGAAGAGAGCTTCACCATTCCTAGGAGACATTCTTTTGTAATATCTAGCTCTATGACCAAAATCATGACAAACATAACAATATCCATTAAAATAATTACCATAAATCATATCATTAGGTTATTTAATAGATTTATAATTTCTAAAATCACTCTATTTGTCTCCTTTTTTATTTCTTGAGAACTAGGACCAACTTCACCATCATTCTCCTTTTTCTTTCTCTTGAAACCTAGGCCAGTATTATCATTTGAATCTCTTTATGTTTCTAAAATCCCATGAAGATATTAAACACTCTTCTCTAACTTCTCCTACATGCTTAACCTACTAGATGTACTCTCCAAATTATATTATAGGGTTTTCAATTAATCTTCATACACAACAAACTTCTTCTTTTACCTATAGAGCCTTACAAACACTCTCCACTTGATATTCCAAACCCTTGATGGCATGGCCATGATATTTCTTCATATCACTAATTTTTTATCATAATACAAATACCAAAGACTTAAAAATATCATATTTTCTCCACCAAAGATTAGTTGACTTACCCATTTGTGCTTCTAAGATCTCGTTTAAGCTCTTAAACTTTCTTCACAATGACCCACTCAGATACCAATTATTGGAAACATAATGGAATTGGGGGAGAAAAAGTCCTAAAAACTTATATTTCATTTACTATCACATATATTCATCATTATATTCATTCATTTATCACTCATAACCATATGAGCACATTAGGCATGTATTAACAATTCAAAATTACATAAAGAAAAGAAAAAGACACATGACCACCATATATAAGTGGAAAAACCTCATAGAGAAGAAAATGAACCAAAATATGATTATATTTCACAAATAACATAAATTTAGTTAAGCACCAACTTCACAGGAGCACCAACCTCTATCTTAGTAGAGCATTAACCCTACAAGGAGCACCAAACCCTAATTTAGTGAAGAAACAACCCCACAAGGAGGATACAACCCCAGAAGATGAATATAAACAACCTCAAACAAATGAATATGAATATATTTGAATTTTTTTGATTCCACAAATGATGGATATCACAAGTTCAACTCACACACTTTTTCAAACCCTCATTCCTTCAACTCACTCTATCTTATTATTTCACAACTTGTCTTGGATTCAAACACTTGCACACATGATCTAAAAAGTCACAAAATTTTCAAAAAATTCATCATATCTGAAATCATGCAATAATCTCCTTCACACCCTTATATAGGTCACATTTTCCCCTCTTACTAGACTAGTTCAAATTTTAAATCTAAATACACTTTTATATGCATTTCATTTCACAAACACAAAGGAGGTAGGTCATATACATTTATCTTGACCAATTAAAATTAAAAAAATCCCAATAAATTCATAAAAAACATTTGTAATGGGAATATGTAGGTCGACCATGCCAAAACCACTCAACTTACATAAAACTAGATCAAAACCCCATCACCCAGATGGGCTAAAACCAAAAATCCAAAAACATGATTATTAAAGCTCAAAATTCATCACACATGTGTAATATAACATAATAAAATCATAAATGTTCTTTAATTATCTTTTAAAATCAAATTACTCATAACACAACCCAAAAGACTTGTATCCTTCACCAAACAGTGCAATTTCAGGACCCTATCTTCACCTTTATGTCTCGATACCACCAAAGATTAACTAAACTATGGAATTTAACCACTAATTGTAATCCTTAGGACCTTTAAATAAAATCCATGCATGTTAGATCGTGTGACACATTCATATGTGCAAACCACACTCACTTTCCTCTTCATCAAATCAAGCTACCTAGAAAGAAATTTTACAAACTCAACCGGTTTGTACCCTTTCTACCTATTCTGAGACCTCCAAATTCCTTCAATAGAAACAAAATTCATCCCTATTAACTCTCCAACTAATATAAAGCATCATATAATCCATCTCATACCTCAACTAAATCATTCTTTCATCTGAGAAATCTTATCCTTAAAAAACAATAAACCTTCTTTTCCACAAAATGACACGAAAGACCGATAAAATATCATCACCAAGACACAATCCATATATAATTTTAATTACATATGAATCCTACTTCCATACCATATTATATTTCCTTCCAAATTCAAGTGGAATGCCTTCAACCAAGTCCATCTCTATAAATTGTTTCTTTATCCTTCTAGGACTAAAGAACTGACCTTGAGATCAACTTGCTCCATCACCTCAAAAATAATTTCCAAGATTAACCAAATATTGTATCACCATTAGAAATGATTTACAAAAACTAAAAACATTAAAAAAACATGAACAACTCATAAATATTACTTTACCTCATAAAGCCACATGACATCCGACTAGATCAAACATCCTCTAGATTTGACCCTCAAAGAACATGCCATAACTTAGCAAAAAAAAAAGTTTGATATACCATTGGAAATATATTTGAACCAGATCACAAAAAAACTTGAATGGAGTCCTAACTCCTCTTGTAGCTCTTGTAATTCCAATTTTACCATGGACTACTCCAAACTACCCTAAAAACTAGTCTTCATAAATAGGGAAAAATTTTCATTTATAATCACCACAATGATCTAAAACCATAATGGAAATCAATTTATTTCTCACCTTCTTTGGAAAACTTCTTCACAAGTTAGACTTATTTAAAAAAAAAAAAATTAGGTAGGTTCCACATAATCTCACAAGCACTATATTAACTTTATGGAAATATCGAGAATAATGTAAAACATAAAATCACAAATTTGGTAAAAAAAAATTAAAATAGGCTCAATATAATCACTTTCTCCCAAGTCACTTTGAGCTAGGGTTTAGTTATGGTTTCAAAGAAACTTATCTTCTTAATGATCGTTCATAAAAACATGACGATCAAACCACCTAATTATTTTTTATAAACCTTATTAGTTTCATGAAAAATATCTCTAAAATTATCTATCTCCCATGCATAGCACATAATTCACATCGAGCATCAAAAGGTCAACTTTTGTCTCAAAAACACACTCTAAAACACCCAGTTTTACCAAAACAAACATATCTTGCAAATCCTTCTTCAGAATGACCTGAAATTTTCATGGAGCATCATTAAAAGATCCTATAAGATTTCATATTAACCACATATCTGAAATATCTCTTAAAATATCCATCCATTAAGAATCACCTTTGCTTACTTGCCTCTTCCTCACCTGCTTGTTTCCCAAGGACCATGAAACACCACAAAATATCTAAGAAATGACCTAAAACTCACCATAAAACTCATATAAACTGCCAACATGATTCTACCATGTTCCACCATGAGTGATTGGCTCCAAATATCATACCCACATACCATTACGCACACTCTAGGGCTAGGAATAGGTCGAGAATGACTTTGAATCAACCATGCCATGAAAGAGTTGACATATCATATCGGAAACTATGCACCACAATCAAATTACACTTTGGTTGAATCGTAATGGCTCCAATGTGATCACAAGAAAAATTGATCAATAACTAAACAATCTTGCATAACAGAACAAAGCTTGCACATAGAGAAAGATAGTGGAGTGTATTGGCATACTCATTAAATGAATATAAAGAGAGTACATATAGGGTGTTGAGTAACCCTAGTGCATGACACACATGTAAACCCTAAACCTAACCCATGTGAGATGACCCTCTAATATGAGAGTCGGACACATAGGATAACTCACACCAACACCCCCCCTTCATCGAAGCTGGGGTAGAGACTATGATGAGTCAGACGGAAAGAGAAGAAACTCCTAAACAACTAAGAAAGATGTGTCAATGGGGCCCGAAACTAAAGGCTTGATAAGGTGCCCATATAAAAACACAATCTTCCTAGAAGAAGAAGAAAAAAAGGAATACTTAGCCCAAAGAAGATGAACAGCTATAGAAGACCTCACCCCAAGAAGAGACCGTAAGTGAAGAAAATTCATCTTAGTGAAGGGCTTGGTAAATAAATCTACAATTTGATCAGCTGTCTGAATGTACTTGAATGTCGATGATGCCATCATGAATAAGCTCTCGTATGAAGTGCATATGGATCTCAATGTGCTTCGTCCGCTGATGCTGAACTTGGATTTCTGCAAATGGAGATAGTGCTCATGTTATCACAATAGATAATGGTAGGCCACCGAAAGTGGATGCCAAACTCTGTCAGAATACCCTGTAGCCAAATAGCTTCTATGGTAGCGTTAACTACTCCTCTGTATTCTACCTCTATAGATGATATCGTAATTACATTTTTCTTCTTGCTAGACTAACTAATAGGACCTGAACCAAGAGAGAAACTATAGCAGAGTAGGTTTATGATGATCTAAGTCACCGACCTAATCGAAATCTATGAACCCAATTAAGTCGATATCTACCCCTCCATGATAGTGAATGCCATCAGTATAAGTTCCATGAACATAATGAAGGATCCATTTAGCTACTTTCCAATGCAGCTCATGTGGCTCCTGCATGAATCTAGACATGATCCTAACAACATACGATAAATTTGGTCGAGTGTGAGTCAAGTAAATCAAGCTCCCCACCAACTCACGATAAAGAGTACCATCAACCAAGGGAGTAGAGAAATCTAAAACCAACTTAACCCCGAGAGAAAAAGGAGTAGGAGAAGACTTGCAATTAGACATCTGAAATGATCTAGCAAATCAAGAGCATACTTAGGTTGTGAAATCAAAATTCCAGAGTCAGATTGTGAAATATGGATCCCAAGGAAGTAATGAAGCAGATCCAAGTCAGTCACGGAAAACTTGTTGGCCAAGGTGATCTTCACAAAATCAATAATAGAGGAAGAGTTGCCTGTGATCAACAAGTCATCAACATAGAAAAAAAATGAGTATGGAGTCATCTTGTCGTAGAATATAAACATTTGGATCGAGTGACACCTGGTAAACCCGATGTAAGTAAAAAGGAGTCCATCTTGGCATACCAAGCTCGAGGGGCTTGTTTAAGGTCATAAAGAGACTTCTTTATCTTACAAATGAGGGAGGGATCTTGGACATAACCTAGAGTTTGTTCCATATAGATCTCTTCCTCTAGGTCACCATGAAGGAAGGCACTCTCAACATCCGTTTGATGGAATTTCCATTTGTTCATTCTGCGGAAATGGCTAAGGTCAGTTAAATAGAATTCATCTTCACAACTAGAGCAAAGGTTTTAGTATAATCAACCCTAGCTATCTGGGAGAAACCCTTAGCTAATAATCGCACTTTAAAATTTTTGACATCTCCATCTAATCCATACTTTGTTCGGAACACCCACTTACATCGAATGATTTTTCTTCCTTTTAGAAGAGGGGTGAGATCCCAAGTATTGTTCTTCATGAGAGAGGAATACTCCTCATCCATGGAAGAATCCCACTCAGAATACCAGAAGCCTCCCGAAAAGATTGTGGATCAGAAGTAGAGGTGAAGAAAGAGTGGGGTCCAATGAAATCTAAGCGAGTACGTCTCATATCCGAAGTATCTCCAACTAAATCTCCAACACTTTGCAAAGTTTTCCTATCCCAAAGAGGACCAGGAGGATCAAGCTCAGAGTTAGAAGATTCTTCACTTGAGTGAGAAGGGACATAGTCCTCATCATCACTATTGTCAGAATTAGAAGACTCAAAGGTCTGATGGTCGGGAGGATTTGGAAGAGGAGCACGCTCAACAATATCATCATCTGATGAGTCAAAATCCAAGTCAGTGAGCTGAAGAACCTTAATAGGTGGAGAAGTAGAAGTTGAAGAAGACTCATCAAACTTAACACTTCTCTCAATATACAGCTCATGAGAAGTAGGATTCATCAATCGATATCCCTTCACGCCATTAGGATACCCTATAAAGATACAAGGTTTGGATTGTGGTTCCAAAGCCTTGCATTTATTCTTGGGAATCCGAGCCATAGCCTTGGATCCAAGACTCAAAAGTGCTCAACATCAAGCTTGTGTCCAAACTAGGCTTTAAAGGGTGTCATCCCTCTTACTGCCTTGTGTGGAACATGGTTTTGAATGTAATTTTCACAATTCACTACTTTGGCCCAATACTTGGAGGAAGAGACTTCGAGTGAATCATACAAGTGGCCATCTCCTTAAGAGTACGGTTCTTTCTTTCTACGACTCCATTCTGCGAAGGGCTATAAGCAACTGTATGCTGCAAAGAGATCCCTTCAGAAGTATAGAAATCCATGAACCTATTATTTACATATTCACCTCCATTTTCGGTTTGAAGAACCTTGATAGACCGTTCTTCTGTTTCTTAGCAGAAGAGCCTTAAAGTCTTGAAAATGTTAAAGACTTTAGACTTAAGATTAAGAAAATATACCCAAGTATATCGTGAATAGTCATCAATGAAGGTTAACACTTAAAGATCTCTAGTAAATGAAGGAGAAGGAAATGGACCGAGAAACATCATTGTGAACAAGATCCAAAGGGCGAGTGGCTCTCCGGGATTTTCCTTTGTCAAAGTTATTTTCAAGATGCTTTCCAAGGGTACAACCTCACAAAGACCCTTAGAAAACTTAACGCGAGGCAACCCATTGACCATTTCATTTTGGCTCAATTATTCAAGGTAGCGATAATTTAGATTTTGAAATGCTCTCATGCCATAGCTTACTAACCTCATTTGTATGAGTGAGAAAGGTAGTGGGCGTAGAATTAGAAGTAAAGTGGGAAAAGGTATATAACCGTGAACGGTGATCCACCTTTCCCTCAACCACTGTAGTGTCATTGTTAAGCTCACGAATAATCACCGAGTTAGGACCAAATTCCACTTGCATTCCTTCACCAAGGTGATTAATTTGGTAAACCAATAGGAGATTGGTAGAGAGATTAGGAACACTCAACACTTGGTTAAATGTTCCCCATCCATCTCTACCGATCCACTACTAGAAATTGACACTTTGTCGTGTCATTACCCATCGTGAGTTAGGACATTCCACAAGGTTTGATGTTGGAAAAATCAACATGTGAAGAATCCATGTGGTGCGAGGCACTTTGAAATCTATAATCCATGTCGATGAAGGAGCAACTATAGCTCTAAGGGCCTTTCCTTTCTTCTTATCATTTTTAGCACCTTTTACAGCAGAAGACTCGGCCTTGAGCACTTTGTTTTATGGATTCAGGAACACTTATTTTATTCTTCTCAAGTAAATGAGATAAGTGATCAATCTGTTTCTTAAAACAATGTTTCTTGTTGTGACCAGAACTTCTTGTAATAGGAGCACAAAAACTTGCTTTTCTGTGCCTTAGGCTCAGAAGTCGAAGTGTTTGTGTCATTTTTAGGTTTGGTCTTGGTTTCTTTCTTAGGTTGATCCTTTGTTTCTTTCTTCTTTTCAGTCTTCTTTCCTTTGCTAGTACTTGCTACAAGGGCATGTGACTTGTACTTGAGAGACCCCATTTGAATGAGTTTTTCATGTTCTCGAATGAGTTGGGATGAAAATAGTCAAAGGAGGGCATAGTCCAAGTATCACCTAGAGAAACTTTTGTAGTGTAGAAAGTTGACACAAAGATAGAATATTCGAGACCTAGCTTAGAGAGAATCGACAAGATCAGTTGAGAATCTTTCTTCTTTACTTGACATCCTTTTAACAACAATCTAATGTGGACAAATTTTGAGAAGAAATCTTGTAGGTTTTCAAAGTCACTAGGATTTAACCCTAGTAGTTCATTTTCCAACTCATGCACTCTCATGTCATCTAGTTATCCAAACATTACATCCAACATTTCCACACAAATTTAGGTGTTTCGGATGCCTCAATGTGGAAAATCAAGTCGAAATGAGAAACAAACATGCAACCACTTAGATTTTTAGGTTCATCATCTAGCTCAGTCTTAGATCCCATGGTGATGTGGAATAACCCTTTACCCCTTAGTTTCATTATTATTTTCGATCTCCATTCAAAAAAATTTAACGTTGTAAGCAAAGGTATTGAAAGTGCATCCATAGTGAGAGAGAGAAAGAAATGCAGAAAAGAAACACAACCACCCAGGACAATATAACAACCCCCTGCTTTTAGCACTTTATAGTTTAGTGTGTTGATTACAATCAGGTCCATGCGTGTGGTTTGAAACACTTGGTAACTCATCTTGCAATCAATGTAATAACGTGCAAGAGGAGACCTCAATCTTGGTTCGTGGAACGCAGCAATAGGACGCAATAAACTATAAGCACAAGAAAAAAACAAGGAAGGAGGTGAAATCCAATCCTGGTTGTGAGAAAAAGCATCTCACATCGCAAAGGATACCCCCTTACTACAATCGTGGCGAACACGCTCACTAGTCGCAAGTAATAATAAGGTGAAAAATACAAAGTTGTGAACTCGAAGGAGTTCGATATCTTGAACGTTGGAAAAAATGCACTCGGAAGGAAATAAGAACTCAAAGTGTCACTTGCACATGATTAGTAAAAAAATCAACAATAACGTTAAAAAATTACCATTTGGAAACGTCCAATCTGGCTAATTTGAGAGCTAGTGGAGTTAAAAAATGATAAAAATGTTAATTGAGATGCGATAATGAAAAATTCCACTAAGTGTAATAAAGGAAATTTAGAAATTAATAAACTAGATTTAATTAAATTAAATCTAATTAATTTCAACTAAAAACTAATTAAGATTTAATTTATAAAAAAATCCTAATTAAAAAAAAAATCATTTTAAAAGAAAGCAAATTTTAAAAAAGATAAAAATTTAATTTCTATTAAAAAACCAAAACCCACTTAAAAGAACTAATCATGAGTTTGAAAAAGGAAGATTCCTATTATTTTAAAAGGGCTAACTATGAAGGATTTGATTTTTTGAAAGAAAAATTTAAAGCATGAGTTTGAAAAAGGTTAGAAAGTATTAAAAACTTACTGAGAAAGTGCAAATTGGAAAAAAATGTAGGTTTTTGTTTGTTTTTGAGGGGCAAAGCGTTTATGGCATGCGGGAGGGTAGGGAGTGGCCAACACGTAGGGAGGGGGCATGCAACAGGGAAGACGGTGGGGACCAGGGGCCGTGGAGGGTGTTGAGGTGGAGGCCGCGGCGAGAGGGTAGAACCAATAACTCGGCCCGACGCGTTTAAAGCCATCACAAACAAGAAAAAAACCCCAAACTCTATAACAACAAATAGTAGAGGATATAGAACCAGTAACTCAGCCAAGAGGCCCTAGTTAAAAAAATGCTCCCACACTGAACACGACTCCACGTGAGAAGATTTTGACAGAGCATAATACCAAAAAACTTCAAAAACTCAATGTTTTGACTCAAATCTGCTGCAAAAAAAAATGTAAACACAAAGAAAAAGAGATACACAACAATTTCCAGTTTAATTTTTTTAAAAACTAGAAAAAAACATCTATCCTTAGCTGATTTGCAAAATTTAGCTACAGCTAGTTAGATGTAGCTGTAAAACCCCTGATAGCTCAAGGAATACCTACGCATGCACAATGAACACAACAAACTGACACACTTTCCAAGAACAACTTGTTAAATACGTTAGCAAGGAAAAAACTAGAAAATAAGATCAAAAACTTGCACGAGGAGTTAAAAAAGAAAAACAAGAGTAATCACAACTAAAATAAATGAGTGCACGTTTACCCGATCTCAGCTTTGATACCATGAAAGAGTTGACAAATCGTATCGGAAACTATGCACCATAATCAAGTTGCACTCTGGTTGAATCATAATGGCTCCAATGTAATCACAAGAAGAATCGATCAATAACTGAACAATCTTGCATAACAACAAATCTTGCACATAGAGAAAGACATCGAATGTCTTAGCATACCCATAAAATGAATAGAAAGAGAGTACATATAGGGTGATGAGTAACCCTAGTGCATGACACACATGTAAACCCTAAACCTAACCCTAAACCTAACCCATGTGAAATGACTCTCCAATATGAGAGGAGGACACATAGGATAACTCACACCAATAGCCACCTCATGAACCACCATGCGGACATAATGAAAAATGTTAGACACCTATGAAACATCATACCAACCATGTTTGACATCATGAAAACATTCAAATCACTTGGGAGGACTCATATTATGACTCAACTCACTGTGCTATGCACCGTGGACCTCTCATAACTCACCAAAACGTGACACTTCCAATTAACCTTTATGTTTGACAAAGAATGACACCTCATGGAGACTCACATGACCTCATGACAACCTTTTCCATAAATTAAATTAACATCAATAAAAACAAAAAAAACATAATGGCCAACATGATTGGTTGGCCTTGCAGTGGAGGTTAAAGGGTAGTGGACATTGGAACCCATACGTATTTTGGAGCACTGGATGTTGTCCCTTTGAGGGAGATACTTTGAAAAGGTTAGAATTCAATGTGACAAATATGAAGAGACAAGCTGTTATTTGGGAGGATGCGATGTTATTGATGTATTGATATCGTTCCCTCTTCCAATGACTTGTGGGAGGAAGTCTATTTCTAGGAGATGAGGATATTGTGCCCATCATTTTACTTCTCTATATTCATGTTGAACCATTATGTAATTTGTATTTAGACATTGGATACCATACTATTTTTGAAATTATTAATATTTTCTCATATATTAGCATTTAGATGCTAACTTATTTTGATATGATTGTGTATGAGGAAAATGATGCCAATTTACTACTTTTATTATTATTTCTTTGTTTATTTAGTGTTGGTTCCCAATTTAACACCCAAAGAAGACTTGAATACAAATGCATAAAATAGAGGACAAGAATAATGATAGATGGATGATGTTTCATTTGTAGCCGGGGATAGATCTAGAATTCTTTCATGACCAAAACTTGGGAATGACAGTGAGGAGCTTGAACAAAGGATGTGGTTGTTTACTTGCTACTTTCGACTCTTCCTAAACCAAGGTTAGAGAAACCAAATGGTATCTTTAGGGAAAGGAGAGATATTATGATTCAATCCCCTAAAAATTTTAGTATGTAAATATGAGTGAATTATAGCTACAAAATACAATTCTCATTTAAGAGAGTAGAAACACAATCAATGTAAACACTTGAGATTCGAAAATAAGATACTAAAGCTAGATATAATGTGATCACAAACATCATCAAGCGGGTACTTTATTAAAAACTTGGAGTAGAATGATATTTAAGATGCTAAAATTTATGAATAAGTAAAAATCACTCAAAATATGTAAAGGTGATGTGGTTCATGGAAGACAACATTTTGAATATGCAAGAGGTGATAAAATTCGCATGGGTAAGATAATGTATTATAATGAAAATGGATAAATTTTTGATAGATATATAAATGGGATATAAAATCTAATGGAAATAAACCAAAACATTCACCATATTGATCTAATGATCCTATAATGCAATCAAATTTGAAACCAAGATAATATGACCTTTGAGGTTATTTTTCTTATGGAAATCCAATCTATGTAAATAATACAAAATAGTCCTTGAAACTTCAGCCCAAAAACTTGAGACTAAAGCTTCATGAATTTTCCATGTCAAAATCCTAAAACCCAAGGATACCCCCAAGGTAAAAATTTTCATTCCCATAAATTGCTAAATGTTACAAGGTAACATTCACTCAATACCCAATCCATACAATGAACTGAAACATATTTCTATGTAGTTTATTAACATGAAAAATGTAATATTTACAAAGAAAGGACAATATATCTATGTTCCACTTCAAGTTACACTAAGAAAAAACATATTTAAGCATGGAAAAATGATCTTGTGTTTTTCTTGACTAGGATACATGAAAATGATCTCAAATCTTACTATTTACTATACACATGAAATCACCTAAACATAACCCAAAATCTTAGAAACCAATGACCCCTCTAAAGTTAAGATAAACCTTCACTTTTATACAAAAATTTACCAAAAGAATATCCCCAAGATTTCATATGAAGCTCTACAATTAGGAAAAAGTCCATGGAAGTTCCTTGATTTCAAGGGACCATAAGATATTTTTCAAGGATAAGTTTAAACTATAAATCAATGGCTACCCATGCAATCTGGGAGATGAATGAAGAGGAAACTACCAAATGTTCACTTCTTGTTATTATGATCATCATCCTTCATTTTGGTGGGGTCAAGAGAGGAATATGCCATCCAAGAAGCATCATGAGGTGAAGAGGGATCAAATAGAGCATCCCCAACTAAATTTGGCATCATATTGTTAGGAAATATTTGTTCATAGTGTGAACATATGGTTTGAATATTTGTATTATTTAATATTTAAATAATATGTGAGTGTGCACAATTAGTTTTCATGCACAACTCATGGATAGGGGTGTGGGAGTATGACTAGGGATTAGAGGAGAGATAAGGTGATGAGACTTGACTAGGAATTAGGGATTAGAGTAGTATGACTAGGGATTAGGGATTAGAGTATGACTAGGGATAAGGTGATGAGACTTGACTCCATGATTATAGGAGCAAGAAATTGTATAAAATTCCCTTCCTATTCAATAGAAATTACTCAATTATTTTTGATATTTTATTTGTCTCTGGATTTTTCCTATTTTCATGTGCTAATCTCAAATTATTGTTGCTAAATTTTATCATCAAATCTTGAGTTTTGTTATCACATATGATTAATGAAATTGATTGAAAAATGCCACAAACTTATTCAATTGAAATATCTGAATACTCTCCACAATTTTTATTTAAGTTTATTAATTTTTAAAGGTTTCTACAAGATGCTTTGAATGCACTTGGTCTCATGTCAAATAGACATATGGATCAAAATTTGTGGCCAAAAACCAGGTTCAATGTCGAGCACGGAATGATTTTATAGTTTTCAACTTTGCAAGAATGTAAAATGTGAAATTACATTTCCTCCTTTTAGTTTCTTGAAAGTTCCACATGTATACCTTTGATTTGATGAGGGGACAAATGTGTAATTTGTGACTTGTAATAATGCAAGGTTGCAATTTTTTTTGATGTTCTCCTCCATGCTGCAAAGGTCTTATATTTTTGATTTCATGAAAGTTTTCTTCTTTATTACGAGGTAGTTTTAACTTTAAACCATTCTCCTTTGTCTTACAGATTTTTAAATGTTCTAAGAAACACTATAACTTTACAAAATTGAGTAACAATAACCTTTTCTATTTCTTTGTTCTAGGAATTTTTCTTGTAAAATATGTAGAACACTAACTTAGTGTTTGGAAGATTTCAAACTTTGTCACATCCTAACTTGTTCTCCTTTTCTTTGTGGATCCTCACAACACCCTTTTCTTGCATTGTAGATTATCCTAACTAGGATCCATCCTTTGTTTCATGGAAATAACCAATTCCACATAACACTATGTTCTCCAAGTTCACGAGGCATTAAGTTCACCTTTCTTTTGTTCCTCAAAATACCTTACCTTGTAAATCCCATAGGACATTACAATTTGATCACCCTCCACAAAACACTAAGTTCTTCAAATGGAAGCTCCAATTCAAATGTTCAATAGAAATGTTAAGGTTTAAAACATGTCCTTGTCACCATTAAACCTCCAACTCTAACCTTCAACTCTTTGAACTATAACCACATATTTACGAAAAATAATTTCTTTGCTTCAAAACCTGCCAAATACTACATTCTCTTAAATCTACATAACACTACTATTCAAAGCCACAAAACACTCTAACTTAATGGAATCATCAAAAAAGGGAAAGTTAAGATGTAAGTGTAAATCCACATTATAGGGTTGAAGTATGACACAAATATGACTTTTAGGACTAAGAAACCACCAAGTAATTTGCATAAAAGGAAAAATGCATAAAATGGAAAGGTTATTTCAATATGCTTTAGGGAACTTCAAAAATTATGCCAAGATTTTAATAGGAAAAATTAGGCACCAACATTGTTTCTATTTCAGGATGGAATCTCTTAACGGGTGAGCAAAGGACCACTAAAAAACCCATGGGTGGTAAACCATATGCCTATCCATTGGGTAAGGATTAAAATAAAAAATCACTTATTTTTCTTCATTTAAAACTAACATTAGTGACCTAAATTGACAATAAAAACACATAATTAGAAGGCAATAGAAAAAAAGGAAAGGAAATATAATCTACAAAAATACCGCTAAGATGAATTCAATCCATGAAGTGTTTGAGATTCCCACCATTGATAGGAAATTGAAATATCTCTCCATCTAAATCTCTTAATAAAAAAGTGTTTTCTCTAATTCTAACATCAATGTAATAAGGTCCCATCCAAAGATATTAAAATTTTCCATTCCTTGTCTTCATGTCTGCTATCCCATAGAAAAACCAAATCACCAACACGAAACTTAAGGGAGAAAATTCATTTTCAAATATTGTCGCATCCCATCAATTTACATTCTATGTTGTCGTAAAATAAATTTCAGCATTTATCAATTTGTGAGTAATGCAACATTCGACACCATTACATTGTCCCATATACTACTATGCACATGTATTCATTGCTGAAAGGGAATGCATACTCATGCAAAATGTATGCGAGACATCACAACGACTCTCATTGTCATGTAGTCACAAACTGTTTAATGTTGTAACTCATTTATAGTACTTGTGGTTGTGAATCCACATTACTCGGTTTTCTATTGTTGATGATATTTGTAACCATTTAAGATGGTTGTGTTGCTATGTTGTTTATTGTAAAATGCTTACTTGTTGATGGTATAATGATAAATGGATACCTTTCTTAGTTGTTGTATCAAATTGATAAATTTCTATACTTACTAGAAATAATGATCTAGTATCAAAAAGGAATACACAGATTATGTTGATCCGGACACTATCTAGTTATATTTTTATGCTCGTAATCCCTTAAAGTGAATCAGGTAATGGTGCCTGTACGGAAACAAGAATGGTACAAAGCCATGAGATAGGGCATTAAATTGATTGGGAATTTTAATGGCCCTAGGGTATATTTTTGAATGTTATTGCAAATATGGTAATGTCTTATTGCTTTAAACTAAGGTCTTTAGACCTCATCATGGAAATTTATGAAGATATATATATATATATATATATATATATATATATATATATATATATAGATTCTAAAGGAATTTCATATTATGGTACTTTATGACCATTGTTTATAATTTGGGATTGGTAATTATATGGCAAAATTGACCTCACCATGTTTAAGTTTGAAGGGTTGATTATTTGATAATAATGATGAAACATGTATAGGTTTTGGTAATTCATCTCTAACCCTTGTGGTTTGTGGAAATATGGTCCTTAACCATATTAGGGTGTGTGGAATTGTTGAATAATTGAGGAATAATGACTCTTTGGGTCAAATTGATATCACCATGCATAGGCCTAAATATTTGAATATTAAATGACTATGGAAAAGGTTCATCAAATGACCATGTAAAAAAGTTGGTTTAAATCAAATTATTTAATTATTTTTATTTAAATGTTGGGAACGTTCAAACCAAACATCACCGCCATTTCAGAATTGTGTAATACATTTTATTAAAGCCAAAACGTGGCACATTAGTATTGTAATGCATTTAATGCATGTCTTTTTCTTTGGAAAACTTGAAGCTTCTTTGTGAAGATACCGAGTTAGCGGGGAATTACTTTACATTTTTACTTCTCAAATATGCAAATCTGAGCTCTTTTAGCGATTCATGTGGGTCTCCATGCATGCAAATGATGAGCTATTTTGGACTCTAGATAAAAATATAAAATTTTATCCATAGTAAATTTGTGCTAGTTGAAGGAGGAGTTCAAATATTTTGGTGTTTACCAAGATTCTCATTATTAATGAAGTTAATGCACTAGTTTAGCTAAAGAAACTAGCAAACTCAAAAACAACTGGAGGGTTTATATTACCTCAGATATGTGATGTGATGAATATGGGCGCAAGATGGATGATGGGTTCTGTTGCTGCCAATTAGAATGAAGAAGACCTACGAATAGAATAAAAATGATATTGATTAGATGGATTGGGTGGAGGTTTCTGATAAAGCGGACACGAGAAGCGTTAAATTCCTCGGTGGATGTCATCCCCCATTAAAAAAGTGATATAAATGAAAATCTATACTGACAATATGTAGAGACTGAAAGAATACATAATATGAAAGTAATATTGATTGATTTAGATATTGACCTGATCAAAATAACTGGAAGTTAAATGTACTTGGTCTAGGTTGGACGGCACATAGATTGTGTAGAGAGGCAGTCGATGACGACTGTGAGGCTGAGCTATGAATGTGGGGAATTTCTAAAATGTGTAGGATCTGAGTGCAATATGGAAGCTACAGAAGTTTGGAGATGCTAGAGTCAACCTACGAAATAATTTGAAGGAACATAAACCAAGAAAATGATAGAAAACAAGGATTAAAAGGAAGGATTGAAAACTAGGACCTGGTTGTGGTGACTAGGAATGCAGGAAGGCTGATTTTAGCGTAATAATGAAACTAGATGAGAGATAGGAAAAAAAAGAAAGGGCACGAGCTCATGCGGGATGGGAGAAGGTTATGGAATAGAAAGAAAATCCTATATAATAGCCATCTTTCGATGGATCGGTCTATTTATTTGATTTTGAATTTTATTTCATGCTTTTGATTTATCTCTCTTTTTTTGCATGAAAAAATTTCCTATGAGGGATCATTCTATTTTTGATAACTTTTATTTTTGACAAGACCATCCATGAATTTTTATTTTACATGGGGGAGAGTTGGGACTAGCTAAGTAGACCACATAGGAGGGGAAAATGAATGTACAAGAGACACCCCTATACCCTTTACATGCTTCTAATAGGTAAATAAGAGGGTGATGGATGTAATGATTGTGGATATCTCACCAAAGGAGAGAACCTATCCATAAGGAATATAATATGGGCAGATCCGTGGTGCCCATATTTAAGGTCACATATAGGAAGTGACGGAAGACCACTTAGTTTTGAATCATCACAATGAGAGATGGAAGTGGCTAAGATGGAGGAATGATCCAAGGATATGACTAATGACACATTGGTAAATGTTCTAATAATAGAATGATCACAAGTGAAATGTGTTATGCAGTTCCACTTAAAATTTACCGTCAAGGGAGGAAACATGATAGGATCCTGACCCATACTTGTGTTTAATAATATACGGTCCAATCTAGTTAGGGAAAAAATTAATGTGTTGGCTCATTTATAGAGTAGTGACATTATGATTCTCTTTGAGGATGAGGTCATTAGCATTAAATTCATGTTATTTAAGGTGTTTATTATAAGCATGTTTAATGCGCTCTGATAAACATGATGGTGTTTAAGAGTGAGAAGGCAATGCTCATCTAGCATCTCAAGTTGTGCTAGATGAACTTCATGATAGTCTTTGTCGAGATGAAATCACAAAGAGATACACAAAAACAGGGGTTTGAACCTCAAGAGGAAGGAAGGATTTAGAACCATAAATAAGAGAAAAAGGCATAGCCCCCATGGAAGTATGGATGATAGTGCGATATGCCCAAAGGGAAAAATGAAGTTAGAGATGCCAATTACGAGTTGCTTGATCAATGGTTTTATTGGTAGCTTCGGCTTGGCCGTTAGCTTGGAGATAATATGAGGAAGAGAAGTTGGGTTGGATGTTGAATGCGTTACAAATTTTACGGATATCTTTATTTTTAAAGGACTTTTTGTTGTCCATAACAAGTTTATGGGGAACGCTGAAGTGGAAGATAATGTGTTGATAAATAAAATTAATGATTGTGCTAGATTTAGTCTAGGTGAGTGGGATTTATTCTACCCATTTCATGCAATATTTGGTTGTAGTGATGATAAAGTGATGTTATTGTGAGGAAAAGGGATTAATAAGACCAATAAGATCAATGCCCCATTATGAAAAGGGCCAAAGGTCCCGGTAATGATTGAGCTTGACTAGGAATATGAATAAGATTGGAATGCTGCTGAAATTTTTCACATTTCTTAACATACTCACAATAGTCATGATTGAGGGAAGGCTAGTAATAGCCAAGATGAAGAACACGCTTAGCAATGACTAAGCCACTAAAGTTTCCACCACAAACACCATCATGGATTTCTTAGATGGCTTGAGAGGCTTCATGGGATTTAAGATATCGGAGAAGAAAATTTTCAAATCTACATTTATATAGAATTCCACCAAGGACCACAAAATGGTGAGCATGCTGAAGAAAGGAACTCTTAGTAGTTTTGGACGGATCGGGAGGAATAATGGATTGGCATAGATAATAAAAGATTTTGCAATACCAAAGGTATAATGAATTAGATTCAATAAGATTAACTTGTAGTAATTCATGGAAAGGTCGATTACGGTGATGAACAATAACATGAATATTGGACTCCTTTGTTCTCCATGGAATGAGAGCCACAGGATGCCATCATAGTAGCAAATTTATTAGTCGATCGGGAACAAATTAGATGGTGTAGGAATCAAAAGCTTCAAGAAGAAGATGAACAATGTCATTATATTTTTGAAGAGTATCATTTTTACATTAACAATCACCTGTGGCTTGTTTGATTATAAGCTCACAAGCCCCATAGATGTCAAAAATTTGAACATAGTGGTTTTAAGACCAAAGATGAGAGCCTCATATTCTACCTTGTTATTTCTACACTAAAAATTGAGTTTGTAGGTGAGTGGAATGGGAGATTCCAAAAGGAGGAGTGAGAACAATGCCGATTGCCTCCCCTTTGCTGCCATTTTGAGCCATCAAAGAAGAAAGTGAATTTAAGAGTGTCATATTCATGATGAAATTGGTTAATTGAGTCATTGGAAATTTCTCATGAGGTAAATGTGTACTGGGAAGAGGGGATTCCACTAACTAGTCAGCAATAGTGTGACACTTAATGGATTTTTGAGAAATGAACTCAAGGTCAAATTCAGTCATGAGCATGAGCCACCGAGTGATATGATCATTATGGTATGGCTTAGAATGTAATTTTTAAGGAGATGGAAGCTAGTAACGACATATGTCTTATGATTAAGAAGGTAATGTCAAAGTTTTGAAGTAGCAAAAAGAGAGATCATAACACAACTTTTCAACTTCAATGTAATGGGTTTCATAGTCATGAAGGGTGTGACTGATGTAATAAACATCCTTCTCACAATTTTGGTCATCGTGATGTGTTAACATGGCTCCTAAGGCATGATTGGTGGTAAAAATGTACAAGTAAAATGGATCCCCCTTGCGTGGAGGTGTGAGCACTGGTGGAGACAAGATATATTGTTTAAGATTTTTGACGATCGTGATCCCAATAAAATTCAATGTCCTTCTAAAGGAGGTGATGAAAGGGTTGGAAATGATCCAAAAGTTGCAAGATGAAGCGGTGGATAGACTCGAGGTGGCCTTGAAGGTTGGGAAGTTACTTAAGATTAGGAGGAGACATTCCAATGATTGCCTTAATTTTTACGGGTCAACTTCGATGTCCCTAATAGAAATGATAAAGGCAAGGAGCTTGCCAATTAAGATGAAGGAATAAGTGAATAAGGAAATCGAAAAGGACTTCGAGAATAATAAGATGGTCGTGTCAATGCTTAGATTTTCCTAAAATAATTTCAACATAGTCTTGATGGTTTTTGGATAAGGTCACAATATATATAAGTCATAGCCCACCGATAAGTAGCGTTGAAAATTTTAAACCTAAGGGATTAACAAAATAACATTACTCCCCAAGGAGTGATGAAATATATTTTGTCTTGATATTTTGGTGTAATGATAATTTTATCGTAACCGGAGAAACCATCCATGAGAGAAAGCATCTCATGACTTGCGGTAAGATCCACAAGATGATCGATGTTCGGAAGAGGGAAGTGTTAGTGTAGGTTATTATTTATTATTTTATTTATTTATTAGGATAATTATTACACTTTTTTAGCCTTGCACTTGTTGGGTTAGCTTGTTTAGGTGTACTAGTTGTGTGGAGTTAGCTTACTAGTTGTGTTGAGGTAGCTTCTCAATTATGTGGAGTTAGCTAACTAGTCTTCTTAGAGTTAACTTAACTAGTAGTATCGGTCGAAGTGGGAGTTCTTCACCACCGATTTAGGTAGTAGTTATACTTCCCTCCTCCTATATGTACATCTTTCTTATTGAGTAATTCAAGTAATTGTATTGTAATGTATTGAGCACTATGGATTATAATGGATTTCCATATATGGTATTTTAGCTCTTTTATTTTGTAAATCTAATGTGTTGTGCTATTATCATCTAAGATCATGGCTTAGAAAAATCTTATTATCATTCCTTTCATGGTATCTAAGTGATAGATGATGTAGACATCCATCTATAAGTTTTTCTTTGCAAGCAAGGGTTTATTATTTTCATGTATTCATAATTTCTTAGCACTTTTTTGCAATATGCATTTTTATGAAAAGCGAGTGCGCCATTGATTTTAAATGTTCCAAAACCCTAGAATTGATTGTAAACTTGACCTGTTTTGAGACAGTTATATCTGAGACACGATCTGTACCCTCTGGGTGCATTATTTTATCAATTGTATATAAGTGTGTACCTTATGGATGCATTCTTTTACCTTATGGATTTTTCTATTTTGGATGTAGTCTTTTATCCACTAGATGCAGATCTATACCCTCTCGGTGCATTCTTTTATCCATTGGATATAAGTGTGTACCTTCGGATGCATTCTTTTACCCTATGGATATTTCTGTTTTGGATGTAGTCTTTTATCCACTGGACGCAGATCTGTACCCTCTGGGTGCATTCTTTTATCCATTGGATATAAGCATGTACCTTCTAGATGCATTCTTTTACCCTCTGGATATTTCTATTTTGGATGCAATCTTTTATCCACTAGACGCAAATCTATACCCTCTTGATGTATTATTTTATCCATTGGATATAAGTGTGTACCTTATAGATGCATTCCTTTACCCTATGAAAATTTATTTTTGGATGCGATCTTTTATCCACTGGACATTGATTTGTATTATCTCGGTGCATTCTTTTATCCATTGGATATAAGTATGTATCTTTCGGATGCATTCTTTTACCCTATGCACATTTAGGTTTTGGGAGTAGGCTTTTATCCTTTGGTCGCAAGCTAGTATCATGTGGAGGCACTCTTTTACCCTTCAAAAATTGGTTGTCACATGTACCTTTAAAAAAATATGAGCATTAAATTACTATTTTAATAACAAAACCTTCTAGAGCTCATAAAATTTTATCCGTAGCTCAAATTAATGTGATCTTTGTTTTGAAATTGTGTATTTTTTTCGAGATCTATACATTGGTGAAATTTTTATACACATATTTCAAATGTAAAAGGTAATTTTACTCATTGTGATAGTTACATGCACTCAATCATAAAGTGATAAGTTTGGGAGGGTATTGTAATCACTTGTGGACGCAATTTCAATTGAGCTTGATGTCCTAAAATTTTGGGTGTTGCATTCTTGTATCTATGGGTATATACATTTAAATCTCTTGTTTGTTGAGATATTTTGGATCTATATTTTTGACACTTTTTTTTTTGGCATGTTGATAGTCTCTCTCTTGTGAGGAGATATTTTGGTGAAGCACGGTGTTAGGTTTTTAGTGTTCAAGTAGTTAATTTTGGAAACTCATACAAATATGTGATGTCATTCTACCCATTCAACAATATGGGAGGGTATGGTGATGATAATGATTCTTTGGGTTTCATGTCCTTGCCTTGTTACATGTCGATACTCTTGCTTCTTCTGTTTTGTGTCCTTGCCTTATTACCTTGGATTTTCTTAGATCATGACACACCTATTTATTTGGATCTCGTGTCCTTTCCTTATTTCCTTGGTTATTGTTCTTGGATTGTGACACACCTATTTGTAGTAGTTGATCTTTCTTCTTCAGATTTTGTGTCCTTGCCTTATTACCTTGGCTTTTCTTGGATCGTGGCACTCCTATTTATTTGTTTGCTTGGTTATTCTTGGATCATGATACACTTATTTGTGATTGATCAAATTATGTTTGGTGTTTTTTTCACTTTTGACATCACTCCATTAATAGTCTCCTTGCATGGAGCTATTCTAGTGAAGCCCAATGTCATTTTTTTTTGAGTTCTATGATCGAGAAGTGGATTCAAACCATAGTGTGCACCAAACTTCTTCAACATTGTACGAGTTTTTGGAGCTGATATTCTTAGGATATCTTGTAGTGGGATTTTGTTCTCTCTACTTTGTTATTACTGGTTTTGGGTACCTTGTGGTGTCTAATTTTCTCAGTTATTGTATGTGGGTACCTCATTAGGCCTTGTTATCGGGACCCACCTTCTTTTCACCCACCTAAACTATGCTTATGGGAGGGTGTTAGTGTAGGTTATTATTTATCCTTTTATTTATTTATTAGGATAATTCTTACACTTGTGTTAGCCCTACACTTTTTGGGTTAGCTTGTTTAGGTGTACTAGTTATGTGGAGTTAGCTTACTAGTCTTCTAGAGTTAACTTAACTACCAGTATCAGTTAGTGGGAGTTCTTCACCACTGATTTAGGTAGTAGTTACACTTCCCTCCTCATATATGTACATATTTCTTATTGAATAATTCAAGTCATTCTATTGTAATGTATTGAGCATTATGGATTATGATGGATTTCCATATATGGTATTTTAGCTCTTGTTTTAGATTGTTTCTTTGAAGTGTTGAAAAACAGATAGGGTAATGGGCATAGGAGGAATACATGTTCAAATGTCGGTTGATGGGTTGTTGCACGCATATGACTTCTGAATCCATAGCTGATCATGAGAGCTTCCTTTTGGCTAGGAGGAACTACCTGTAATGAAAACAAGACCACTAGAAGGAATTAAACAATATGGGCAGTGAACTGCCTAGCGTAAGCTAGATCCGGGAAGTATGATACTTCTTAGATGGTTGTCAGTCCACTATTTTAAACAATTCAATGTTGTAAACAAAGTAAATCCTATTGTTATTTTAAATGATTTAGGTATCTCACTTAAAAACACAATAAGAAATAGATCTAATCTAACAGGCTAAGCTAGAATAGAATCCAAAGGTCAAATGATTGGTTATGGGTCTCTGCAGGTCTGATAAAGGTCTCGGGTAGATCACAGGTGAATGAGGGTGAGATAAAATTAGGTGGGTAGGTCTCTGTTCAGGGTGTGTGGCAAACATAGAGACCGGTGTCGGTCAGGGGTGACCGACGGTGGTTAGGTATAACTAGTGCCGATTACTTTGTGAGATCTAGAAATGTCACAGAATAGGCTTTTGGTCTCCTTTGTGATTACACAAAGGACTTTGGTTGGTCGGGATGAGGTATTGGGTGACTGGAGTAGGATTTTGTGAGGTTTTAATGGGTATATGGAGGTGAAAATGTGGAGAAGGTCAATAGGGAGCAAGATAAACAATGGATGATAAAATGATGATGAAATGAAATAACCAGAAAGTATGATGTTGTACTTACTTGGATTTCATTCTTGAAGGCCTGTGTGTGAGGATGGAGGTGTTGATGATGGGTTTGAAGGTTGCAAGTGATCACCAACTGAAGAAAATCTTCTACATGGGCTGCATGTACACTCCTCTTTTCTTGGATAGATCAAATCATGGTTGGGATGGTTGTGTAGGAGAAGATGCTCAATCTCCTTCCTTGGATGTGAGTTTTCACTGGAATTGGCTCTCTGAAGATGTGTTATCTCTCTGAGATGTGTTCTTGCTCATCAACTTTCTCCCAATGTTTTCCAACTTAACCTTGAGAATAAGGTTTTTTGGGGTTAAAATGGTAACCGATGGTGGTTCGGCTTAACCGGTGATGGTTAGGGGTAACCGACGTCGGTCAAGGTGGGATTTCCTAGGTTTACTAAACTAGGGAGATCCTCCTATTTCCTTGGATCTCATGTCATTATCCCATGGATTAGACTAGGAGCTTCTTGTGAGCATGCGGGAATGTGGTTAGAGGGAATGTAGGCATTGATTTTTAGGGTTTGGGTAAGTCTTAGTTAGTTATGGCAACTTACTAAGAATAGGTCTTAGGTTGAGTTGGCTTGGTGAGGTGTCTAAGTGAACTGTATGTGGGGATATTATTTAAATAAGATATTTAAATAATAAATATAGTGAGGATAATGCATTAATTTAATTAAATTAATTAAATTAAATTAATATTAGTGGGGTGAAGGGGGTCATGGCTAGGTAAATGTAATAAAGGGTGCTTATATGTCGAGGGACAAAAGGGAGTGTGACCTAATTTTAGTGTCTACATTTTGCCCCTTTTTGTTGCGTATAGCTTGTATTGGTAAGTGATGCTAACAAAAATAAGATGTGGTTGCCCCATGTGTGGGTGAAGGTGATCCCCCTCAAACCAGGAACTGACGAGGTAGTAGGCTGAAGTGGTGAGTGGTTTGATAAAAGGTAAATGTGAGGAAAAGGCAAGTGGGTACATAGGAAAAAAGGGTGAAAGGTCTACTCGGGAAATCTAGGTAATGGGTTAGGGTCACAGGTAGCAATAGTCAAACATGCACACACACATATAAACTGCAGCATGCACTATCTGGGTTGAAGAGCAGGAAAAATCTACATCATCTAAGGTCGATAGGTTTATCCAAACAAGGTTGAAGTGAATCTGGTATCCAAGGTATAGGATATGGTTAGGAAACACAACATAGGTTAGGTGCAGGAACATTTTAGGTATGTTCGGTACACCAAAGGTAGGGTCAGGATAAATGGTCATGGAAATAGGCTAGGTAAGGTCATTAGGTCAATCAACACAGGTAACAATGCCGCAAGGTATAGCGAACACATGAGGTCAAAGGTCACTAGCGATGGTCCAGGTCCAAATATCTAGGTCACGGCATGGGTAAGGCCAAGGTAGGGGTAAAATAATGAGTCCCCAAAGGAGGAAAAATGGAGGTAGGAAATGATGAGGTCAGGAAAGGTAAGGTAATGGGTTGGGTAAAGGTTGGATGGGGTAAAGGAGCAAGGTAAAGGGGGGGTAAAATGGAAAAGTAAAGGGCAATGTGTAGGTTAGGGTGACCGATGGCGGTCATGGATAACCAACGTCGGTATAGGAAAACTGACGATGGTGAGGTAGGGCACGAGACCGATGCGGTCGAGGGGACCGATGTCGGTTAGGTCGGGTTTTGTATAAAAACAAAAAAAAATCCACATTTTTATTATTCATTTGTTATTTGTGAAGTGAAGAAATGACAAAAAAAAGAGAAAAGTGAGAAAAGTGTCTAGAGGAAATGGGACAGTGAAGTGTGATTTGATGGTGGTTGGGTTGGTGAGTAGCGGGTCCATGGGATCAGGGTGAGAGAGTTGATTGGTCGGAGGTTACGGGTAGATATTCGGGGATGGTAGAGGCTGGAGAGGGATTGGGCGGACCACCGGCATGCAATGGTGATGTGCCATCGAGAGATGGTGGCGGTGAAATGAGGTAAGTAAGTGCCTAACTCTATAGTGTTAATTAGATAGAGTAGAGTTGTGGTTATTGTTATTTGTAGGGTTTTGTGGGTTTTTGTATTTTTGTGGGTGGGAAAAAGTGAAATGTGGGTATGGGGGAATAACGGGCAAAAAAGAGGGGGGAGGGTAGTAAAGTGTATAGGTGGGGTGGGTAGAGGTCCAGGGGTAGTTTAGGTCATTGTAGGTGGGGTAAAAGGGACAGGGGAGGGTTTTAAAAAGGGGGGTTTGGGAAGTCACGGATTTTTCTGACGATAGTGACCGGCATCAGTCAAGCTTGGTCGGCGTCGGTTGGGTAGAACCAGGATCGGTCACCAAATAGGTGACCGATGTCGGTTACATGGTAACCATGGTTGGTAAAGAGGAACTGGTATCGGTCACCAAAGGTGACCGATGCGGTTTAAGGGTGACCAAAGTCGGTTAGGATGAACCGGCACCGGTCGGGATTTTAGGCACAAGGGTCCAAGAGGGATGTGGGCTAGGTAGTTGAGATGGGTAAAGTAAAAATAGGGTGGAGGGTAATGATAATTGGTGAATATGGTCATGGTAAATGTAGATTAATGTTGTGCTTGGATTGGATGCAGGGGAGATCATAGTTACACATGCGAGATAGGGTTCCACTACTAGTGACATTGCATGGCTTAGCGACCCCCTTTGGAGCTACAACACGTGGAGGTAGTGGGATTGAGTGGTATTTGGTGCTACTGACATGTTGTTTGGTAGCCTAGTTTGATGGTCACACTCATCGATAGATGGGACTCCATGACCAACACGTTCCACCTTCCGATGGGTGAGATGACTATCACCCTAGAGGACGTGTTCCAGATTTTGTGGTTACCCATATTGGGGGCCTAGGTGTACTCTATCTCCTCGAGGCCTCAAAGGAGCTGATCGGGATAGTTTTTGGTGAGGGGGTGGTGGAGCTGAGATTCCATAGCACTAGTTTGAGCTATGGCGAGATGTACCTAGCCCATCCGGATGAGACAAGGCTAGTGGTTTTATTGATGGAGGTAGTGTGTTGCTATGCACTTTGCCGATGCAGAGGGTGGACACTTTCCTCGATCACTGATGGGGTGCTCCATGATATGATGGTGCATGAGACATGCTTTTCCTAGGCACCAACATTCTTGGTGTAGCTATACAGAGTTGTGGGCATATGGGTGGTTGCGCAAGTTTAGCCTATGTTGTACATTTATACTACACTTTGCTGGGCCTATGAGCACATAGTCTATGTTTGACCTATAGGGATGCCCCAGTAGATGCATTTCCCAGCAGAGATGTGTGTGGTTGGGATACAGGAGATGGGTGCGGTTGCAGGAGAGTGAGGTCGGATAGGCCGACATATGATGTGGCCCATTTTTGGCAGTTGTTGGAGGGGTTGTCTAGAGTGGACATTATCTGGAGGCCATATGTGGGATTCCCCTCATATAGGCACATGCATGAGGAGCTAGCTGAGCTCCAGCTAGAGAGGTGGATATAGGGTCACCATGTCTAGGGAGGATGAGATGATCTCGGTAGACAGGGTCCGATGGTAGTTCGGGCTTGTACAGATATTCCTCCATCCTTCCCATAATATCAGAGAGATGATGTGGAGAGGCCTCTACCTCTACCACAGCCTACAGTGCCTACAGGGAGAGGAGGAGGATCAGCCAGTGGATCGGTGGATTGATGATGCCATGGATGCACAGATAGGTATAGGTAGTGGTGGGTGGCTCAATTACTGAGCCATACCACCTAGACAGGGCAGCTTGACTTAGCTACCATTACAGTGCAGAGAGACACCCTACAGGGGTAGGTAGATGACACTGATCACATAGATAGGTATACTATAGACATAGCTGGAGGGGTCAGAGGTAGAGGTAGCAGAGCTACTGAGTATAGTGGCAGGTGCTGGTTGCGAGCCCAGATGGTGGAGGAGAGGGTGGAGGAGATGGAGGAGATGGAGACAGAGATGGTCAGGTGGCAGCCTTACTGGCTCAGGTGGCAGGTTTATAGGGCTAGGCCACATTAGCCATGATAGTTGGGGGCCTTACAGGGCCCCCCAGATATAGGGGGGGCCTAGGGGCACCACCATAAGCATAGGGAGGCACCACACAGGGGATGGGCACCACCACGGGGCACGAGGGAGCTGGTCCCGTTCACGAGGATAGCGCGGCGAGGTATACGGGGGCCGAGACCTATGGGACCACCACAAACCATGCCTATATCTAGGTTACGGATGCCCTAGGTGAGGTGAGATATTATCAGGACCAGCTCATGGCAGCTAGGATAGACTTCCTCTCTTACGGAGAGTACAGGGCACAACAGGCATCTAGTGAGAGGATGAGATCCCACACATAGTGTGGAGAGCACAGGAGGTCAGCGAGCTTTGAGGCCTGATCAAGGAGAGGCCACCAATGCACATGGTGACCAGAGTGAGGTGATGTGCCAGTAGGGACACATGAGGCCAAGGGTGTAGGTGACACATAGAGATGGAGGACATCTGGTGAGATGTCTGATATGCGGCCACCCGATTTTTGATGTATACTAGTGATTATTTTATATATATATGCTGCCTCGGCATGTGTGCGAAGATAGTTGTATTTTTATCACATACTGGCCTACGTGCCGAAGACAATGAGGATGTATGAGTGATTTTTTGTATATTGTGAGCATATACTTGGCCTACATGTGCCAAAGATTTTTTGTATTGATTCATTCATTCTTTTTGTATATATGAGACCAGCCTGCGTGCCGATGACATTTTGTATTGTATATCGGCTTGTGTGCCAACATTTTTGAGATGATGGCCATGATGAGATAGGCATGTATTTTGAGATACACATTTATTGATTTATATGATGAGATTCATGGTATTTTGTGATGTGTTAATATGTTTATGAGATATTGGATGTATGGCTTGTGTTAGATGAGATATGGATTTGTTACTTTAATGTGGTTTGAAATTAGGTGAGTTAGGCATGATGGAGTTAGGTTGGTTTAGGCATGGATCGAGTTGGTTAGGCATAGGCATGGATTGAGTGGATTAGTTAGTTTAGGCATGGATTGAGTCGGGTTATAGGCATGGTTGAGTCGAGTTGGTTAGGGCATGGATTGAGTCGGAGGTTATAGGCATGGATTGAGTCGGTTATTATAGGCATGGATGAGGTTGGTTAGGGATTCGGGTTATAGGCATGGATTGAGTTAGGTTATAGGCATGGTTGAGTTAAAGTTTTAGGTTAGTTTATGATTCATTATTTTGGCAATGAATGATATTATGGGTCATATGTGAAATGTTGTATAATCTATGCATAGTGATGATAGAGAGATGGTAGGTGTAATAAATGTATGTTGTGGTAAGCAACTTGTTATGTATGTGGCTTAATTTCCAATTTTGTTAGAAAAGGGGAACTAAGTGAAATGTGATGTAAATGGTGAGTTAGGCATGGTTGATGAATTGGTTTAGGGTAGAGAAATGGCCGAGCTAACCTCCAAGGGCCCCATGCCCTCAGAGTGCTACCTACATAGTCCCGGTGAAAGGGACCTCAGGCCGATGTAGTTCTCCCATGAGCTAGGGAAGAATATGAAAATGAGTTGGTAGGTTTTTGGGCATGTTGTGGGTTTAGGTTTAATAGGTGTGGGTAGATTATAGGTAAAATGATGTAGGGAAGGTGATTATGGAAAGGGAGGACTACCTCAAAGGTAAGCATCGAGTACCAAGTCTTGTATAAGGTAATCAAAACGTAAACAAAGATGGTTAAAAGATAAGAGGGGGCAATAAAGCCACTTGATTGGGTAGGATCATACCGAGTAGATCATACCTTGGAGGGGGTGATGAACACAAGACCCAAAAGGCATTAGCATGATTAACTGTTCTATGATGAAGGTAGTCACAGGATCACCAAATGTCTAAATTCCAAGATGTCCCTTGAGGCGATTGAGGAAATGAGAGTGAAATGGTAAGGTGGGTGAAAGGTAGTTAATTTTATATGTTTTGAGTGACGGGCTTTTGGGCAAGAGGTCTGAGGTCACAATGGGCAAGTCCATGACTAAAAAGTTTTTTGTTGAGATAGATTGATCGATGTGGGAAGTCTATATGGGATAAATAATATGGTACTCCTTGAGGTCTTCGTGAAGTTGATCGATGTGGGAAGCTTTGGTTTCTCTCATTTTTTTTTTTTTTTTTTTTTTTAGCTTCACATAGCTTGTCCTTCGAGGGAGTAGTCTATTTATAGTAGCAATTTTGTCGAGAGGAAGATGTCCTTTTGAGGGAGTCATCTTTTTATTAGAAGTTTGACTCAAGGAGTTTGGTCCCATGTGAGGTCTTTGAAATCATGGACAAGACCAAGGTGAGGATAGGACTCTTGTTCAAAAGGAAAGGTGGAATGACCATGGGATCTCATCTAAAGGTAGATGAAAAGTATCCATGAGAATCATGTTATGTGCAGTGCCATGGTACACATATTCAAGAGAAGATAACAAGTGATGGGTACTCACATGATTCTTGTTTAATCATTAGGGAGGTGTATGGAGTGAATAGCACTCAAGGGATGAGCCTGTAAAGAGACAAAGGGTGAGGTAGGACAATGAGTCAACAATAGAATGGTCAAAGATGCAATGCATTAAGGGGCTCAGGTTTGGGTTTACCCTCAAGTGAGGATAAATGATAGGCACCTGATCCATAGGTATGAGTTACGATGTATGGTCCAAGCCAATTAGGAGTGAATTTTCCCGTTTACTTTTTTCTACTTTGGTTACGTGTTGATTTTCTTTCAAGACAAGGTCACCGACTTGGAAGGTTCATTCATGAACACATTTTTCATAAGCACGTTTGATACATTGTTGGTAAACTTGAAGGTGATCCAGAGCGTTAAGATGACATTCATCTAATAACTCTAGTTGTGCTAAGTGGTCCTGAAAAAAGTCATCATCAATAAGCATGTCATGGAGAGAAATGCGGAGTGAGGGGATCTGGACTTTGAGAGGTAGAACAACCTCTATACCATAGACCAACAAAAAGGGTGTGGCCACAGTGGAAGTGTGAATACTAGTGCGGTATGCCCATAGGGAAAAAGGAATGTGCGTATGCCAATCCTTCCCAGTATCATCAACCACTTTCATGAGAATTTTGTTGAGGTTTTGTTAGTGGATTCAGCTTGGCCATTGGTTTGTGGGTAATAAGGTGATGAGAAACTAAGTTGAATGCCGAAGGCGTCACAAATTTTTGCAATGTTTTGTTTTTGAATTGTTTTCCATTATCAGTGATGAGGCGATGAGGACACCAAAGTGACAAAATGATGTGATGGTTAATGAACTCACATATTTTCTCAGCTTTCATGGAGATGAGTGGTATGGCTTCCACCCATTTTGTGTAGTATTCGGTAGTAGTTATGATCCATTGATGGCATTGGGAAGAATGAGGATTGATTTCTCTGACAAGATCCAAACCCCATTGAGAGAAGGGCCAAAGGTCACGAGTGACCTGTAAAGCATGACTGGGTGTATGATGAAGGTTGGAATGTTGTTGGCATTTCACACAATGTTTGACATAGTCACAACAATCATGGTTAAGGGTCGGCCAGTAATAGCCTAGGCGAAGAATACACTTAGCAATAGCAAGGCCACTAAAGTGACCTCCACATATGCCATCATGAACCTCCTTAATGGTATAAGGAATTTCAAAACTTGTGAGGCATCGTAAGAGAATACCATCAAAGCCACACTTATAGAGGAGTTCCCCCAGAATGACAAAATGAGAGACCTTTTAAGGAAGGCGTTGTCATTACGGGTGAGATCAGGAGGTAAGATGGAGAGGGAAAGGTAGTCGGAGTATTGTTTATACCAAAGGTCACTCGGGTCAGGGGTGTCATTTCGATTGAGTAAACATCATGAGGTAAATAAGAAGGTGAATGAAGGCATTATATGGTGACAAATATTTTGGAATCGGTAGGGAAGCGGGTATTTGGGAAGCTAAGCAGGCCATGGTATCTACAAATTTGTTGGTTGAATGTGGGATGGTTTGAAGGGTGTAATGATCAAAGGTGGTCAAAAGTATGTCTACATGATGTTTATACTTTTGAAGTATCTCATTATGACATTGGTACATACCATTGACTTGGTTTACGACCAATTGTGAATCACCAAAGATGTGGATTGATTTGACATCTAGGGCATATGTGGCCTGAGACCTAGTACGAGCACTTCATACTCAAAAATATTGTTGGTGCATTCAAAGTCTAGTTTGAAAGACAAAGGCATGGGTTCTCCATCCAGAGGAATGAGGATAACACCAGCCCCACCCCCATGCTTGACACTTGGAACCATCGAAGAATAGTGTCATTTGGTAAGGGGGTTCGTCCAAGGAAAGAGTAGTAATTGACTCATCGGGAAAGTCAAAATTAGAGGGTTGATCCCCAGAAATAGGTGTGTCAACCAATTGGTTGGTGATATCCTAGCCCTTGATGGAATTTTGGTGAATGAATTCAAGGTCAAGATCAGCTAAAAGCATAAGCCATCATGTGCATGCTGATTTTGATAAGGTTTGGCATACATGAAGTGTAAGGGATCGGTGTTGGTCATGACATAGGTTTTGTGGTTGAGTAGGTAATGGTGGAGTTTGGTGGAAACAAAAAACTAAGGCTAAGAAAAGCTTTTCTAGATGGTTGTATCAGTTTCATAGTCCAAAAGAGTATGGCTTATGTAATAAACCACCTGCTCCCTATGTTGTTCATCGTCGATGAGTGAGCATGGCTCCCAAGGAATGATCGGTAGCTGATATGTATAGGTAAAAAGGTTGATCATCTTTAGGTGGAATGAGTACGGGTGGTTGGAGAAGGTATTGTTTTAGGGCCTCAAAAGCTTTGTGATAGTCATCATCCCATTTAAAGGAGACATCCTTCCTAAGCAGATGATGAAATGGTTGACACCGATCAAGATAATTGTGAAATGAAATGGTGAATGGACTACAATTTACCTTGTAGGCTATGGAGTTGTTTAAGGTTAGTGGGTGGAGGCATTTCCAGAATGGCCTTGACTTTAGTAGGGTCAACTTCTATACCATGGAGGGAAACAATAAATCCCAGGAGCTTTCCTGAGAGAACCACGAAGATGCACTTTTTAGGTTGAAGGTAGACATAATATTTAATGAGGTGGTCAAAGATGGTTTTGAGGATGGCGAGGTGCTTGGAGTGAACATTTAGATTTGGCCAAGAGATCATCCATGTAATCTTCCAATATGTGATGCATGATATCATGGAAGATGTAAGTCATAGCATGTTGATATGTAGCACCAACATTTTTAAGGCCAAAAGGCATGACTTGATAGCAAAAGGTTCCCCAAGGGGTAATGAATGTGGTCTTGTGCTGATCTTCTAGGGCAAGAAAAATTTGGTTATAACCCAGAAGCCATCCATGAGTGAGAGCATCTCATGACCAGCGGTGAGGTCAACTAGTTGATCAATACCGGAAAGGGAGAGTCATCTTTTGGGTAGGCTAGGTTGAGGTCACAGAATTCCATGCAAATGCAGAGTTCCCCTGTTGCTTTAGTAATAGGGATAATGTTAGAAATCCAATGAGGATAATCAATGGGTAAGATGAAGGAAATGGAAAGAAGGCATTATAGAGTTCTTCTTTGACAAGAAGAGCAATGCGAGGGTGCATTTTCCTCAGCTTTTGTTTGATAGGTTTGGCATCGGGAATGGTTACGATATTATGGACCACTATGGTGGGGTCAATACCGGGCATGTCTGCGTAAGACCAAGTGAAAGCGTGGTTATGATCTCGGAGAAAAGAAGTGATGGCTTCTGTTTAGTAGCATCTAAAGATTGTCTGATCTTTAGGATGTGCGGGTCATCCTGAGTATGAATGTTGATCTCGATAGTCGATTCATTCAACATGGTTTGTGTCTCAGAGGGTAACAACTGATGAATATATGAGTCTTCTGCACCAAGGTAGGTGAGTATGGATTCATCATCTTAACATTGAATGACATTAATTGTAGGTGTGTCATCATCGATCATCTTCAGGATATAGAATGGAAGAGTGGAAGGGGCCTCACCTTCATGTTGATAAGTCAAAGGCCCCAAGGAAATGGTGTTTATGAAAAAAAAAAGTTAGGGGGGATAGATTTAGGATCCATCGACTCTGTCGGTGAGGGTGGTGATGAAGGTGGAGTGGGTGAAGGTAGTGATGAAGATGAAGGTGGAGGAGGGCTAGGGTCTTCAATGAGTTCAATGTGGGCCTGTTTGGTAGGAGGTTCGGGAAGCCGATACCACTATGGTCATTATGTTTACGGGTGGTACATGGAATAATGGTATGGTGGCCTTACTCATAAAATCCAAAACCAAAACCCTTCCACACATAGTAGTGCAGGAAGGTGTGGGTGAAATGATGATTGGTAAGTGATTGGAAGTTAGCGGAAAATGGGGGGTTGTGATGGTGGTTCAGGTGTGTAAGTGGTAGTATCAAGTCCCCCATAGGTGAGACTAGTACGAAGATGAGGAGGACCATAAAGGAGGCATTCTCCTATACGGTGATCATAGTGAGGGTGTTGGTGAAGGCTTCCATACTCGTGCGAGTAAGGAATGTGTTGACACTATATAGGCGGTACTCCCCCAGAGTGAGGCATTGAAAAACACCTTCAAGGATCGATGGTTGGTTGGTATGTAGTTGGAATGGATAATGTGTCGGAGGTCGATGCAGAGGTGGAGTTAACGGATTGGGAAGCTAATGGGTCAGCCGTGGAGGTTATAGCAGTGGTAGGAATGGAGGAGGTATGTGTGGTGAAAGCAACGGCTGCTATACTAGTAGGTGGAGGTGTAGGTGAAGTGGTATTGGTTGCGGAGGTAGACGGCTTGATAGGTATGAGCACATCATTAGGTCGGTAAAGCATGTTGCATGTTTTGAAAGGTGATGGGTTAGATGGAATGGTATAAGTGTGTCCTTTGTGTTCAAACTTTACACAATGATGCAAAGTGGAAGGAATGCAACCCATGACATGGATCCAGGGTCTACCAAGAAATAAGTTATATTGGAATTCCCCCTCCAAAACATAAAACAATTCTAGAATAGTGCGGGGGCCCACGTAAACATGAAGGATGATAGTGCCTAGTGTGGAGGTGATAGCGTCGTTGAATGAATGCAACATGATCGGATGTTTATGCATGTAATTTTTAGGTATGCGCATTTGAGCAAATGCATGGGATGAAATGATGTTAATGCTAGTGCCTCCATCAATCATCACATGGCATACCCATATGTCATCAATGTGGATAGAGATGAAGAGGGCTGGGTCCGGTCATCATTTTGGTGTGGCGTGATCTCCTCCTCTGAGAAACTAAGGGAGGCCACTTGGTGAACAAGGTGAGGTGAGGATGAAGGTGGTAATTTGGTGAGAGAGGCTACATGATGGGGTGTGATAATGGAGGCTACGGTGTAGGGTCATTGGGTAAAACCTCAATAGATTAAAGAACCTCCATGAGGGCTTAACGATGGGATTCCGAGGTTTGGATGAGGTCATATAAGGAAATTTTGAGGGGAGATTGGTGTAATTTTTGAGTATGGTGTGATGTGTGACACTATTATAAATGGGGTACGTGGGGCCACGAGATAGTTATTTTAGGTATGGGTGCAGATGGTATGTTGGGTATAGGATTGGTTAGTGGGTCAGTTGCCTTTTCTTTACCCTTCTGTGCATGTGTAGTGATGTGTATCATGTTGATTTGAGGGAATTCAAAAATGGAGAAGGTGTAGGGTGAGTGGTATAATGACATGAAGGGAAAAAACCTACTAGAGGAGAAAACCTTGTGAGGTCAGTTGGGCACAATGACATTTGGGTGGTGGCGTGGCAAGTTCTCTGATGCAAACCATGTTAATTTCAAATCTTGGGTGTGGCTCTAGGAGCTGTGAGGGTGGAGGTTGTGGTTGTTGAGTGGGTAGTGTGGGAATGGGTGTTGTTGAAGTAGGATCCTCGTCGAGAAGGTCATCATCATCAAAGTTGGTTTTGGTGGACACAATTAGATAAGGACATTTTTCAAAGCCTTATAGTTCTCCACATCATGCCTGGCACACGATGGTATGCAAAAATTTTAGTATCATCAAACCCTTTTGGATTAGGTTTGAGGGGGTCATAAGGTCGGAGTGGCGGTAATGTGATAATAGAAGTCTTGAGGAGGTTGGTTAAAATTTTGGCATAGGACCTGCTAGTGGATCACAATGGGAAGTGAACGTGGGTTTGGGTGTAGGTGTGGTTGATTGTCGAGGAATATTTTTGGAAGAGTAGGAATGGGTCGAGCTATGGGTTTAGGTGTCAGTGTGGTTTGAGGTATCGATCGGGTTCGTTTGGGTAGGGGTATAATAGATGGATGGGTAGGAGGGTGTGGGGTTGTTTTGACTACCTTGTTGTGGGGTAGTGGGGTTTTGTTTTGGGTTGCACCTTCTTGGGTAAAGGTGATGTGGGTGTACAAGGTCTAGAAGGAAAAGTAGATGGAGGAAGAGGGCGAGTTACCCACGGGATAATGGGGTCTTTGTGAAGGTAGATGACATGGGTTGTACTTGGGTGTGAGGGAAAATGACTGAAGTGTAGTGGGTAGTGAAGGAATAGTAAAGGTATTGGAGGTATTGGTGGCAAAAAGAATACGGGTGTGGGAGTAAGTCGTGTTGTGTGCTCCAGGCAGGTTAAGGTTTGTGAGGAAGGAATAGGTTGTTGTGTTATTAGTTTATGGATGGGTGAAGGTTTCTTGACCATGTTGGGTAGGCGAGGTATTAAGGTAGAAGGGACAAGTGAGGGCATGATTGGTGCGGTTGGGGTATGAGGTCGATGAGTTTGTTTCTTTAGTTTGGGTTGGCATAGGTGTGGTATTGACGTTTAAAGATGTAGCTAAATCTAGTTTAATAGGTGGATGAGTAAGGCTGGTGGTCGGGTCCCCTAAAGCGGTAATAGGTTTAGTGGAGGCAAATGTTGTGGGTATGGGTTTGGGTTTAGATGTAGGTTAGGTTATAGGTAAGGGTGTGGTGTGAGTGCTAATGGGTATCGTGGAAGGGGTTGCAATAAGAGTGGTATATTTGTTTTTATGGGTCGAAATGTGTTTGGGTAGATAGTGGAGGTATCGGAGGGATCTTTGCATCTCGTGTTGAGAAAGGGAGTAAGAGGCACTGTTAGGCAAATCACAAGCACCCCGGATGTTGATCAAATTTCTAGGTTGATTATACTAGGACATCTAGTGTGATTGCACAACATGGAATACTTTCTCCAAGTGTGGGACTTGCAAAAATGAGAAAGGAATCTCCAGAGAAGGCTGGTTCCTATTCCTCTGTTCAGATGCACACGAAAAATGCAGAGGGTTTACTCAAAATCTAATCTAACTTGCCAAGGAGACAGGGTAAGAAGATGCATAAAAATAAACCTAAACTAACAAATTGATACACCAAGGAATGAAGAACACCTATCTTGCCAATAAACACAAACCATTAAAATGTGATGCAAGATCATGCATGAGATAACAAAATTTGCGGTGAAAGATCGGGAGGATGCAAATGAACACGAGAGAGGGTTGAGAATCATCCACAAACATGCATTAATTACTCCAAAGATCATGATACAATACACTAGAAAATGCCAAGAGGTGAAGTTGCATTACAGTCTTAAATGGGAGGTTTGAACTCCACAAATTCACTTTCTAGAGAGAAGAAGGAGGAGCAAAACAAGAATGTCGACCTTTAGAAAAAGCCCCTCCTTACAATTTATAGGAAGAATGAGAAAGGGAAGAGAGAGGAAATTCAAATCTACCCTAACCACTTCTAGGTTGCATTTAATTCATCTCATTATGGCAGTAGGTGAGAACCCTAGCAAAAACGACGAACTGTATTTTTGCATTAAAGCTGGTTGTTGAAACGTCATTTCTTGCCATTATCACATGCCAGAGGCGTTTTTAAATTTTATCTCTCCAAATTGAACCAAAATGCAAGATTGACCACGAAATCATGTAGATAATTTCACCAGATTTCCATTGATATAAAGAACGTGAAAATCGAGCTCGGATCGAAAGTTATGGCCATTTGAAGATTTAGTGGCAAAAACAGCCCAAAACGGATTTTGGCGGGAAAAAATTTTGAATTTTACCTTTTTTGCATTTTGGAAAAAAATTTAAATTTTCCCCACACTCCCAAGCTTTGGATGACACGTGCCGGGATTGGTCTGGTTTTTCCACGGGTTCATCCTTTGAAAATTTATTTCCACTTGGACATGTGGCATTTTGCCGCTTTCGTTGGCAGGGCGCCCAAAACACTCCTTTTTCGATTTTTGGTGAAACACTTAGCCAAATTTCCAACTTCTCCTCTTCTTCGACATGTGGCACATTCCCGATTCATCCATGGGCCTCCTTGTCTCTTTTCAACCATTTCACCTTTTCGCCCCCACTTGTCCCTCGCGTACCTTTGGCTCGGATGTCCTGGGCGAACATCTCTTGCTTCGGCCGATTTTTCTTCCTTGTTCTGTTTGCATGAAGACACGAGGCGAGATTCCATTCGTTGGTGGATCTTTCAGATTTTTGCATCCCTTGCGTACCTCATGTACTTTTGTCCCAACTGCTCCTCTGGACTACCCTGGGACAAATATTTCGAACTTCCACCCAAATGGGTATCTTTTGGGAAAATTAGCCGATTCGCGTCCCCGCACGTACTTTCGTCTCCGACTGTCCCAAACCACGTGAAGCAAGACTTAGACGATTTTCTCTTGCTTCGGCCATTTTGATTTTCATGTCCCCACGTCCCGTCCCGACATCCCAACTATCTTGCATTTGCACGGGACAAAAGACTTAGCCAATTTTCTTGCTTTTTCAGCCCCAAGCTTGGTACGACGAACCTCAGTACGACCCGAACCTTTCAGACCCGAAATGCTTTAAAACAGTCCTGCAACCTTATTTTCTACATTTTTTCCATTTTCTCTAACTCATTGGGATTTCTTCTTGGATAGGAGAGTTAGAGAGAAGCCGAGGGACCCCAAAAAAACATGATTTCGGGCCTTGAATCAATCTTACTTGCTCAGGACTGAATAATTTGATGCATGTTATCAAAATTACCTTGAGGGGTGAATTTTGGATAACAATTTTGGTGACTCAGCGGGGTCATCTGCCTACTGGATGAAGTTACCAGTTTCCTGAAGCATCCATTGGGCATGGAGTCACCTGATTTTCTATCTGATTCCCTAACTGACTAGAATGTTGCAAGGAGGATCATGGAATATCACACGATGGAAGCAAGAGCTGCAAAACATCTCCAGGGATAGCGAGCTTGTGCCAAAGCACTTAGGGAAAGAAAAACAACCTACAACAAAGCAGTGTGCACAAGCACTTGGAGAAATGAAAACCTAAGCTAATATTTACAAGATGGAGAATTTCCCTTTAGTAGCAATGCTTTAGATAGATTCCATTGACTGGAATCTATAGTTCTTCGCCATCCAATGAAGACAATTGGAAGGCATTGTTGTCCTTACACTTTGTGACCATGTATGGGCCACTCCAAATGGCATCAAATTTTGAATGCCTTCCCAGTTTTGCTCTATTTGCATCCCATTTTAACACTAGATCTCCAACTTGGAAATATCTAGTCTTGGCCTTCCTATCAAAGGTCTTCTTGATCAAAGCTTGATCCTTCCCCATTGATTGGGATGCCTGATATCTGATCTCTTGGAGCTCCATCAACTCTGCATATCTCACCTCCATGGGCCCAAACTCTAGCAACTCTAATTGCTTCATGAGTTCCAATGTTGGCAACTCAAGTGACATGGGCAAGATTTCCTCTCTTCCATAAACAAGCTTGAATGGAGAGTTACCTGTGGATCTCTTGGGAGTTATCCTATCAGCCCATAAGGCTGATTTTAGTTTGGTATGCCAAGACCTCTGATTCTCATCAAGAGTCCTCCTAATGATCCTCAACAAGTTCTTGTTTGTCGATTCAGCCTGGCCATTACCCTGAGGGTAGTAATTTGATGAAGTACTTAGGTAGATCCCGTTCTTGACAGCCCACTCAGTCACCTTGGATCCAATGAATGCTAATGCATTATCTGAGATTATTGTAGCAGGTATGCCAAATCTGGTTACTATCCCCTCATAGAAGTCTAAGATGCTAAACTCATTTGCTTCCTTGAGTGCTACCTTTCATCCATTTGGTGAAGTAGTATGTTCTCATCAAAATCCACTTATGCCCTTGGCTTGAATTTAGATTAATGACTCCAATGAAGTCTAAACCCCATTGTATGAATGGCTGGTCAACTGAAATTGGATGCAATGGGAGTGTAGAAAACCTCTCTTTTACCTGTGAAGAATGCACAATTCTTGCACCTTCTTGATCCACGCAAGCAATCACTTTGAAAATCTTGGGCCAATAATAACCAGCCTTCATGATTTTTAGGGTTGTCACTCTTGGTGTAAAATGACCACCAGCTGGTCCACCATGGAACTCTTCCAACACCCTATGAATTTGATTTGTACCAATGCATCTCAGCAGTACTCCATTCACATCTTTCTTGAACAAAACACCGTCTACTATGGCATATGGGACATCCTGCAATCTGAAGTGTCTTCTTTGGGTCTTGTTCATCTCTAGAGGGCATAGACCCGTGCTTAGGAAGTGCATTATACCTTGGGTCCAGCAAGGAGTGGGGACAACATTATCCTCTTCTTGAGTGCTACGTTGCACATGGCTGTCTTGAATTGTCAAAACAACCTCTTCTTCATTGCATACTCCCTTTTGCTTGCCCCGAGAATCAGCTACTCACACAATCCTTTTCCTCTTACCAGCTTGGTGACCTTGATCTCAATGTCATACTCCATGACATGAGTGATCCAACCTGATCTTTTCTCATTCAAATCCTTGTTGAGAGGAAGTCCTTTACTCCCGCATAAGAGACCAACAACTGAACTTTGTTGTTTGAGACTAGATGCTTGAATTTCTTCAAGCTTATGATTACTACAAGTACATGCTTCTCAATAAAAGAATATCTCACCTCATAGTCCTCCAAGCTTTGGTTGAAGAAAGCAATTGGCTGCTCATCATTGTCCTTGTTCTGCTGCACCAAAATGGCAGAAATAGTATCATTACCTCCAAATGCATAGAGGATGAAATCCTTGGAGAAATCCGGGTTGATGAGAGTTGGTGCTTGGGAGATGGCTTCTTTGATTGCTTCAAAACCCTCCTTGCCTTCTACTGTCCACTTGAAATCCATGCTTTTCTTCAACATTTTGGTGATAGGTTTGACAAGGGCTGCAAAATTTGGGACAAACCTCCGAACAAAGTTTATTCTCCCCAAGAAACTCTAAAGGGCCTTCTTGTGGCTTGGCAATGGTAGTGCTCTTATGGCTTCAACCCTCTCTGGATCAATTGCTAATCCTTCTTTGGAGACAATATGGCCAAGGAGCTTTCCTTCATGTGCTAGGAAGATACACTTCTTAGGATTCAAAGACACTCCAAATCTCCTGCACCTTTGGAAGACTTGTCTCAAATGAGAGAGGCGGTCTTTGCATTCTTTGAAAAAATAGTGATATCATCAAGATATATCAGCACCATGTTGTTAATCAAACCTTTGAACGCCATGTCCATTGCTCTTTGGAAGGTAGCTCTAGCGTTGGACAGCCCAAATGGCATTTTCCTGTATGCATAAGTTCCCCATTTGGTTGTGAAGGCTGTCTTGAACTGATATTCTTCCTTCACCATAATTTGATTGTAACTCGAGTAGCCATCAAGTGGTGAAAACCTCTTAGAGCTAGCAACCACCACTTAAAATTTTCTCCATAGAAGGGAGTGGGTAATGGTCCTTGAGAGATGCTCTATTCAAGTCTCTAAAGTCAACACACAATTTGATCTCTCCACTCTTCTTTTCGATTTGAACTAAGTTGGCAACCCAACTAGAATGCTTGATTGGGAATATGATTCTTGACTCAATCAACTTGTTCAATTCCTTCCTCATGAGAGGTTCCATGTGTGGATTGATTGGCCTTTGTTTCTTTCTGATAGGCTTGGTATTTGGATCCAACTCAATGGTGTGTTGAGCTAACTCGGGATTGAAACCTTTCAAGTCTTCATAGCTCCAAGAAACACATCGGGAACTCTTGACAAAGTTGTATGAACTCATACTTTTCTTGTTCATTGTCATCTTTCCAATTTGCAATGGTTTGTTCTCTTCCACCAAGATGGATATCTTGAATCTTCTCTCTTGACTTGAATGTTTGCTTTCTCCTTCCTAAACTGATCATTAAGATTAAAAATGGACTCCAAAGTGATAAGTCCCTTGGCAACTTGTTAGTTCTCAGTTGTACCACTTGATCACCATCTTTACTATTCTAACTTTTCCTAATTTTTAGCGGAGAATTTAGCTCTTCTTTGCAAGAAATGGATGATTTGCTAATCATTTCCAAACACTTTCCAACTTACATTGTTATCCGCACTTTGAAGGCCTCACAATCACATGGATTTTTGGTTGTACCTTGTCCTTTTGAATGCTTTCCACAATATCAAAGGCTCCCCAATCGCTGCAAGCCTGTCATCAACAGCTTGGTTTCTTTCCTAGGGATGGATTTGATGCTAAACCCTCAAAATATTCAATGAGGTCCCACACCTATTCTTGTAGCACTTGAGTAGATCATTCTTGGCAACATGCTTCCTTTGACCTGATTTACAATCAATTCACTAATCACCAAAGACTTGCAAGTTTTTTATTCCTCTCTTTATTGCCCAATGCATCCCTTGCACCAAGGCTTCATATTTAGCATGTTATTGGAGCATGCAAACTGAAATCTAAAAGCTGAATAGTACTTTACTCCTTGAGGTGAAACCAGCATGGCTCCCATCCTCACCTTGTCTACTCCTTGATCCATCAAAAACAACTTCCATACCTCATTGTCATCCTTGTGGTTTGGCTTGGTGATGCTAGGAATAGGCTGCTGATTTTCTTCATGTATGCAATAGACTCCTAGCTCGATTCTTCTACTTCTTGATAAGGATCAAAATCATGCACCTTTTTTCCCATTCATCAAGAGTTAGATCCGGATGCTTCCAACCTTGGTGTCAACTTCATCGGTGCTTGGTGATCTTCTTGATCAAATGCGAACAGTTGGCATTGATCGACTTGGAGTGTAGGGCTCAATGTGGAAGTTTGCAATAGGTTCGAGACCTGATTGTAGCTTTGGTTCCATACCTCATTCGAACACATGTGTGACCAATCAGCAAACAAATATCCTCCAATCTTGGCTGTGAAATCTCTTGACAAACATAGGGCAAAGAGTGGTGGAAGGTCTATAAGCGATACATCTTATAAAACAACAACATTTGGACATGCATGCAGGTAAGAATCAAGTTTCTAATCACCCCAACTATTATTCTTCTTTGTCCCATCCAACTGCTACCCCTTTGGATATGGTTTCATATTGAAGTCCTAGGCGATCAGATATTTGCTTGGGCATCATAGAGCTACTTGCCCCGAATCAATCATGCAATTGTGTACCAATTGGTTTCCAATGATTAATGAGACATAAAAAGGAGGGGGCTTCAACATTTTACCTTGTTATCCTCCATGATTCCCTTTAGGATGAGAACATTTGTGAGCACCTTCTCTTGCATTTGGACTTGCTGATTCAAAGTTGGCCAATCCTTCATGGAAGCTTGTAGCAAATCTCTCTAGCTTTGGGATAGATAGGGATTCCCACATTGATATATTTACATTTGTCTTCTTCATCGATCAATGATGCTAAATGGTGATGAAGGATCTCTTTGCTGTCCCTTGGTTTGCATATTCATCCCTTGCATGTGGGTAGCAACAAATGGTATTTGAGTTGTTTTAGGAGCTAGTTTGGGTGCTCCTTGCATGTTTGGGACTACATTTTGTTTGCCAAAAGCTTGTGGAGTGGTGGAAGGTTGTGGATTACTTGGAGCCAATGGCTATCCTTCACCCAAATTTCTCCTTTTTGACCTTGTGTTGGCTGCAACACTTTGAGAGGGTATTTGATTCATACCACAAAAATCTTCAGCCTTCTAATTGACAAGAGTAGTTTCATTCGGAGATGTTCCTTGCTGAGGTGCTTCTTACTACTGATCCTCTTCATGGCTAGACTCTTATGACCCACCAATGGTTTGCACCATAAGAGCCTGATTTAATGCACCATTAAAGCACATTGATTGGTTATGTGGCTGACCACACGGGAAACACCAATCATATTCTTGGGCCATGTTATTTTACACCAGTACCAAAGCTCTGGATGTGGATGCAACATTGGGGTTATCGAGGCTGAAATGGTCTATTGGCAGGAGGCCTTGCTTGATTCTGATTTGCAGCTAGATTGGGTGGTCTTTGAGGCTGATATGGCTGCCTGTTAGGCTGAGCTTGAGGCTGATAAGAAGGTCTAAAACTTTGGGCTTGCTTGCCTTTTGAGTGTAACCAGCTCATTACCTAGATTTTGCAATTGCTTCATGACTTCTTGAAGCTCATTTGGGGCACTTGGAGATGAAGTAGAAGCTTCATTTGAACTCTGATTTCTAGGGGTGGGAGAAGGAGCTAAGACAGTGCTTGACTAGTACTTGGGCTCTCTAAACTTGGATATAATGGCATTGGAGGCCTAGGAGCTAGCTTTCCAGCTTGAATTAAACAATTTTCAGCTCTAATGGCAATGCTATAAGCAATAGGGATAGTTGTGCCTCCCATGGATTGAATCAACATAGAAATATTAGAATTTAAGGCTTTAAGGTAATATAGAAAAGCACCTTCTGCTCGTTGGCCTTACTGCCACTAGAATCCTCTCCCAAGTCCTTTGAAATCTGAAATTAAAATCAGTCAGCTACTCATTGGGAGCTCTTTTGATAGTTGTCACCTTGCTCTCAAAAGGGACAAGTTGTATCCCTTTTCCCCAAACTGCTCATGGAGGGCTATACATAGCTGGTTCCAATTTTGGATAGAACCTGAGGCAAGGCTCCTGAACCATTGTAAAGCTTTCCCCTTGAATGAGGATGCCAGCAATTTGACAGCAACTTGCATCTCATTGATTTCATGAATTGCACAAAGGTTGGAAATGTCTTTAACGTGATCACCAGGAGTAGTCTGGCTCTCTCCAGTGAAGTATGGAATGTTCTTCAATGCTGCGCTTGGGATTTGATGTTGTGCATTGAGAGCAAGTGGGCTGCTTCTAGTGAAATTGACATACGGATTTGGTGGTTACGCCATTCTGATTATCCTGAGAACCCTTGTTGATTGGATGAAAGGCCTACCAGGTGGAGGTGTTGACAAGGTTCTATTAGGTGGAGACGGAGATCTTTGAGCTCTTCTTCCCCTTCTTTCTCTTCCTGGAGATAGGTGCGAGATGAAAAACAATCCTTCCTCCTAGTTCTTGACCTTTGGTTTGTATTCTTCTCATAAATTTTCCGAGCTTGGACTACTGAAACCAAACCAGCGGATTATGCTTCTTTTTTCGAGTCGCCAGATGTGTGATTTTAAGCTTCTTCAAAGAAAGAACTTACAACAAATGCACATCGATCTTTTTGTAATAAAAGTGAAGACCTCTAAGGTCCCACCGGTCATGCCAAAACTGTTAGGCAGAATCACATCACCCCGGATGTTGATCGAGATTTCTAGGTTGATCATACTAGCATCTAGTATGATTGCACAACATTGAATCCTTTCTCCCAAGTGTGGGACTTACGAATGAGAAAGGAATCTCCAGAGAAGGCTGGTTCCTATTCCTCTGATTGAGATGAACACAAAAAATGCAGAGGGTTTACTCAAAATCTAATCTAACTTGCCAAGGAGACATGGTAGGAAGATGCATTAAAAAATAAACACAAACCATTAAAATGTGATGCAAGATCATGCACATATAACAAAATTTGCACAAACTGAAAGATCGGGAGGATGCAAATGAACACGAGAGAGGGTTGAGAATCATCCACGAGACATGCATTACTTGCTCCAAATATTGATACAATAAACTACAAAATTCCAAGAGGTGAAGTTTCATTACATTTAAATGGGAGGTTTGAACTCCACAAATTCACTTTGCAAAGAGAAGAAGGGAGGGGCAAAACAAGAATGTCCGACCTTTAGAAAAGAAGCCCCTCCTTACAATTTATAGGAAGAATGAGAGAGGGAAGAGAGAGGAAATCCAAATCTACCCCAACCACTTCTAGGTTGCATTTAATTCATCTCATTATGGCGGTAGGTGAGAACCCTAGCAAAAGTGGTGAACTTTATTTTGCATTAAAAGCTGGTTGTTGAAACGTCATTTCTTGCCATTATCATGTGCCAAAGGCATTTTTCGATTTTCCTCTTCAAACTGAACTAAAATTCAATATTGACCTCAGATCATGTAGATAATTTCACCATATTTCCATTGATATAAAGAACATGAAAATCGAGCTCTGGATCGAAAGTTATGGCCATTTGAAGATTTAGGGAAAAAATAGGCCCAAAACGGATTTCGGGAAATTTTTTGAATTTTACCTTTTTTTTGCATTTTGGAAAAAAAAAGTTAAATTTTCCCCACACTCCGCCACTTGGATGACACGTACTGGGCTCGGTTCATCCATGCGGTTCATCCTTTGAAAATTTCTTGCCACTTGGACACGTGGCATGACTTGATTCTTATTGGCATCGGGGCGGGCCCAAAACACTCCTTTTGAATTTTTGGTGAAACACTTAGCCAAATTTCCAACTTCTCCTCTTCTTCCGACACATGGCACATTCTAATTTGTCCGCTTGCCTCCTTGTCTATTTTTGGCCATTTCACCTTTTCACGGTCCCATCGTGTACCTTTGGCCCGATGTCCCGGATGAACATCTCCCATGCCTGGCCGATTCGGGACTTCCTTGTTCTGTTTGCGGTGAAGACACGTGGTGAGATTCCATTCATTGGCGGCTCTTTCAGATTTTTGCATCCCTCACATACCTCACATACTTTTGTCCCAACTGCTTTTGGGTATGCAGGACAAATATTTTCGAACGCCCGCCTGAAATGGACTATCTTTGGGAAAATCAGCCGATTCGGTCCCGCGCACACTTTCATCCCGGCTGTCCAAAACCGCCTTTTTTGAAGCAAGACTTAAATGATTTTTTTCTTCTCGCCCATTTCGGCTTTTCACATCCCGCACGTCCCAACATCCCAACTATCCCGCATGGACATGTGCCTCCTCCTATTGGACAAAAGACTTAGCCGATTTTCTTGCTTTTTCCCCCAAGCTTGGAACTTAACCTCAATATGACTCGAACCCCCTTGACATAAATGCTTTAAAACACGATCCTAGCAACCTTATTTTCTATATTTTTCCATTTTTTCTAACTCATTGGGATTTCTTCTTGATAGAGAGTTAGAGAGAAGTGAGGACCCTAAAAACATGATTTCGGGCCTTGAATCAATCTTACTTGACACAAGGAGGGAATAATTTGACGCATCTTATCAAAAAATTACCTTGAGGGGTGAATTTTGGATAACAACACCCCCATAATAAATCCCTATCCACATAATCTAAGTGATTGGCCAAACATGAGAATGACACGCCTATGGGTGGAGTTGGTGAGGACCTAATGGAATTCTAGTAAAATGTGTCTTAGAGACAAGGAATTGGCCAACTTCAAACTTCCATGGGTAAGAGAACTAAAAGTAGGTCTATTGGATTTTGGGTAGCTGATGGAGAATGCTTGCCAAGAGGAAAAGGTATCTCAACCGGGTCTATGATGGGTGGAGGTGATGATGGGAGCTCCTCTATAAGTGGAGGAATAGATAGGTGTCTGCTCTATGGCTGAGGAGGTAATGGGTGCTCCTTTGTGTGTGGAGGAGGTAATAGGTACCCCTCTGTGGGTGGAGGAGGTATGGTAGGTAAAGGTTCTCTAAGTGGTGAAGCTAGGGGTGAGATGGTATCAATGTTAGCAGAAGACCTCTCCGTAGGTGATGAAGGAGATGAAATGTGTTCCTCTGTTGGTGAAGGAACAATGGAGGTTGGTTCTAATGTGGAAGGAGGATTTCAGGCTAGGATTTCCTCTATGGAAGGGATGTGAGGTAATTGAGAGGTGACAAGTACCTCATTAAAGATAGTGTGAACCTCATGGGTATGGGTATCGTGAGTGGATGTCTCACCGGTTTGATTGGATGAAGGGGCATGGTTGGGAAATGGTTTTTTAAAGATTTGTAGATTTTGGTTGGGGGTGGTGTTGGGATTATCCATAGTTAACTCACCTTTCTCAAGAATTTCTTGGAAAATATTCTTGAAAGTGATGCAGTTTCCGTCACTATGACCCTTTACTCAATGATAGTTACAAAAATCATGTTCTTTATACCATGTGGGCATGGGGCGAGCAAGGTCAAACCAGTGTGTGGTTTTATAGGTGGAAGGGTGATGGCTCTAGCTTTGATAAGATTTTCTAAGATAGAAGAGTAAGGTTCCCCAATTGGGGTATATTTTCACTGCTCTTGTTTGAATCGAAAAGTCTAGACATGTGAGAGATTAGATGAGGGTGTAGCAGCTCGATTCGATGGATGAGTCAGGCGGCCTTGAGTACCATCACTGCGTTAGCAATGGTGTCCTTAGATTTTGAATAATTATTTTGTGGTTTCAAAGAGGTATCATTCATCTTGAATGCCAAATTCTTATTGCATAATTGAATTTTCTTCTCTTGAATGGCCCGAATCTTTAACTTTTGTGCCATAGTGAACACCTCATCGAATGTTTGGAAGGTTTGGACTGCAAGGTTGAGGAGATGTCTAGTGCAAGCTCATGTGAAGATCTCAATGAGTTCATTTTGTGGTAGTTGGAAGGTAAGTTGATTGATTAGGCTATGCCAACGAGTGACAAAATCTGCGATAGATTTGTCCTCATACTGATGTGTGGAATATAGATCGGTCATGGTAACCTTCTTGATAATATTGATAGAGAAATGATCCAAGAAGGCTTGGGCTACCTGATTGAATGAGAATATAGAGTGTTTAGGTAACCCACTATACCAATCTAATGTAGGTCTAGTGAGGGACATGGGAAAAGTTCTCAAAAGTAAGGCATCATCATGAGCGATTAGATAACACCCGTGTTTGAACAACCACAAATGTTGTTGTGGGTCTTCTTTGCTATTGAAACGATTGAATTTAGGCATTTCCCAATGCACAGGGTATGAATGGATAGGAATGGATGGGTGAATAGGCTCGTTGCAAATCTTATCATAGGTGAGAGTGTTGCGAGCTGGAAACCGATGCCTCCAATGTCTACATCTTGTCCAACATCATTTTAATTAGGTCATTGGTGGGTTATGATGATTGGATGCCTCCGTAGCGTGAGGAGGTTGGTTTTGGGCATATAACAGGGGTGGCACTCTAGTGTATGGGGCTTCCATGTAGGGTGGTGGAGAAGAAGGCAGTGAAATAGGGGGTACGTACCCAAAATGAATAATGGATGAAACAAGAGGTTGTTGGTAGTATGTATATGGGGGTGGAAGGGTCGTGGTAACCCTAGTGGCAATAGGGGCTAATGATTGTGGAATGGAAAGAACCACGTTCTAAAATGGGGTAGGGGTCACCGACACTAGAGGTGGGAATGTAGCTATAGGTATGTATGAGACATTAAGGGCGATGAGGTTGTGTTTGGGGTAGTCGTCGAGGGTATGGTGGATGTGATGGGTGCCACGAGGTAATGTGACGTGGCATCATAGGGGTATAAAACCTAACTAAACACCCGGGGTAAGGTGGATGCGGGTAGCACGGAGCTAGATGGGGCTGATGTGGAAGTGGGTGTGAGAGTCGGGGATAGATACGAGCATGTTGTATATCAAATGACCTGAGGCATCTCGAGTGGACGAGTTGAAAGGTAAAACTATAAGGCAATAGGGTTCTACCAAGGAGTCATGTGAACTCCTCATCTCACGTAGTGATAGTAGTATGTTGGATGGGATCCATGGATGGTGATAAAATAAAAGGTGGTAAAGGACTAGGTGGGAGTGGTTGAAACTAGCGTGGAATATGAGGGCACTTGCTTGTCTTCGAAGTCGCACCATGTGAACCAAGATCGATCAAATAGGTCAACTTCTCAAAATGATATAGAGAACAATAGAATAGGCAAATTTGGTGATAAAGAGTGGATGAAGTAAAAATGGTGGTTGGAATGTGAAATAGGATAATTGATGCCGCTTAGGGAAAATGACGTCGTCGGTCGTGATAACACGCCAATTACTATAGAAAATGGATAGTAGGTAAACAACGAGGTAGAAGGTAAAATCCAATAGTATGCCAAATTTGAAGATGTTTAAAATGTTAATGGGAATAATGACAAAGTGATAGGACTTTGAAAAGTGGAAGAAAGTGAAGTAAAATGTCCTTTTGAGTAGGTTAGTAAAAGGACCTAAAACCGATGTCAATTGGGTATAACCGATGGTGGTCAAAGGTAATCGATGACGATCTTGTGAAATTGAAACAAGATGAAGGAAAGTGGTTGTGAATTAAAATATGTTGTAGAATCGCACCCAAAATTTTGAAATGATGATGATATGGCCCAGGCACACTCAAGTGAAGCTAGAATACACTAGCTATGATGAGGAGCATGTAAGGATGAACAAGAAAGTGATGAACGTGATCTCTCACCTCAAAACACAAGCCAAGAAAAACCACTAAGAAAATGTGATCCTAGGAGTGCCTTTTCTATTATGTTTGTGTAGCTTATGCTATTTAAGGACTGACACATGAATTGTGAAATAGATTTTTTGGTGAGGATGGCTTCCTACAAAGAAGGAGATCTAAAAGGTGAGGTTTCAGGTATGTTATGGTGGGGGTGGGCTTTGCTCTGAAGTATGACTCGACAGAGCAAGTGAGTCAAGCCCACTATGATGTGATTGTGTGATCACCTACAACTTCTTCTAGGTAGGATGTTGTTTAATAATGTATGTATTTTGAATTTTTGTGTGGTTTGGTAAGACTTAGAGAAAGAAAAAATGATAGAATTTCTTTTCTATTTATTTTTTTCAACCATCACCGGTCATGACTTCCAAACAGTATAGGTTGCCTTTAATTAATGTGAGATAATGCAATAAATCGTAATGGAATGCACTTGTTTTTAAATCGAAATTGAAAATTTGAAATTGATGACACAATAAGATGAAGAGGAAGAGGGATTCTCTTTCACTATAATGCAAAAACATAAAGAAATGATTCCTTTTAATTACACCAAAGAAAAGTTTCCTTTAGAGAAAATAGAAAGGATAGGTGGATTACTAGGGAAGAGAGAAAATAGAAAGGATAGGTGGATTACCGGTGGAAGAAAATTAGTGTGTACAGCTTTTAGAAGGGAAATAAACACATAATTTTTTTCTAGAATGAATGAAATGCAAGGAACCCCGGATGGGTCCCACCAAGCGTGCCAAAATGTTTCACCTTTTTATTAGATTGTTTCTTTGAATGTTGACGAAACAGAGATAGGGTAATGGGTGTAGGAGGAATACTGCTCAAATTTCAGTTGATGGGTTATTGCGTGCATATGAATTCCGAATCCACAACTAATCGTGAGAGATTCCTTTTGGCTAGGAGGAACTACCTATAATGAAAACAAGACCTCCAAGGAATTAAACAATATGGGTAGTGAACCACCTAGTGTAAGCTACATTCATGAAGTGTGATACTTCCTAGATGGCTTTCACCCACTATTTTAAACAATTGAATGTTGTAAACAAAGTAAATCCTATTGTTATTTTGAAATTATTTAGGTATCTCACTTAAAAAACAATAAGAAATAGATCTAATCTAATAAGTTAAGCTAGAATAGAGTCCAAAGGTCAAATGATTGGTTCTAGATCTCTGAGCTCGATAAAGGTCTCGGGTAGATCATAGGTGGATGAGAGTGAGGTGAAATTAGGTGGGTAGGTATCTGTTCATGGATGTGTGGAAAACACAGAGAATGGTGTTGTTAGGGGTGACCGACGGTAGTTAGGTATAACCGGTGCGCGCCATCGTGAGGTCTAGAGATGTCACGAACAAGATTTTGGTTTCCTTTGTGATAACACAAAGGACTTTGGTTGGTCGGGATGAGGTATTGGGTGACCTTAGTAGGATTTTGTAAGGTTTTAATGGGTATACAAAGGTGAAAATGTGGGGAAGGTCAATAGGAGAAATATAAACAATGGATGATAAAATGATGATGAAATGAAATAACTAGGAAAGTATGATGTTGTACTTACTTGATTCCATTCCCCAAGGCCTATGTGAGAGGTATATAGGTGTTGATGATGGGTTTGAAGGTTGCAAGTGATCGCCAATTGAAGAAAATCTTCTCGCATGGGTTACATGTACACTCCTCTTTTCTTGATAGATTAGATCATGGTCGGGATGGTCAGTGCAGTAGAGAAGATGCTCAATCTCCTTCCTCGATGTGAGCTTTTCGCTGAATTGGCTCTTTGAAAATGCATTATCTCTTTGAGATGTGTTATTTCTTGTCAACTTTCTCCCAATGTTTTCAACTTCCAACCTTGAGAATAAGGTTGTTTTGGGGTTAAAATGGTAACCAACGCGCTTCACTTAACCAAAGATGATTAGGGGACCGGCATTGGTCAAGGTGGGATTTCTTAGGTTTACTAAACTAGGAGATCCTCATGATTTCCTTAGATCTCGTGTCATTATCTTGCAGATTATACTTTCGAGAGCCTCATGTGAGCATGCGAGAATGTGGTTAGAGGGAATGTAGGTATTGATTTTTAGGGTTTGGGTAAGTCTTAGTTAGTTATGGTAACTTGCTAAGAATAGGTCTTAGGTTGAGTTGGTTTGGTGAGGTGTCTAAGTGAACTAGTATGTGTGGATATTATTTAAATAAGACATTTAAATAATCAATATAGTGAGCATAATGAATTAATTAAATTAAATTAATATTAGTGGGGTGAAGGGGGTCATGGCTAAGTAAATGTAATAAAGGGTGCTTATATGTCGAGGGACAAAGGGGAGTGTGACCTAATTTTGGTGTCTACAATTGGTCCTAAAGTTATGGTGGAGACTAAAAAAAAGTTAGATGAAATAGAAATGGTGTCATCCATTTCCATGTCTTCAAGAGTTAGTAGGGAAGATATGTTCATGTCTTCGGGAGTTAAAAGAGATGGGGGAGGTAGAGAAAACATGTCTCGTGTCATTGATGGTTGGAAAAGATGAAGAAGGTAGAGAAAAATGTCCATGTTGTCGAGGGTTGGAAAAGATGGGGAAGGTAGAGAAGGTATGTTCATGTCTTCTGGAGTTGGAAAATATGTAGAAGACATGTCCATGAGCATCTGAGATGGTGGAATGGGGTTTTGAGACTTCTCCCAGTATCCTAAACCAATTTTTTTGTAAGGTATGTAACATTGATTAGGAATAAGGCCATGTTGGCTGTGCTCATAACATCTTAGGCAGAATCCTTTCCATGTGCAACAATGGAGATATGTATAGGAAAAAGATGGGTTGTTGAGAAAGCTAAAGCCACCAGTATAAATCTTAGCATGTGGAATATCATTGATGTGGGAAGAGGGGTATCAAAACCACCATAAATAAAATTGTTACAAAGATGTCGTGGACCAAAAGGAACAACATCCCCACATCCAATTGGTATATTGGCACCTTATCGTGTCTATCAATACAGTGAGGAGTGGGAAGGGTGTTAAGTGTGAGAAGGTGACACTCCCCTATCGTAAGTTTTTCCATTATGTTATCTAGGGAGTCCCTATTAGGGAGTTTGGATGTGCTAACACTAAGTTGGTAGATGGTGCAGATGAATCATTCTTAAGAATGAGTACATCATTCGTCTAAAGGTCATGTTGCATCCTCGGAAGGGAGGATCATCCTAGGTAGCTTCAAAAGGGAAAAATGAAGTATAGAGGGGACACAATGCATGGCATAGATCCATGGTCATCTAAGGAGAAAATTGTATTAAAATTCTCCCTCAATGATGTATAAGATCTCATGGATGATATTCTCACCGAAATAGATAGGGAGGATGACTATTCGTAAGGCAGAGCGATGGCAGATCATTAAAAGCGTGAAGAACCAGGGTTTCTCGGGTGATAGATTATTTTTGGATCTTAAGTTGGTCAAAACAATATAAAATAATGATATTAATGCTTTCCCCACTTTCGATCATGGAATACCAAACGAATGTATCATCCTAACCATAATAAAGAGGGGAAGGTCATGTTATTCTAGTGGGATGTCTAGAATTTTAGTTTCATCAAATGATATAGCAGCAGAAGTAGTGAGTGATCATACGAGAGATACAAAGGGTGATAAGGAAAAATATGTCTCATTAATGTGTAATAAATGATCTTAATTTACTCCCCTTTTTATTAAGCTTGAATGCATTTGTGACTTTTGTTTCATCTAGTATAAGTTAGGATGTAATTGTCCATCTTTTGTTGAATTTATTTCTAACGTCTAAAAACTCTGTAATTCCTAACAAAGTGTGTGGAAATTTGGTTTTTATAATAAAATAGGTCACAATCAGTCAAGAGAATGAAGTATGAAGAAATCAACATGTTTTTGGGAGCATTAGCTTCAATACGGCTTAGTTCTGAAACTTCTAGACTTAGTTTTGGAAATCCATCACATAGTTTATGAGCTCTATTACTTAGTTTCAAACTTTCATACTTAGTTCCGGAACTCCAACACTTAGTTCTGGAACTCCTGCATTTAGCTCTAGAACTTTCATGGTTAGATCTAGAATAGTCCCCTTTAGTTCCGGAACTTCTCCAAAGTTCCGGAACCAATGGGAATCTATTTATTTTGATGACATCCAATGATAAAGAAATCAATGAGCCTTTCAATCAGGAGCAGATCGATATTTCTGATTCTTCATACTCAAAGATCCAGGATAACTTATCAAATAGTTGTATGTCCAACAAGGTTCCAAATTTAACATCTATTTTGGGCACTATTCGGTTCCATCTGAATTAGTAGAACAACTATGGCTGTAAATACATCTTTGAATGATATATATATATATATATATATATATATATATATATATATATAAAGACCTATAGATAGATTTAGAATATAAGATATACACACAGATACATAGAGATAGAGATATAGAAAGATACAATATGTTTTTGTAAGATAGAACATTTCAACAATAAAATAGCCACTTCATTTTGAGAGAATATTACTTTGTCAAATCCTAATTCAAGGTGGAGCAAGGGCCCACTCCTCCAAGAACCAGGATCCTCATTTTATTGGTATTTATATTTCTAAAGAAAATAGTGTAGATCTGTTAATTCTGTAAATGCTTTTTATTCTTTAAGTTGAACTCTATCATATACTTATCCTTGTAGGTATTATAGATTAGATTTTTATTTCCTTACAAGCCTTTCAAAATATTTTCAACCATGTGTTTATTTCCAATAAAAGTGTGTTTACTTCTACATCGTTTGTTTATTTCAAAGAATCTATTTACTTATGTATGTGTGTTTATTTCAACAATTTATTCCACTAATAAGTGTTTATTTCAGAAATATTCTTGTAAAGATAAATATAGTAAGGCTTTGGCCATAAAATAATCATGAAACTACAAAAACCCCAGAAAATAAAATAATAAATACCTACAGTCAATTACTAAATCACTAAGATTCTTCTTATTGCATATAGCTTTAGACACGCCCCTAGTTTGAATATGACATCAACTAAAAGTTGATTAAATGAAGGTAATAACGACACCCATCATTTTTTTCATTTTTTCGGGATCCACTTGTTAGAATCATCTAATTAGGTGTCAAAAATAGCAATAATCATACATTCAAGTAATTGAAAAATCTTCCCTACGCTATCATAAAATTTATGAGTAGACTAAGAGACTCCAAGGGTAGATTTCTCCCAAAAATATCTGAACAAGAATCATCAGCATCTTCTCGTTCAAATAAGGAAGTTGACCAAGAATTAGAAGCACCATTGTCCCCTGTTAGACAAGAAGTAGAATTGCCACCTTTGGAATTCTTAGATCAGTCACCAAAAGGAAGTGGAACCTTTAGAAAGAAGATTATATCCCAAGACTTGTTTAGAGAAATTTTTGATTCACAATTAAGTATTCAACCTCTACTTCTGAATTTTCACCTTCTCCAAAGTAGATCACATACCACATTGATTGGGAGAAAGGAATGGAAGATACTACAGAGATGGCATGAGAGGCTGAAAGAGAACCTGATAGGACCTTTACCTATCTAATTCGGTTGGAGGATGATGAAAAAACTATGAAAAATATTTCACCTACACACTTGCCCACATTTAGAGGGATGTCATCTGAAGATCCTAACCAATTTTTGTTTGAATTTAAAGTACTTGTGTCAGACTTATGATTAGAAAATAGATAATCAGAAGCTCAAGTTGTTTCCATCTACCCTGAAGGATGCAACAATTAGGTGGTTTATGGGATTAACATCTAATTCTAATACCACTTGGGACAAAATGGAAACTACCTTCCTAGACAAGTATCAAGACTAATGTAGAGGGAGTAATAGGAAGGAAGAATTTTTCAAAATCAAACAGGAGGAGGATGAGAATATGGAAGATTATTTGGATAGATTCCTCTTTGTAAGTAAAAGATGTGGATTTTTACTACACGAAGAGTTAAGCAAAACCATTTTTCTTAAAGGTTTGGATGATGAATCTAAGAAAGCCCTTGATTTAATAGGAGGTGAAAAATTGATCAATTAAGAATGAATGATATTAAATACATTTGTAGAAGCTATTCAAGAATAAGAGGTGGACCTAGGAAAGGAAAAACAAATAAAAGTCTGAATCTAGATATGAACAAACTGATGGATGAACTAGACAAACTTTAAAATAAACATTCTAGTTCAATTAACTTCCACCATGGATGGATTGCAAGCTAAAACAAATGCTAAAACTGAACCATTAGCTATGTATTGTCCTAGATGTAGGAAGAAGCATGCAATAAGAGATTTTCCTTATGGATAAAATAGAAATGTGTCTTATCTATGAATCTAGGGACCATGAGAGTAATGTTTTTCTCTTCTTCCATTTATTAAAAATCATCTTAAACAAACCAACACTCCATCCACATCAGAAGAAGTAAATTTTGTCTAGAGACAACCTAGCCAGGGGAAGTTCATGCCAAGGTCAGCTCCTAATCCTTGGATGATGCCATGGGCTACCTCAAACAGTACCAAAAAATTGGGGAAAACCACCTTGGGTCCCTCAACCAACATGGAATCCTCAGGATTGGTCAAGACAATCTTGGTATGCCCAAGGACACCAACAACCATGGTCTGGTCAAGGTAACTTGAATGCTTGGTCACTAACCTAGGTGGAGCCCTAATAATTATGCTCAAGGGAGGACATATCCCAATCAGAATCAACAATCCATAATGGGTTTCCTAACAAAAATTCACAAACTAAAAATGTGGTTCAAACACAAAATACCAACACAACCAATTGCTAATCCCAGAAACAAACAAACAACTCCTATCTATGGACAGAACAAGAAAAACTAGTTGATCTAAATGCCATGGATTGTAAGGATATTCAAACTAGATCTAGAAAAATAATTAGTATTCCACCTGTTATAATTACTGAAATGATAGAAGAAACTGAAACCCCTAGTGCGGTTGTTCCCAAGAAAGATGAAAAAGAAAAAGATAAGGAGCCAGATAACAACTCTACTAAAACTCCATTTCTAGAGAGATTTAAAGAAGTTATAGGGACCAAGGAATCTGAGTTGGTGTAGGAATTGAGGAAATTAAATATTGAAATACCATTGTTACAAGCAATCAAGGACATTCTAGAGTTGAACAAGTTAATCAAAATTTTATGTTTAAAATACCTGAAGGAAGAAGCAAGTACTTAGACTATTAAGGTAGATGGGAAACTTGTTGATTTATTAGTAGGAAAACTCTTACTTCCCAAATATGGAGATCCTGGAAGCCCTGTTATTTTTGTCTCTATAGGGAATAAAGATATACATAATGTTTTGGTTGATTTGGGAGTAACTATAAATGTGATGACAATGGACACTTTGAAAACATTACCATTAACAGTATACAACCTACTAACACCATATTGTAGATGGTATATCACTAAGTAAAAAACAAAAGAGTTATTGAAGATGTGGCAGTTATGGTGGAGTCATGGGAATATCCAATGGACTTCCTTATATTACAGCCAAAAGGTAAAACACTTGGTTATCCCATTATTTTGGGTAGACCATGGTTAGCTATAGTTGTTTCCTTAATTGATTGCATATCAGGTGATATGACTATCTCAAATGGTAAGAATTCTAATCAAATTTCCTTATATCCCTCTGCATGACCTTTTATTGATAATCAAGAACAATTATGGGTTGATGATCCTGATACTAATAAACAAAATATGTCTTCTTTGGCTATGATAACATTGCAAGATCACGTATGGGAGATGGAAGATATGATTAATCAACCATTGAATGAACACCAATTATCCTTGGAACAATCTAGGATAGTTTTGGAACCTACAGATTTAGTTCCAAAACCATCACATTTAGTTTCGGAACCTTCAGACTTATCTTCGAACCATAGCAACAATCCCATGAAAATGCAAATAATTTCACTCTAAAGGAATGAGATTTCTCTTGGGGAGGAGCAGAAATAGCTATGGAATTAATAGCTTCAGTTTCAAAGATATCAAGAAATGGTGAGGAATTTTTGAAAAAAATAGTGACGAGGAGTTTGACCAACAACAAGATAAGTATCATAACTCTTCCTACTGTCCTTTTTCCAATATTCTTTCTCAAGGGAATTTTGGAGATATTGCTACATATCATATGTTATTACCACATCCATGTCCACTAAACACCTAATGGAACCCTTTCAACAAATCAATTCATCACACATTGGAACCAAACATGTTGAGATTTAACCGGTAAAATTTTGAACATTAATAATTGGTTGAAGAATGATGAAGAAGCTAAATTGTTTGATGTTACTGAAGATCATACTAGAGATTTTTCTTGGGACTATAAAGAAATGAAAGGAATCCATCCAAGTATTTGCACCCATCACATCTATACTAAAAACATTAAACCAGTTAGACAACCTCAGAGAAGGATTAATCCATCCTTAAGGGACATAGTCAAGCAAGAAATTGAAAAACTATTACAAGTAGGTTTTATCTACCCTATCTCAGATAGTCAGTGGGTGTCTCCTCTTGTAATTGTGCCTAAAAAGAACATAAAATGGAGAATTTGTGTTGATTATAGGGAATGAACAAAGCCACACTTTGAGAGATATTATTTTCCCTTACCATTCATAGATCAAGTTTTAGACAACCTTGCAGGAAAACAATAATTTTCCTTCCTGGATGGATTTAGTGGATATAATCAAATCAAAGTTTTTGATGAGGATCAGAAAAAACTACCTTTACTTTTCCATGGGGTACCTTTTCCTATAGGTATTGCCATTTGGACTATGTAATGCTCCAGTAACCTTCCAAAGAGTTGTATTAGAAATTTTGTAGACCTAAAAATGATTGTGTAGAGGTATACATGGATGACTTTACTATGCATGGAGACACATTTGATGATGCTTGAAGAATTTGGATAGATTATTAAGAATATGTGAGCAAAACCATTTGTCTTTTAGTCATGATAAATGTTTAATGATGGTTGATGAGGGATTGTATTAGGACACCACATTTCAAAAAGAGGAATTTAGTTCACCAAGACAAAATGAAGCTTATTTCAAACTTATATGTTCCTCAAACCCCCATAGATATCAAGTAATTTTTAGGGCATGCTGGATACTATAGGTGTTTTATCAAATATTTTAGTAAAATTTATGCCCCCATGTTTAGTTTACTTACCAAGGATTGTGAATTTTGTAGGGATGAAAAGTGTCAACATGACTTTTGAGGAAATTAAAGAAAAAATAATCATTGCCCCAATATTGAGAGGACCTAATTGGGAGAAATCTTTTCACATCTAAACAGATGCCTCAAATAACTAATTTGGTGCAATTTTGGGATAGAAAGATGAAGAAGGGAAAATGTATGTTGTTTACTACCTTAGTAAAAATCTTACTCCCACTGAAATAAATTACACTACCACTGAAAAAGAATTTCTTGATGTGATCTATGCAATTAATAAATTCATACATTATATTATAGGTACAAAATATTTGTAAATACGATCACTCAACAATAGGATACTTAATGAACAAACCAAAGTGATTGGAGGTAGGATAATTAGATGGTTATTAATTTTACAAGAATTTTATATTACCATAGTAGATAATCCATGAAAATCTAATGTGGTAGTTGATTTCTTGTCAAGATTGACCACTACAGGGGAGAAAGATCTAGTTAAGGACAACTTTCTAGATGAACAATTGTTTGCTATTTCAACTGATACACCATGGTTTGCTGATATGGAAAATTATCTTACAAGGAAGTTTCCTCCTTCTTTCACTAAGAAACAAATGAAGAAGTTAATCAAAACTAGTGCACAATTTAAATGGTTAAATGGAATGTTATTTAAATGTGGTCCTAATTTGGTTTTACATAGGTGTGTGAGAGAAGATGAAATATTTGACATACTCGGGAATGTCATGATGAACCAAGTGGAGGACACTTTTTAGTAAAAAGAACAGCTCACAAGATACTTGGCACTGACTATTATTGGCCATCTCTATATAAATATGTGAAGAGATATATCAAGTGGTGTGATCCCTATCAAAGGATGGGACAACCAACCTTTACCAATGAAATGCCTTTGTAACCTCAAGTAGTGATTGAACCATTTGAAATATGGGGGCTATATTTTTTGGTCCCTTTAGTCCTCCTTCACAAGGAAAGGAGAACATTCTTGTGTGTACTGATTATGTGACAAAGTGGGAAGAGGTGCAAGCTTTTAACAAATGCTACACAAGAAGTAGTTTTTGATTTCCTTTCACATTATTATGATGAAATTTGGTGCACCAAGGGGTATATTTTTAGATCAAGGATATAATTCATGTCTAATATGATCCAGACCTTCACAATGTACTATAAGGTTAATCATATGAATTCATCTCCCTATCACCCACTGATCAAATGGAAAAGTAAAAGTAATGAATAGAAGAATTGGAAAACATCCTTACCAAAATAGTTGAAGTAGATAGAAGAGATTGGGTAAAGATACTAACCGAGGATGACTAGGCTTATAATACAACTTGGAAGACTAAAACATGTTTTCACCATATGAGTTAGTCATGGAAATTCCCTAGTTACCTATTGAATTTGAACTATAAACATTGAGCACAACATTTTCAAAAGTGGGTATTGAATTGGATCCAACACAAAATGAAATAATTATTTAACTCAATGAATTGGATGAGTTGAGAATTGAATCACTTCAAAAGATAGAGATAATCCAAGATCAAAGGAAGCACTAACATGAAACATTTATCAAGAAAAGGTAATTCAAGGTAGGAGATTGGGCATTACTTGTTTGATTTCAAGTACCAAGAATTCAAGGAAATTTGAGAACCAGATTCTTAAGACCCTATCAGTTGAGCGAGATATTTGACAATGGCTCTATTTCAACTACTTCCCAATGATGGCAGTAGAAGGATGTTTTTGGTCAATGGACATAGGCTAAAAATTTATAGGAATCCTCGTACTAAGGATGAATTCTTGAAATTTGAAGAAAACAAAGAATTTGATCATATGGAAGAACCCGTTCTTCCAAAATGATCAAATAATCGATGCATGGATCTAAAATAAAGGGAAGAGAATGAAAACCAACAAATAGTGTTCTCTTTCCCCAAAAAAAACTAGTTGTTGGAGGTAGGATAATTAGATGGTTATTACTTTTACAATAATTTGATATTACCATAGTAGATAATCTAGGAAAATCTAATGTGGTAGCTAATTTTTCTTTCAAGATTGACCACTACAAGGGAGCAAGATCTAGTTAAGGAAAAATTTACAAATGAACAATTGTTTTTATTTCATTCTCTTATAACCATGGTTTGATAATATGGAAAATTATCTTGAACAGGAGGTTTCTCTCCTTCTTTCACTAAGAAACAAATGAAGAACTAGTGAAAACGTTTAAATTTAAATGGTTAAATGGAATGTTATTTAAATGTGGCCCTAATTTGGTTTTACACATGTGTGAGAGAAGATGAAATCTTTGACATACTCAGGGCATGTCATGATGAATCAAGTGGAGGAAACTTTTGAGTAAAAAGAACAAATCACAAGATACTTGCACTTGCTATTATTGGCCATCTCTATATGAAGATGCGAAGAGATATATCAAGTGGTGTGATCCTGTCGAAGGATGGGACAACCAACCTTTACCAATGAAATACCTCTACAACCTCAAGTAGTGATTGAACCATTTGAAATGTGGGGGTATATTTTTTTGGTCCCTTTAGTCATCCTTCACAAGGAAAGGAGAACATTCTTGTGTGTATTGATTATGTGACAAAGTGGGTAGAGGTGCAGGATTTATTACATGTCACTGAAGAAGTAGTTGTTGATTTCCCTTGGCACAAAATTATGATGAAATTTGGTGCACCAAGGGGTATAGTTTCAAATCAGGGGCCACAGTTCATGTACAATATGATCCAGGCCTCACAATGTACTATCAGGTTAATCATAGGAAGTCATATCCCTATCAACCACAATCAAATGGACAAGCAAAAGTAACAAATAGAAGAATTGGAAAACATCCTTACCAAAATAGTTGAAGAAGACAAAAGATATTGGGTAAAGAGACTAACTCGACCTAAATGTCCGGGCTTATAATAAAACTTGGAAGACTAAAACATGGTTTTCACCATATGAGTTAGTCTATGGGAAATTCCTAGTTACCTATTGAATTTGAACTATAAACATTGAGAACAACATCAAAAGTGGGTATTGAGTTGGATGCAACACAAAACAAAAGAATTCTTCAACTCAATGATGGGATTAGATGAGTTGAGAATTGAATCAATTCAAAAGATAGAGATAATCCAAGATCAAAGGAAGCAATTGACATGAAACACATATCAAGAAAAGAAAATTCAAGGTAGGAGATTGGGAATTACTGTTTCATTCAAATCTTCAAGTACCAAAAATTCAAGGAAAGTTGAGAACCGAGAAAAATAGGACCTATCGAGTTGAGCGAGATATTGACAATGACTCTATTCAACTACTTCCCATTGATGGTAAATAAGAATAGGATGTTTTTTCAATGGACATAGGCTAAAACATTATAGGAAGCCTCCTACTAAGGATGAATTATTGAAGCATTGAAGTAGACAAAGAATTTGATCATATGGAATAACCCAATTCTTCCAAAATGATCAAATAATCAGATGCATGGATCTAAAATATTTTGGAAGAGAATGAAAACCAACAAATGGTGTTCCCTTCACCCCCAAAAAACCAAAGTGGTTGGAGGTAGGATAATTATATGGTTATTACTTTTACAATAATTTGATATTACCATAGTAGATAATCTAGGAAAATCTAATGTGGTAGCTGATTTTTTGTCAAGATTGACCACTACAGGGGAGCAAGATCTAGTTAAGGACAAATTTCTAGATGAACAATTGTTTGCTATTTCAGTTGATACACCATGGTTTGCTGATATGGAAAATTATCTTACAACAAGGAAGTTTCCTCCTTATTTCACTAAGAAACAAATGAAGAATTTGATCAAAACCAATGCACAATTTAAATGGTTAAATGGAATGTTATTTAAATGTGGCCTTGATTTGGTTTTACGTGTGTGTGGGAGAAGATGAAATCTTTGATGTACTCGGGGCATGTCATGATGAACCAAGTGGAGGAAAATTTTCAAAGAAAAATAACAACTCATAATATACTTGGCATTAGATATTATTGGCCATCTCATATAAATATGTGAAGAGATATATCAAGTGGTGTGATCCCTATCAAAGGATGGGACAACCAACCTCTACCAATGAAATACCTTTACAACCTCAAGTAGTGATTGAACCATTTGAAATGTGATGGCTAGATTTTTCGGTCCCTTTAGTCCTCCTTTCATAAGGAAAAGAGCACATTATTATGTGTATTGATTATGTGAAAAAATGGGTAGAGGTGCAGGCTTTAATAAAGTCACTTTTGAAGAATTAGTTATTGATTTCCCTTGGCACAAAATTATGATGAAATTTGGTGCACCAAGGGGTATAGTTTCAAATCAAAATAAATTTCATGTCCAATATGATCCGTGCCTTCACAATGTACTATTAATTTAATCATAGGAAGTCATCTCCTATAACCCACATTCAAATGGACAAGCGAATTAACAAACAAAGAAGTGGAAAAATCCTTACCAAAAAAGTTGAAGCAGGTACAAGAGATTGGGTAAAGAGAATACCCGAGGTTTTCTGGGCTTATAATATAGCTTGGAAGACTATAACATGGTTTTCACCATATGAGTTAGTCTATAATAAAAATCCCTTGTTACCTATTGAATTTGAACTACAAACATTGAGGACATCACACTAAAGTGGGTATTGAGTTGGATGCAACACAAAAGGAAATAATTATTCAACTCAATGAATTAGATGAGTTGAGAATGGAAGCACTTCAACATGAGAAAGAATAATCCAAGATCAAAGGAATCAGTGGCATGACACACATATCAAGAAAAGTAAATTCAAGGTAGGAGATTGGGCATTACTATTTGATTCCAAGTACCAACAATTCAAGGGCAAGTTGAGAACCAGATGGTTAAGACCCTATCAGATTGAGTATATATTTGATAATGGCTCTATTTAGCTACTTCCCATTGATGGAAGCGAAGGACACTTTTGGTCAATGGACATAGGCTAAAAATTTATAGGAAGCCTCCTACTAAGGATGAATTCTTGAAGAAGACAAAGAATTTGATCATATGGAAGAACCTAGTTCTTCCAAAATGATCAAATAATTAGATGCATGGATCCAAAATAAAGGGAAGAGAATGAAAACTAGCAATTGGCATTCTCTTCCCCAAAAAAAAGAAAAAAATGAAGGAATGAAAACCAACAAATGGTGTTATCTTCCAAAAAAAAATCTCTCAAAGATTAATTGAAAACTAGAAATGGCGGTTGGTCTCTTCAATAAATGGATAATGTAAAATAAAAAGAATTTGTTTGAATTCTATTTATATTTTCTAACCATTTTTCCTTTTTCACTTTTAAGAATGACGAGTCATCAAGGTGGAGGGATTACATTAGTAAATGATGGTAATTATGTCTTGAAGTTATTAAAGGTTAAATTAAAAGTTTACATGTGTGATTAGACTTGATTTTAAAAGTCAGTATGATGAGTCATTTATTGCACATTATGATTAAAAGCAAGTAATCATGAGGGTGATGTTAATAGAATAAGAAAGTGGTGGTGTATTTGTAATTAGCTATCATTTGGGTGGAATAAATGAAGTTGAGAAGTAGTTGCAGAATAATTTCAAAGAAGAAGTAGAAGAATTGTATTTGAATTCCATAGCTAAACCCATCAATTCCACAGATAAACACAGTAGTTCCGTAGCTAAACACAATAGTTCCATAGCTAAATCTAGTAGTTCTATAGCTAATTCTAAATTTGAAGAAATAAGAATTTGAATCGTCCTCTTTTCCATGGGGATTAAAAAGAAGTCAGAGCTAGAGGATGATACCCAACTTCTTGTAGATGAAGAAGTGGCAACCATTTTTGACGAGCAGGTGGTTGGAGTTCCTAAAAAATTTCTCAAGGTACAATGACAAATTGGTAAGGGAATTCATTGTAAATTTAGAAGAATCCATAACTAAAGTTAAAAGCATTGTAATTCCTTTTACTATCAATACAATGAGTAATGTGTCTGAATACCAATTGTGTATGTCCCAAATCCTGTCAAGGGAACCCTTAAAGATCTAGTGGAAACCTTGATACAAGAGGGGGAATCTGAGCCCCAATATATCTATAACACAAGAAAATCATCAAGGGGTTCGAAAGGCCAGCTTTCCCAAACCCTTTGACAGGGTAGCATTTTGGGTAGTTAAGTATTTAACTTGCGATGGTCAATTTGGGACTATGGGAAGAGAAGTCCTTAAGCCTTTAATATATCCTAGGTATGAGAATTCGTAAACCGTAATATATAGTAAATCTTCCAAGATTCCTTTTTGACTCCATCTAGAAAATGGATCGTGAGGTATTCTTGGGGATTTGGAACAATTAGACATCATGGGTTAATCCATTTGGTATGCCAAAGCACCAATTTCTTTCAAAGAAAAATGGAGAAGAAATATGGGAAAAGTTTCTTAACAATTTTAAGCAAAATCTTTATATTATCGGAGGGGAATACCAACCCCTTTTTCACCTATAAGTAATTTGGAGATTGATGCCCCTACAGAGGAAAAGAAGGAAATAATTCAGGGTAATGTACTAAAAAGAAGGAGATCTAAAAGAAGGATTAAATATGTAGAACCTATCATGCTCAAAGAAAATCCTTCCTCTCAGAAAAGTACTAGGAGAACTAATATATGTCTTGAGAGTGATATTTTACCTAATATAGAACATGAAGTGAAAGTTAGAAAAATATTTATGAGGAAACCCATTTCCGGACATTTTGAAGCTCCCTAAAGAAGAAGAGTTCATAAGAGGTCTAGGGAAATTCTAGAGGAGATGGAAGAATAGGATGGGTTGAAAAAAGAAGCTACGATATTTTGGGCATCATGGTCATGAATCCTCCTAGACTAAAGCGAAACCGAGATGGAGAAAGAAGATGAAATATTTAAAGAACATATTTTTCAAGAGTTGGGTGAATTAAAAACACCACATCACATAAAGAAGAGGAATTGACATCTTGGAAACGGAAAGGGAAATCCCCTTTGGCTAGCAAAGATTAGATAGATTGGTGGTACAAAATGGGTTAGTCTCACCTAAATTTTTAGTGTGAATAAGGGGTTTTGGGTGAGAGACGTCGATAAGAGGTTGAGTACTCATAAAAGAAGTAATCAAGGGAATATATGAGGTATTTGTTTTGGTGAACATTTGTTGATATAAGGAATCATTTGAAGAAAATTTTTGTTCCATTCTTTTGGATGTTAAATGAGTAACTACGGGCATGAAAATAGTTTTACCCAAGAAAGTCAAGCAAAAATATTTAGTTTCTATCATTCTATCATTCGAGCATTAGAAAGAAATATTTAGTTTCATGTAAATGCAATGTGCATAGAGATTGAGCTACAAGCATATACAAAAACTATGTACAACTAGACATCTTATTGATAGGGTAAAAGAAATAAGAGTCTAAATCATGAACAAAAGAAGATCACTGAATCATGACACAACTCAGTAGATATAATAGAGGAAATAACTCAAGGTTCAATGAAATTCACCAAGCCCTTCAAGGTAGTCATCCAACAATGAAAACCCAAAACAATAAATGCACAAGCCCACAATACCAATAGAAAAAAGTTCTCACAATGGATCTACATTTATTGAACAAGACATGATACATAGTTTCAAATTCAAAGCACACAGATAGGAATACAAAATATCCCTTAATTTTGAAAATAATAGGAGAGGTTGAAGCTTTTATGGTGAATGGAATATGAGAAAAGAGATATCAGATTATAAATGTAAACTAGGGAAAATAGAACCATGAACGGAATAATTTAAGCTTGCAAAAGTCATATATGGGGGTCATCGAAAATGGAAAAATCCCAAAGATCTGAATCTCAACTTAGAGAGCTCATTTTTGGGGGAATAACGGATGAAAAATGAAGTGAGTGACTAAGAAAAGTTATCAAAAAAACCTAACTCATTAATGCATATTCGACAATGTGTAAATAAGATGAAAGCTCATGAACCAAGCACGAAACAAATAAAATAGGGCATTCAAACTCGAACTACTAGGAAGCAATGAACTTCTAATTAAGTGGAATAATGGGGAAAATAACACTAACGATGAGCCATTTGCAAGCATGATACAAATCTGGGAGGTAAAATAGAATTTCAAGCCCAAAATGGCATTCAAACCCTCATCAACACAATGGAACCCGATATACCATCATACGACTTTCGAAGGGTCAAGATTCCACAGAATGTAGAGCTATTTTTTTAAAATATAGCTTAACATTTTAGAAAGTATCAAGATAACCCATAAACATTTTTAGATCTTTTAATGGCATCCAAAGGCCGGTAACCTAGGTTATGAGATATTAAAATAAAAATCCTTGACCTAAACGGAGCCAGCAGCTTTGAATTAAAAATGGCCAAACACAATCACTAAAAGAAACAAAAAGAGCTCAAAATTATACAATGATGAACATGTGTTTGAATAGGATGTAAATAAATACCCGTAAGGAAAATAAAACATTTTTAGGAGGAAAACAGTATGGCTGAGATCAAGTACAACTAGAAAATACAGAGAGAACAACTCAAAAATTCAAGTATACATAAATAAAAGAGCCAAAGTTTTTTAACTTGCAATTTTTCAAGTACCAAGGTCCGAAATAGAGAAAAGAATGAGTTTTTTTTTATTTTAGTTTCTCGACAAAGATTAACCAAACCTTGAACCATCTTTCAATGATGAACTTTACAAAACACAAAGCCTTCAGAAGCAAAAAGAAGCCCAAAATCATAGATCGAATGAAACCCAAAATAACAAATGTAATAACAAACCCGAAGGCTGAACAGTGAGCTTATAAAAATAATAATGACACCTGGAAATTTTTTGTCATGGTTTCCCCATGTAGAGCCTCACTTCTAACTTGATAAGCAAAAATGACTAAATGATTAGGTTTGGAGTGGATTTTTCCAAGCTACATCAACCAAAGAGTTAGAGGGACATACGATGCAAGAAAAGGACCAACCCCAACCCAACATGGGTTATGTTTTAAGATGTAAGGATTAGATCAAATAATCATGCCATTTACCTTGTTGACTTTTCAAAGGTTGAAATTTCTAAAAATCATTATGTAGGGTTTGACCTTAGGAAAATCAAAATTTGTATGTATCATGGGTTAGGCCCCTTTCCACGTGAAAATAAAATCCCCCGCCCCCTTTTTATCATCCATTATGATTATATTTCCAAGATTAAACCAAGCACTATCACCTTATCCAAGGTTAAAAAGTGCAACCTTTAAGCATGATTTCAAAGTGCCAAGTATTCAAAGCCACTATAATGCATGTAAAGCTAGGGGATTAGTTTTTTTCATAAAAGATAAGATATTGATTAAAATAGTCATTATTTTATGCATATAGTCCAAAGGATCTAAAATATAGAGATCAATTTTTCATGTAAACATGCTAGGATGCATGCTTTTTGTAATAAATTAACTCGTAACATACCTTAATTTTCCCAAAATAGCTTAATAATCCCAAAAAGCACCATACACCTTCATGCAGAGAATTGATAGGAGTCAAATTAGTTTGAATGAGAGTATAATTAAAGGGGAAGGCTATTTTTTCCTCAATGTACAACATGTATATTTTTAGTCCTTTTATTATTTAATCATTGTAAAAGCTAAAATTATCATGCAAGTGGGAGTTAATAATTTGAGTCTTTTTAGACTATTTTTAGGGAAAATGGGTGAATATTTGCTATATATTGTGTGCCTTGGTAAATAAAAAATAGATGACTTCTTGATGTAAAAAAGTGCTAGAGGAATTTTTCTAGATTTTCCCTTATATGAGAATCAATTAATTGACCTTTTCAGAAATTTACAGTGGTGTGTATTCAGATAGTTATTTTTTGAATTTATTCCTGAATTATTAATATTTTCCTTGAGCTATTTTACCTTACTTTGTGATTATGTGTTATGATAATTTAATTGTATAATTTCTATCTTGTTATTGTGAGAAATCCCTTAACATATCAGTTTTTTCCTTGAAGTTAACAACTCCCTAGATCATGTTTACTTCATTTATTCTCATCATATTGTGTATATTCTTTGTCAGAAATCCCTTAATTACCTTTGGTGTATCACCCCATTTTTACAAGTTTATTATCCATCTTCTTACCCTTAACCCCACAAATCTAGTTTAGGGATACTCCAAAAAGGAACCAACCTTAGTAATCTAGAGATTCACCTCACAACAGGGAGACCCACAACCCATGAGGTGTCTCAATTTTCTATCCATAGAAGTGAGGGAGAAGAAAAGTTACAAATCTATCACCCCTCAACATAGGTGCACTACTTTGTTAGATAACAAGAATAAATGATGTTATATACGTTTATTTTAATGGTAGTGGAAATGAATTTTATGCTACCCATTTCATTACGCAGAATATGAATGAAAAATTGGTTGAAGAAAATGTATTGGGAAAGGACTATAAACCCTTTTCTTGTTGGAAATGACTGCGGCTATTTACTTAAATTTCTATCCTATGCTCTTCGGATCTCATTTCATTTATTTATGCAGAAAATAATATAATACATGAGAAGAACAACATTTTTAAATCTATTTCATTATCTGGTGTGTGGAATAATGCCTATGTAAGATTTAATGAACGAGGTAAATTTCTAATAGGCAATTAAAATCTAGGTGGAAGTTATGGAAAACCTGCAATCTTTATTTCAAGTCATACTTCATTGAAGCGTTGGGTGTTTTAAAATAAATTTGTCACTTTTTATGATGAACATATTTGTATGGATGTTTGAGTTATCTTATGGCCGGAGATCTAATGTTGATTTGTGAGAAAAACTATAAATAAAAATTGGTTCAACAGAGAAGAAAGTGAGAAATGCCTAAGTCTTACTAAAGTTTATTCTTTCCTTACTCTTGTATTGATTATTTCGTGATGTTCACATCTATTATTTGGGCATTGTGTTGTTATTGGTTATGGTAGTTTTAATAAACATAATCTTGATTGTTTTGAGTGTTGGTTGTCACTAGGACTTCAGTTTATTTAAATATTTCTGTAGAAACTATGATCATATTTTCTAACTGTGAATAATATTATTTCCCTCTTGTCTCAAGAAATACTTACCTATAAGGAAAATTACTTTTAACTTAGGTATCTAAAAACCAGTTTTGAGTAACATTGGAAATTAATACATAAACATCTTGTCCTTGTTTCTATGATGATAGATTGTGATAATTTGGTTGGTAGGATAAAATAGATATGTCTCTTAATCATTATGGATTGAAAAAGATTTTTTTAGTCTTTTGATATTTCAAGAAAGGATCTTGTTCTCATAACGTATATGTTATTACAATATACATGGTTGAAATGGCCTCATTGATGATTATGGGAATGATATATTGGTTGTGAATAATTTGACATTTTTCGATTAAAAACTATGTCTCTGAAATATAGTATATTCAATATATAATTTTATTTTTCATTGGTCCTCTGAAATGAATAAGGAAGAGAGGATTGTTTAAATCCCACCCTTTCTAAACTTTCTATGCTCATTTAATTCATAGGAAAACAACATGATTGATGGTTGTAAGCTCATGCCATTTAAATGTGGACCGACCATGTACGTTGTTATATATTACCTCTCGCCATACATGATTGTGAGGAGGTTTGGAATGGTAAAAGATAAAAATGAATGGTCTTTCATTAAATATTTTGTACCAAATTTTATGAAAATAATGAAGAAGTGTTGTATGGCTATGTGAATGGATTACTTATAGTGTCAAGGTAAATAAGCCTTTATCCCTATATGATTACCTCGAAATTCATTGAGAATATGTATAAGGGATTATTAAATATTTTTATGAAAACAAAAAGGCCTTATATCTAATGTAGATTGAATCTTATTTTAGAATCAGTTGGCTATGAGAAATGTAATAATATCAAGTTAAGTAATTAATAAAGCAAGGTTCATCAAGATTGTGTTATGACTATTTCTATTCTATAGATACAACTAAGTATTATTTATAAAGATATAATTTTATTGTAGTGTAAGATGTATTAACAAGTATAAAAATGTTTAAACTATAACATTATAAGATACAGTGGTACAATATGAAAATAGGTATAAGTCGAACTCTTCTCGTAGGGTACAAAATAGTGTAAAACAATTTAATGACTTATGATCTCGCCTCTTTCTTAAAGTTGATATTTCCTAATCTAAGGTAAATAAGTATAGTATAAATAGTAATGAATCATGTATTCTAAAGAGGAAAATATATGCAATGAACTTATATCTTTACACCTAGACAATCGAGTGGTTATAGTTCATCTTATTGATTAAATAATCGTGAGTCTAATTGACACTTAATAACGGAAGTAAACTTACACTTGTGATTTATGCAATATAACAACATTATAAGCTTCATTAAATTATGTTTGAACATTGATTATCCTCATGATATTTTGGGTATGTCAAAACCTATTATAGTAGTAACGAGGAAGAGATAATCTTAATAAATAATACTTTGATGAAGTAACTTGTAACTAATCATAACTCCACTATCTGATCATAACTGGAAAACATTAATTAAGTGATATGGTGAAATAAAAGTTCCAAATGACGAATGTGATGTCACGTGTGAGCATGGAAAACATGTCTTTGAAACTCTGGGTCAAGTAGTGTAAACCGCTGATTACACCGTCTGATTTCACCAAGATCTAAGTTGTAGGATGCCGAATGGGATTCCATGATGGATAATAGATAGACACTTAGATTACAACACTTGATTATCCTTGTATGAAAAAGGAAACCACTAGTATATTGGGTATACTTACTCTAATGAGCAATATATGAGGGATCGAAATTAATCTGACTCATACAACTGCACATGGTTAACTGTTATAGGATGGATTGATTTAGATTGATGTTGGTTCTAAATTATGTGAATTTAGAACAAGGAAACATGAGATATGATTATAAATTGATGCTAGATTTAAATGTTGGGTATTTAAATCAATGAAGCATGAAGTTAATGTAAAGGAAATTTTAAAAAAATCCTCATCAAGAAGCGTAATAAAGAGGTGTTATAAATATTTTCTTAATATTTTACTTGAATTTAAGGTGTCTCTAATGAGATTCTCTTCTGATCTCATCAAGCTCAACAATTTGGTTGATCCTTGTAGCATAAGGATCAAATCCTTCCTCATCTACCAATTACTGCATGAATTGATAAACAGATAACTACAAATGGAGAGGCATAACTATTTGGTTTCATACACCAACTCAAATGGGCTCTTTCAAATGGATCTCTTGGGTGTGATTCTATCATCCCACAAATAAAATTTCAGTTGCTCACCCCACTTTATCTTATTGACCTCCAATGTTCTTCTAAGTATATTGAGAAATTTAATATTGCTTGATTCAACTTTCCCATATGCTTGAGCATTTTAATTGCAGGCATAAGTGATATTTGTCCCATACTCTTCACAAATTACCATAAGAGATTTGTCTCTGAAATGCATAACATTATAAACAATCAACTTTGCAGGACACCAAACCTACATATGATATTGTTCAATAAGAAGTCCATAACTACTTGATGTGTAACCTTCTTAGTAGGGATTACTTCCACCCACTTGGTGAAGTAATCGCTGAAACAAATATCAAATTATGTTTAACACTAGATGCATCTGTCATTTCACCAATGAAATCTAACCCCCATTGTTTAAAAGGAGCTTCAACTAATATAGGTTGTAATGGGAGAGATTTAGAAGATTTTAGCCTGCTAGAGAAACATTGATATTCCTCACATTTCCTCACAATTTGAAAACATATTTGAACAAGGATGGCCACCAATAACCTTCCCTGAGGATTTTATGAGAAGTTACCTTTACAACATAATGACCACCACATACTCCTCCATGAAATTCACTTACCAACTTGGGAGCCTCTTCTTCAGTTATACATCTCAAGAGGACTCCTTCAATATTTTTCCAAGCCAAACCTAGGTCAATCAAGAGATATTTTTGGAAAACCAATTTCAATGTTCTTCTTTGATTTTTATCCAAACCATAAGGATAACTTAAATTCCTTAGATAATAAATAATGTCCTTATACCAATCATAAGAACATACCTTTGACAAAGGGCTACCAATATCAACAATAACATGGTTTACTTCCACCACTTGCAAATTAGCCTCAACCATCAATCTTGCTAAACCAAGACCCCTTACCAATTTGGTGGTTTGTATGTCCATGTAAAACTATTGAAGTTTATTTACCCATTTACATGTCATGCTAGATTCTTCCATTTGTGTTAAAATGTCCTTGACCATGGTTTGTAACACAACAAAAATGACCATTGAACTTAAGATGTAAGATTTGAATATCTTGGTGGATTTTACTAAAGAAAAACCCTATTTTTAATTACATTATAATTCAATTCAAATCCCTGCAAGGCCTTACTAAATAAATAAATTGGTTTTTCATAGCCTTCATCATATTTTTGTAGAAAAATTGAAGTTATAGTATTTTCAAATGCAAAGGAGAAGATTTGAAATTATTTTTTGAAATCAAGACTGGCCAAAATAGGGGTAGTCTTTAATGCATCCTTTACTCCTTTAAAATCTTGTATTGCCTCTTCCCCCACCTTATAGTTTGATCTTTCTTCAACATACTTGTAATAGGAAAAGTAATCTCTACAAAGTTAGATACAAACCTTCTAACAAAATTTATCTGACCAAAGAAAGATGAATAAATTTCTTGGATTAAGGAATATGCATCTTATCAATAGCTTTAACTCATTCTATATCTATCATTACTCCTTCATGAGACATAATGTTTCTTAAAAAATTAAATTTTTATACTAAAGTGAAATTTCCTTGGATTTTAAGAGATGCCAAATTCCCGCATATAATAAATATTTTCTCAAGATGCTCCAAATGATCACTCCTTTTCTTAGAGTAAATTGTAATGTCATCTTGATAAACCAAAATAAAATCATTAATAAACCCAGTAAATGCAACATCCACGGCCCTTTGAAAATTAGCACCAACATTCATCAACCCGAAAGGCATTCTACTATAAATGTAATTTCCCCACGAGTGGTGAAGGAAGTTTTATATTTCTCATATTCCTTGACCACCACCTGATTGTATCCTGAGAAACCATCCAAAGTAGAAATAATTTCAAACCATTTCACCCTTTACAATAAATTTTCCATGTTAGGAAAGAGTTTGTTATCTTTCAAAGAGGCCTTGTTCAAATTACAGAAGTCAACATAAAATCTGATGTCACCATTTTTTTCTAACTGGGACCATGTTGAAAACCCAAGATGAATACCTAGAGGGTTGAATGATTTCCCCATGATTAAGTTTCTAGAGTCCATATCTCATATTTTTGGAAAGGATGGGTTTTATTGGTCTTTTATTTTCCCTAAAAGGCTTGTTATTAGGCTCTAATAGAATAAAATTATGAAATAGATCTTCCCTATAAGCCTTCAATTTAGAATATGACCAAGCCAAACAGTCTTGATATCTCTTCAAAAGTTTGGTATAGACTTTTTTCACTTTCATCCAAATTTATACCTTATCAAACCTTTCCAGGATCTTTGCAAGTTCCCAAATTACACTTAGTCACATATCTTTTCCCATGGGTATATTTATTCATAACTTTGTCAACACTATCAAAAGTAGATTCAAGGATTACTAAATATCTTAGAATTGTTTTTGTTGTTAACTAAATATTTATTTTCCAAATAGAGTTTCTTTTCCTTCACAAGTTTCCATCAAGGGTTGTATATCAATCATCCTTATTATAGAACTTAGCCTCATAATTTAAGAATTTCATTATGTGAAGTTGTCACCATCAAAAACTTGTCAATGCTCAATATTGTTAGGTATAGAAGGCCTGACTAACATTTCAAATTCAAATTGGCAATATGGGGTCACAACATCATTTTCGTATTGTGAGGATAGAATTGATAGCCTATTAACAAATTCAATTTTAATCCTTTCATGATATATAATTTTAAAGGAATCAAACATTTTAATTAAGTCCCAAGATGCATTCCTATAATGCTTTAATATTTGACTTGTGGTTACATATTTTTTTTATTTATTTCACAACCAACTCAGAATCCCATTTGACAATTAAATTCTTAATTCCATGCCTCTAAGTGATCCTTAAGCTAAGTATGAGTGCATCATATTCAACAATGTTATTGGTGTAATCAAAAGACATTTTAAATGATAATTTGAAGGATCCTTTATTAGGGGAAAAAAACACTACTCCTACCCCATTACCCAAGTTAGAGCATGCTCCATCAAAAAACATTGTCCAAGGAGAATTGGGGTCTTCCAATTGTGTTCCAAGATCAAGACAATGATCATCATAAACATCATTTCCTATAAATTTTTCTACGTCAATGTTTGCATATAAAACTTTATAGGATGCATTCATAGGGTCTTCAATCAAGTGCATTAACTTATCTTCCCTATTCAAATTCACCAAATTTACCTCTAAAGGAATGGTAGCATATGATAAGTCCATTTTCACACTACCACATACACTAGCAACCAACTTTATTGACAATAACATCCCCAATTTTTTAGGAAAATAAACCACAATAACAATCATGGTTAAATACTTATTAGGATGAGAGGATAATTATATAACTAATATCTTCACACAACCAACCACATGAACCTCCCTTTAATCCATTACATAATGTATCTCAAAAGTAGTAGATATATTTATCCCAAGATCATTCATAACTGTTAATGACATGATATTGCAAGATGCACCAAAATCAAACATGCAATTGTGCAAGATCCAACCATTAACCATCAATGTTGTGTAAAAATGATCAACATCCAATTGGCTCTCAACCAAAGTTATGCCCAAAAAACTTCAAGGGCAGGTTCAATAATTTCTTGAGATTCTTCAATCTCCTTCTCAACAGTAAGGGGAAGGCTATTTTTATCTCCAACTACAACCTAAAAGAATCCTAAGTACTCAAATGCCTAGTGCCTATGCTCAAAGATTCTAAGTAATTACATCAAAGGAATAATGATTTTTAATTGGCTTAGGACTTGGGCCATGTCACAAAAAGTGTACTTAGGCATAGGGGTACTAGGAGGAAGAGTGACTTCCTTTTCGTGATGGTAAGTATTTCTTTAAAATAGATAAAACAAAATTCAAACTATGATTTTATTACTCAATAGGGTTTTACATGGAAAATATTTCTTGGGAGAACCTTTTAGGACATTGGTCAATACTAGTATCTTACTCTTAGAAGTTTAGGCAGGGCTCTCTTTTTTACTTGTTAAGTTATTATTCTCCGAGTTACTACTACATTGAAGGGATTCCTCCATCATACTTCCTAATCATTAAATATATTAGGTATTCAAAATCATGACCGAGAAGCTCAAAGGCTTGAGTCGTATTTATTTTAGAATCACCTTCAATGGGATAATTACATACCTTATTGACAACCATCTAAAATTCCTCCATAGTCTTAACACATAATAAGAATATAGAGGTAGCTCCACCTTCAAGGTCCAAGAGGTCTTTAAACATCAATGCATCATCAAATTCTTGATTAGGTATAGAATCCTTAACATCTATTATTAAGGCCACTTATTCACAAGGATTATGGAACAAGAAGAATTTTTCACACCACTCAATGACAATAGCTTCATCTACTGCCAACATGTGAGCACTCAAAGGATCATGGAACCATTTAGTGTCTCTTAATGCTTGTTTCCTCTCATATTGACCCATTGGTATCTTTCCTCTATCATCCCCTCTAGCTTGAGTTGAAGGCTAGTTCTGATTCTAATTTTAAGAGTCCATGTGAATGCCATTCTTTTCTATATCCAATTTATAAGATATCTCTTTACCAACACCTAATGGAGTCTTTGCTATCTCCTTTGAATTGTATAATGTACCAACATGCTTCTTCTTAGGATTTACAAGTTTGACCCCTTCTCTCTTGGGTGGTTTACCAACAACCTTAATATTGTTTTCAATTTGGATGGCCATGGTAAAATATTACCTCAAATTCATAGGGTCCTTGTCTCTCAAGTAATAGGTTTCCTTCTTATAAAAAACATCACAATATTTGATTAAGCATGATTCATTACTTGGCCTTAAAGTGGATGTAAATCTCCTCAATTTTTTGTTAAAAATTATGTTTAAATATTTCACACATTAATTTGGATTCTTATTTATATTTTAAAATTTATATAGAAGAAATATATGATCAATTTTATCTCCATATTGAATTCTAAATGTAGAATTTGGGAAAAGTTACAAAATTAAATCAAGGAAATAATAATTGTATATTTCTTATGCCTGGATCAAATGGGTAAGTATACAAAATAAATAGGCCAAGAATATCCTATACTTTAGGATTTTAACTCAAAAACTAAAACACCCAAAACTCCATATCAAGAGTGATTGTTATTCACGTAACAATACACTCTAAATAACATGAGTTATTAATAATAAATCATTTATATTTTAGTGAATAATTACTCATATAATTATTCAAATTAAAATATATAATATATGTGAACACTAAACATGATTTCCTAACATTCCCCCCTTAGTGTTTACATGGGAAGCAACACATCTAAAAAAATGGAAATATAATCATATGCCTCCGCATAATTTTAGGTCTGCATACTACTGGCTTGGATCTTGTTGTTTGGATCTTGCTACACATGATCACCTCTCTCGTGTGAATCTATTCATCGGTTGATCATCTTCCAATGAAGTATGGAATTCATAGGACGGTATGACAGCCGAGGATCATGTAATCAACTTCCCTTCTATATAGTTATTCATAGATTCTAAAATGCATCCTTCACGTTTCAATCATAACAAGGGAATGAAACCACACACCACTCGAAGAAAACAACTGAAATCTAGAAAAAAATTTCACATCACATTCTATAAGAATCACAATGTTCTTAATTGTAGCCATTGTTGTCGATCACTACCACTCGATCTCAAACAACATAGGAAACTACCACTGTCACTGGAAGTTTCCCTTGACTTTAGTCGTTTTAGGTGCATAATGGAAATGGAACATTGGTGAAATTTCCTCCCCAACAATGTGAAATTTCCATTTATTCACACAACTAGGAACACAGAAAATCAAATCAAATCAAACTAAAAAAGAGATGCCACCATACCAAAATGCGGCCCCATCATTGGCGACTAACGAGAGGTGCTGATCACCCTCCTTCCTCTGTTTCCTCCGACCTCCAATGAATGACACTACTAACTCAAAGTGTAATGTGAACATGTTGCTCAATAATTTCCACTAGACGTTAGGTAACACCGAAAATGCGTCCGTGAGGTAAATTTTTACAATTTTTGACATTGACATGATGAGGCTCAAAAGAGGGTATTTTTAAAAAATTGGTATTTTCTCCCAAAATTATAACCAATGCGACGAGAATGAAAAAATAAGAACTTTTACAAAAAAGGCACTCAATTTTGAGTTACCGCAAAAAGTTATTGAGGATACAATTTCTGTAAAAAGGCCAAATTTAATTAAAATTAGATCAACAATAAAAACATTTTCTCGAGATGGAGAGAAAATTTATCATGTGACCACTTGTTAGAACTGGGAGGAAATGAGGATTCCAAAACCTCAAAATCCTGAAGAAATGGTGTTGGAAAAATATTAATTTGGTTAAAAACGTAATAATTTCCCTTAAAATGAAATTATTAAACAAAAACTATAGAAAATTTGAAAATTTTAAACTATACTCTTTGCTAAATATTTAAAATATTAGCTTATAAAAAATGGCTATGTAAAACTCACATCCGATTTTTAGTTGAAGTGACCCGTAATGTTTTTCATAACTTGAAAACCGAGCTCGATTTGTAAACCGTTTAATGCGTTGGAAAGGTAGTTTCAAGAAATTTTCAATGGTATAAAAAATTTAATTTGATCACTTGACCTTTAATATTTTCATGACTGATTTGGACGTGAATTTAGAGTCAGTCTAAATGCGTGAAATTTCTTGAATGATTCAATATTGATGAAAATCATTACATGAAAATTTATGAAGCATATTCCATAGGGCCAAGATATACAAAACTCCTTCTAGATCACACCATAATAATACTGCAATTGATTTAAAAATTTCATTCAATGGGAAAATAACACAACACCACCGCCCTTGAACAATATCACAATTCCATGATATGTACTCAAGCAACCTGCTCTGATACTAGATGCAAGAATTTGGAAAAAGTTACAAAATTAAATCAAGGAAATTAAAATTGTATATTTATTGTTTGATTCAAATGGGTCTCCATACAAATAAATAGGCCAATAATCTCCTATATTTTAGGAGTTTGGATCAACAACTAAAACACCCAAAACTCCATATTAAGAGTGATTGTTATTCACATAACAATACACTCTCTAAATAACATGAGTTGTTAATAACAAATCATTTACATATTAGTGAATAATTACTCATGTAATTATTCATATTAAACTATATAATATATGTGAACACTAAACATGATTTCCTAACACTAAATACATTCCTCATGCCTCCCAAAGAATATATAATCTCATGAGTAAATGAATTGAACCATTCTTTAGCATCTTCCTCTAAATTTTGCAAAAATAACATCAAGAAAACATCCTCATATTATATCTCATAGCCATCAATAATATTATCAAATAATTTGATATTTTTATTAATAGAAATATAATTTTTCCCTTGGAACTTAGGTGTTTTATTTATAAATTAATTTGGACCTCATTTTCGATACCCATACATGTCCTAAAAAATAACATGTATGTATGTTTGAACTCTAAAAGGAGCATGTGGAGGAGGACGATCCATATTGTGCTCAATTAGATTTTCAACAAAAGGATCAAAAAGGTTTTGAACAAATGGCCTATGAACCAAATGAGGAGGGATATTGTTGCGAAATTTTCTTAAAGGATAATCCTAAGTATTTTTAGGCTCAAAATCTTGCTCAAATAAACTATGAATTTGGAAGACAGTGTGTGTTGGGCTCATATTTATCGAAAGAAAAAAATCAATTTTTAGTTGAAGGAGAATTATTAAGACCGTAGATGATTGGAGACCCTTGTCTTGAGATATTTGATCACCCACTAGTTTCTAAACATGTTTCCTCCTTATATGCAATGTCTCCAACTCTAGAAATAACACTTTATTAGGGTATGATATGAATGAAGATATCAATCCTTCCATATTTAAAAATGTGAACTCACGAGAAAAATACAACAAATAATATAACATTGGTCAAACCTAGAACTCAAAATGAAGTTACCACTATAGATTTTACTCTAGATATGATAGATCAAACTAAAATTACACTCGAATCAAAATATTTTTTTAAACATATGATGACTTGATAAATTCTTCTTAAACCTTGAATAAATTAAAATAGGATACACATACTTAAACCCTTCTTAAACCTTGGGAACTAATAAATATTACTTCAAAAACCTAAAAGTGATGCCAATTAAAGTGTTGGTATCTAATTTAACACCCCGAGAAGACTTGTCTATAAATTCATAAAATAGAGGACAAGAAGAATGATACGTGGATGATGGGTCATATATAGTTGGGGATAGATCTAGTATTATTTTATAACCAAGTCTTGGGAATGACAAGGAGGCACTTCAACAAAGGATGTGATTGTTTTCTTACTAATTTTGACTCTTCTTGAACCAAAATGAGAGAAAGAAATTGGTAGCTTGAGAGGTAAGGAGAGATATTATAATTTAATCCCCTAAAATTATAGGTATGTCAATATGATTCAAGAATAGCCACAAAATACAATTATTACTAAAAATATTACTCACAAAAGTAATGAAAACACTTGAGATTCAGACACAAGCTACTAAATATAGATATAATGTGATCAAAACCATCATTCAGAGGGTATTGTTAACAACTTGGAGTAAAATTATATTTAAGATGATAAAATTTATGAATTAGGGAAAACCCACTCAAAATATGAAAAGGTGATGTGGTTTGCTGGTAGACAACATGTTGAATGTGTAAGGAAGATGAAATTTACAAGGGTAGGACAATGTATTATAATGAAATCAGATAAAAAATTTGATGGATATGAAAATGGGAAAAGGAATCTAATGGGAAGAAACAAAAACATTCACAATCTTGATCTAATGATTGTATAATGTAAAAATTTTTGAAACCAAGATAATATGACCCTTTAAACATTATTTTTTCATGGACACCCAATCTATGCAAATAATAAAAAAAAATCACTAAAACTTCAACACAAACACTTCAGACTAAATATTCATGCATTTACCATGTCAAAACCCTAAAACCCAAGGATACCCTAAGGTAGTAAATTTTCATTCATAGAAATTACAGAAATGAAGTTTACTACAATTGATTTTTTTTTACAAGGTAACACTACAATGCAACATTTACTCAATACAAAATCCATAAAATGAGCTAAAACATGCTTCTCTATAGTTTATTAACATGAAAAATGTAAGATGTAAAAATAAAGGACACAATTTTTAATTCCACCTCAAATTACACTAAGAATGATCCCCCTTATTTTATTGACAAGTGATACATGAGCATGATCTCAATTTCTGGTAATTATTGTACACATGCAATAAATTTAGAACAACCCCAAAAATTTGAATCCAATGACCCCTTTAAAGTGAAGATAGACCTTCACTTTTATACAATTTTTTTCCAAAAGAATATCCCCAAGATGCCCTATGAATCATTGCAAATATGACACATGTCCATGGAGGTGCTTTCAATTGACAAGAAACATTAGATATTTTTCAAGGATGATATCAAACTATAAATCAATGGCTTCCCACAAAATCTGGGAGATGAATGAAGAAGAAACTACTAAATGTTCACTTCTTATTATTTTAATAATCATCCTTCATTTTGGTGTGTGCGAAGAGGAGCATGCCATTCGAGAAGCATCATGAGGTGAAGAAGGATCAAACAGAGCATCCCCAACTAAATTTGGCATCATATGATTTGCATGAAAGCAACTAAAAACTCACCATACTTATACAATTGAATATCCTAAGAATCCCCACAATTCTTCCGAAAATTGATTAATATTTGAAGGTATTTGAAAGATTCTTCGAATGCAATTAGTTTCATGTCAAATAGACTGTGGATTCAAATGTATGGCCAAAAAAACCAGTCTAGTGGTGAGTGTGAGAATGATTTTACAGCTTTGTAGCTTTGCAAGACTACAAATACAAAACTACATTTCCTCATTGCAATTCCATGAAAGTTCCACATATCCACCTTTGATTGGATGAGGGGACAAAGGTTCATTTGTAACTTGCGAAGAATGCAAGGTTTTAGAACTACAAATTACATATTTACAATTTTCATAATTACAATCAACAATTTGTCTCGATGTTCTCTCTCCATGTCATGAAGGTCTTTCTGTTTTTGATACCGTGAAGTTATGCTTATTTTTGCAAAAAAAATTTCACTTGTAACTATTCTCCTTTGTTCAATGATTTTTAATGTTCTAGTTAACACTATACCTTGAAAACCCGGCAACACTAACCTTTTCCATCTCTTTGTTCCACATATTTTTCTTGTAAAATTTACGAAACACTAACTTAGTGTTGTGCAGATTTGAAACTCGTCATGTCCTAATTTTTTCTCCTTTTCTTTACAGATCCTCGAGACCCTTTTTTGCATTGTGGCTTCTCCAGTATGCTCCATCCTTTGTTTTTCATAAATAACTAATTACGTGGAACAATATATTTTTCAATTCCATGAGGCACTAAGTTTGCCTACCCTTTGTTCCACATAATACATTAGATTAAAAATCACGTGGGATGCTTTGTGATTTGATCACCCTCCACAAAATACTAATTCCTTCAAATGGAAGCTCTAATTCAAATGTTCAATTGAAATATTAAGGTTTAAAACATGTTCTTAACACCATAAAAATTGCAACTACAACATTGAATTTCATTCAACTCCTTAAACAAAACGTACCACTTCCCATGATTATTTGTTTTACTTCAACACCAACTGAATATTGCATTATCTTCAATCCATGGAACACTACTATCTAAATTTATGAAACATTTTAACTTTATGGAATCATAAAAACCAAACGAAAATTTCATATGTAAGTGCAAATACACATTATAGGGTTGAAGTATGATACAAATATGAATTTGAGGACTAAAAACCTCCGAGTAATTTATATAAAAAATAAAAATTGAGGAAAATGGAAAAGGTTATTTCAATATAGTGTAGGTAACTTCACAAATTGTGTCAATATTTTAACAAGACAAAATTAGGCACCAATAGTTACGTTGTTGTGATACTATTTATCCGAAACTTACATGAATTATATTTTGGATATTTATGGATAGTTGTCATAATGGTTATTTAACTCATTGATGGATGGTTGTTGTGTAATTTATTTAGATGGTTTAGCATATTCTTAATTGGATCATTTTGACATGTTTACTAGCATTTTATTTAGTTTTGGCATCAAGAAGGTATTGTGTGTAAATTGAGTGTGAAAGTTACAAGTTTTTCCACAAGAGAATGTGGGACTCAGGGGTTACACCTCCAAGTTACAAAATAGGTCGTTTGGGACAATTCTATTTCACTTGTTTGTTTAGCTTTGTGTTTTATATCATTGGCTGAGGATGAAAGTAGAGAATCCATCATCTTGGCATGTCTATTAAGTCATTTTTGGTAAGTTTGGCTTATTTTCTAGCATTTAAGTTAACTTAGTTTTATCTATCATAATTACTTGTTTAAGTCGAGTTTTGGTTAATTTGCTTCAACTTCATTAAGTAAGGGTTAAATTTAGTTTATCCTTGATTAAAGGTGTGTTGGGCCACCTAATCTTGTACAAGGTGGGCCCACCACCCCTCTTAATGATCCAATTTCCCAATCTCAAATTTGGGAAAAAGGTGGAAATTTGGAAGGGTGTTTAGAAAGTTGGGGGTCACTTTTTCCTTGAATGATCCTAATATAAAATACTTGTAGGTAGGGGGTCTTACCAAATCTCAAAAATATTTTCCCCTCCCTTTTGACCCCTTTTTTTCTCATCGACATTTATGTTGCTGATTTTGGATGCCACTTAGGATTTAGGGATCCTTTACTATTGTGTTTTGTATTTTTTTAAATTTTCCTTCATTTATTATCCTTGTCTAATTCTTGAAAGAGACCTTTGGGTGAGTTAGAATTGGGGAGGGATGGGTGACGTGTGTCACCATCCCATTAGTTGTTGTTTTCTTAGCCTTTTTATTTTTAAACCCTCCATTTTGGAGAGTTTTGGAACTTCTTGATTCATTTTTACTTAGAGATTATGGGATCCTTGGAAGAAAAAGGATAATTTGGAGGTTTGGCTTGCATTTTGGTGTTGTTCATCTCTTGTTTTTTGCGAGGTAGGCCTAACATCTTGTAATTTAATTGTTATAATCTAATTATTGATGTCATATTTCTTATTTTTGGGTGCTGGAATGTTATGTTTCATATGGTTTAGTTGTTTTTATTATTTACATTTTCTCCATCCACTTCCTTCGGGATTTAATTTTGAGTTTTGAGGAAGAGGAAATAATCTCTCTTACACCTAAAAGGTTTGATAGGAAAGCCTTGTTGGGATTCCTACTATTCTCCCTTCATTTTGTTGAAGTGGGAGATGGTTTTCCATATGGTTTGGAAACCATATCCCATCCTTTCTAAGGAAACCTCCAAGGTTTTCAAACCTTGGCAAGGAGGAGTTAAGGAGAGATAAGCCCTTTGGGAGGGATAATGATATTTGGTGGATTTTGGTTACTTGGTAAATTTTAAAACTCATTTGGTTATATGGAAAAAATGATTAAAATGGGTCTTTCTACCCCCTCTTCCCCTCTTGAGATAAATGGTTCTTCTTGTGTGTGGTGTTATTTTTAAGCTTTATTGAGTTGTTTTTATATATGTGGTGTATTCATCCCCTTTTTCCCCTCTTTATAAATATTACGGGCATGTTTCCCCTCTCTCCCATGGGCTTAGAGGGAGGTTAGCTTGTCCTTATTATTGAGGAGTGACATGTGATGATGCCATTTGAGGGTATACAACCAAGTAATTTCCTCTTCCGGATTTTGAATATTTTCTAATGGAGTTGGAGCTTAGTTCCTTTTTGTAGAAACAATGGATTTATCAATAAAATTTACGGCATGTTGTTCCCACTTAGTGGGAGGCTTATACACTTGAATTTTAGAGTTTTGTTTCTTGTAAATTGTATGACAATAAGGAAAGTAGGATGTGTTGTATTATATTTGAAAATCCCTTTATTATTTCTTTTACAAACCGTGTTTTGAAAGGAATAAGTTATGTATATGTATAAAGAGGAGATATTATTTTTCTATGTTATCTTATTGATAAAAAGAAATGGAGATCTTATTTTTAATCCTCTTGTAAGATTGTGTTGAGGAGGATAGTTTTATAATGGTTTAAGGAGATATTTTATTTCATTTGTTTATAAAAGGACTCTTGTTGTTTTTTTATAATGGAATAACATTTGAGATTTTCTTAGCTCATTGAGGGGTCAAAAATATAATTGTGTCCCACCTTTTTTATAGTTTTGTAACTTCAACAAAATATGTTTGACAACCAAAAATGATGAAACACATATAAAATGACCAAACATGTATTTTTATAAGCTTATAAATACCAAGGTGTAGGGCATCTAGAATTTACCAATTTTTAAAGTTTTTATCATATTTTAAAATATTTATTTACTAGTCGATTTAAAAAAATGGCCACCAACTGGACACATGTATATGATTTGACCCGTGGATAGATGTCAAACTATGGGTTGTGATGTTAAAAAAGTGATTTTGTGGATATGTTTTTAAAATTATTTTATTTACAATTCAATTCATTTATTGTTGGTGGATTTAGATCAAAAATAAGAAAATTTGGTTTTTTTGTGGTGTTCATGTCTAAATAGGTCGAATGAAGCTCATTATTTAATTTATTTCTTATTAATCAATCAATCTCTTAAAATATTTGAATATAAAGATATGCATGCGTTATTATATTGTTGTATCAAGACATTATAATTAGAATCACCACACCCACTTTATACTTTTATTTTAATGTGTAAATGATAGAAAGAAAATTTGATTTTTAGTTTTATAGGAATTTTTCTAGTATATTTAAAAAAACCGTTGTAAATATTGAAGAAACAATGGTGCCAAGTGGATTTATATGTTTCAATAATGCATTGATATATATATATATATATATATATATATATAAAGTTTATCTTTCCATATATTCTTGGTTATTCGACAAATTGTTTTTATAGTGAAGAAAAAATGTATCCTTCTAGTTCATACACAAGTATGAAAGAAAATAAACATGTGTGTGTGTGTGCGCACGCGCGTACGTGTGTGCGTGGTGGGTGTGGGTGTGTTTGTGCATGTGTGGGTGTGGGTGTGTGTGTGTGTGTGTGTGTGTGTGTGTGTGTGTGCGCAAGACACACACACACACACATGTGTGTCTCTGTCAATCTCGTGCATGTGTGCCTGTGTGTGTTTGTAAGAATAATAAAAGTTATGAAATTTAAAACAAGGTTTATTAGTATTATTTTGGAAAATATATATACTATAAACATAAGTTTAAAACAACGTTGACTCAATAAGTTTCATTTTATTTTGATTATACAACATAGAGAAATGTGCGTGTGTATGTGTGTGTGAAATAACTTTTCTTTTCATTTATTGTGTGTGTGTGCGTGCGTGCGTGCGTGCATGCGTACGTGCGTGTGTCATTTAGGGTTGTGTCTAGGACATATCTAGGCCTAAAAATGTATTCAAAACCATGTATCATGATTGAAAACAGAACCGACCATAGCGTTTGGTGTAACCCTATCTCAATATAGTCTCTTCCTTAAAACTTTACATTTAAACCTCTGGATGCCTCTATATCAACATGTGTGTGTGTGTATGGTGCCCTTGTGATTAACTAAATTTTTGAATAATGGTAGTTAATCTAAACTAGGATCACCATTAAATAACAATAAATAAAAATAGTAAATAAATATAAAAAGTGACCCAAATAATTAAGGAAATAGAAATGAAAACCATAATATTCAAAGAAGGGTTGGAAGGAGCTTAGTTGATCTGGACTATGTCGTAAAATAAACTGAATATTCTAGAATTAGGAATAAACATGCATAGGTCCTGAAAATGATATATCTGAGTGGTTTGGCTAGACTAGGGTGCCTGTGGGTACCCTAGTCCAAGTTATGGGTGCCATAGTATATGAAGGAGGTCTTGAAAATAGATTTGTAGGGTCGGATGATGACACAAAGCCTTCGCTATTTGTCGCATGTAATTCACTACTCTATGCTGAATTTCATCAATGATCAATGATGAAAGATAGACATATAAAACCCCGAAATAAACATCAAACACTAAAAATAAAAATGTAAATGAAGGGTTTAGACTTTCCTCATCTATCACAATAGTGGATTTATTAATCGAGCGATGCACTACATATCAAACTCAATGTAGTTATATGTGCTTGTGTGTGTAATCATAACCTAGGTGCTCTTGTGCCATTCACACTTTGTGAAAGTAGTGAGCAACAACTATGTGTAGAAAATGTAATAGAATGGTGGATGGAATAAAATAAACTTCCCTCCTATGCTTTTGTGATGAAGTAACCAACCTTGTGCCTTGTGATGGAGCTAGATGGATGTAAATGGATCCTTTGATGGATGTAACCTTAGGTGATGATATTCTTGCCTAGTTCTTGGTACCTCATTATGTTTTTATAACTTTATATTTATATGGTTCTCTTGTTTTAATTTCATAATTAACCCCAAAAAGGCTGACCAAAAGAAATATGAAGTGCTCAAATGGAAAAAAAAGTTCCCAAAAGTGGCGGAAAGTGGGAAAATGATAAGGGCACCCCAATAGGACCAGGGGCACCTATCGGTGCCCCAAGATTAGCCTAGGTGCCCTAGTCTAGTGCAAAATAAATTAGAATGATAGAAATAGAATGTACAAGTATCTTGTGAGGGTTGGTAGTGGCGACAGTAAAGCAAAGTAAAATGGACAAAAGATGAGGCTTAATTAGTACCTTCTTCACTCAAAAACATATGAATAATAGTATGATACCGAGACTAAATAATGTCCAAAGTTTATGATTTTGTGTCTACATTTTCCCGACATTATGTTGGTGAGAAGAAAAATTGATAACATAAAGTAGATAGAGATGTGTACCTGATGTCTATGAATATTGTAGTAGAAAATACATAAAATAACTAGAAAAAATGTGGAATGTAAAAATATGATACACCTTGACACTAAAGATGTAAAAGCACAAAAAGGTGATGAGAGTGAACCTAGGACGGAAATACGTGTGTAGTTACTTGATGTGTATGATGTACTTGCATGGTTAGTATGGTGTGTGTTGTTGCAAAATGTTGTTATTGTTGGCCCCATTTTTTTAGTTGTTATTGCTTCTTGCTTCGATATGGTCAAACCTACAAGGAGAAGATGATCAAGAATTCAAATACGTAGGTATATATGTAAAAATGCATGTATATACGTGTAAATGTAAAATAAGTAAATGAAAAATGGAACATGTTCTCGTGATCTATGATGAGAGAAAGGGTTTTAGAAGAATATATCCTATCCCGCATTTTTGGGCGATCGATGCCCTAGGCCAAAGAAGTATAGGAGGAATTCCATTGTATCATCCAACCCTTAATTTCTTTCCTAAACATGTATGAAGAGATATCTATACTTGCTAGTTTTTTGGGAGATTTGATGCCACTGGCTGGAGTAGTGTAGAGAGGAAGTCGATATATCCTCTAACCTATAACTTCTCCCTAGAATGCTAAGGACTACCATGTCTTGTACAATCCACTATGTATAGGTTTCCTAGACTGGTCTCGAACCCACTCGTTGTATAACCCGCAATGTCAAGGGAAGAAACTAAAATAAAATAAACTGGTGTAGAAGCATTTTATAGTATGAAAACCCCAAATGATGCCCCTAACTTTTGGGAACATGAGATGTCACTGATAGGAGAATGCAGCCCCAAAATAAGACCAACCGCATGAACTCCATAACTCTTCCCCGCAAGGGAAAGGAAATCTCTTGGTAGAAAACAAGGCATGCATAAATAAGAGGCTAGCTAAAAAAAGTGTTAGTATGAACAAGCATGCATGTAAATAGCAATGTATAAAGTACAAAACAATGTAAAAGCTACCAAGTAGTATAGTAATGTAAAAACATAAGAAGACAAAGTAAGCCATATAAAGCAGGTTTACGAAGCATGGGACATCACTCATGATGTCGCAAGACACACAAGGCCAATATGGCTACATACAACAAAATAAGTGTGTACACCAAACAAAGGACATGTCCCGTATATAATAGTAAACAAAATAAACAAGTAAAAAAATAGATAGCCATGGAAGCAAGTAAGCCTACAAAAAAATTTACACATGAAGTGCCCATTAGCATGTTAGAAAGATAACCAATATGTAAAAGTGTGTATAATCATGTTGTATATATCTTCCAGGTAGATATAGACAAGCGGAAGAGTATGGGAAATCAAAGAAACTCAGACCTCAAAAATGTATTGCCTTGGCGTAGGTAAGGTGTGCATGACAAAAGGTGTCGACACGCAAATGGATGCACCCATGGTGCAGGTAAGAGGCGCACGAAAGAAGGTGTCGACACGAAAATGGATGTGCCCAAGGAGCAGGTAAGAGGCGCATGACAGAAGGTGTCGACACAAAAATGGATGTGCCCAAGGCGCAGGTAAGAGGCGCATGACAGAAGGTGTCGACATGAAAATGGATGTGCCCAAGGTGTAGGTTAAGGGCGCATGAAAATGGATGTCAACATGAAAACATATGCGCCAAGCGCGCAAGTTAAGGGCACATGAAAATAGATGTCGACATGAAAATATATGCGCGAGGCGCGAGTTAAAGCGCACGGCGAGAAGGTGTCGACATGAAAGTGGATTCACCCAAGGCACAAAGTTAAGGGCACATGAAAATGGATGTCGACATAAAAATATATGTGCCAAGGCGCGAGTTAAGGGTGCATGAAAATGGATGTCAACATGAAAATATATGCGCACAGGCGAGTTAAGCGCATGAAAATGGATGTCGACATGAAAATATATGCGCCAAGGCGCAGGTTAAGGGCACATGAAAATGAGTGTCGACATGGAAAAATTTGTGCCTTGGTGCACATAAGGGTATGTCGACATAAGGATGGATGCGCCAAGGCGCACCTTCAGGAGGCGCAACATTTTGAGCGCTGACAGGAAGCAGACCCTAGCGCAGATATTCAAATGGCCATAACTTTTCACAGGGAGCTCGATTCATGCAAGGTTGGACTTTTCGGAAAGCTTACGAGGTCCTCTATCTAACTACGACTGGATATCTTTAATTGGGTGGGAAAAAGTTCTTAAAAATGCAAAATACAGTTCGCCACTTTTTGGGTTTGCTAGGGTTCTCACCTACCACCATAATGAGATGAATTAAATGCAACCTGGAGGTGGTTGGGGTAGATTTGGATTTCCTCTCTCTTCCCTCTCTCATTCTTCCTATAAATTGTAAGGAGGGGATTCTTTCTAAAGGTTGGAAATTCTTCTTTTTCCCCTCCCTTCTTCTCTTTGGCAGGTGAATTTGTGGAGTTCAAACCTCCCATCTAAAACTGTAATGCAAATTTGCCTCTTGGCGTTTTGTAGTGTATTGTATCAATCTTTGAAGTAAATAACGCATGTCTCATGGATGATTCTCAACCCTCTCTGTGTTCATTTGCATCCTCTTGATCTTTCACCGTGAATCGGCTATCATCATGATCTTGCATTGCATTTTAATGGTCTGTGTTTATTGGAAAGACAGTGTTCTTCATTCCTCGGTGCATCACCTTTGTAGTTTATGTTTTATTTTATGCATTTTCTTACCACTGTTTCCTTGGCAAGTTAGTATAGCTTTTTGAGTAAACCCTCTGCAAATTTTACGTGTGCATCTGAACAGAGGAATAGGAACCGGCCTTCATCCGGAGAGCTTTTCCGATTTCACAAGGTCCCACACTTGGGAAAAGCTCCATGTTATGCAATCACACTGAGAGTCTCAACCCATCGAGTTGCGTACATTCGAAGTGCTGTGATTCGCCTTCAATAGTTTTGGCATGCCCGGTGGGACCAAGAGGTCATTTCATAAGATTTGAAGGATTTTTCATGAAAGTCGGACTAAAGAAATTGCAAGTTTTACAATTTCAGATTTTGCACCTTCCAGGCTGAACTCCGAAATCAATTTTCAAGGGCTTATCTTGCTCAAAACAAGTAAAAATTTCACCAGTTGGTAGATCTGGGGGTAATCTTCAAAAGGGTATCTTTAGTTTTTTGAGATTTTGACTTTCAAAATTTCATGCTTTTTAGTGTTTCAGGTTTTCGAGGTCCGAGAACATCAAAGAAGACCCAACAGTCATTTCGGTTTTGGGGGATGCATTGCATGGTCCTATTCCCGACAATAGTCATTTCAGGTTTTTGGGGTGTCAAGCATGTCCCAAGTTCTGACACATGGCAATTCAGGTTTTGTAAGTTGCATTGCATGACCAGTTTCCGCCTCATTGTACTTCGTGGGATTCGCACCTACACAACAAGACCCGGATTCGAATCAAGACTGTATCTTCGAGTCCTTCAAAGTTTTAATTTCAATTTTTAATATTTCCAGGTTTGGTGTGTAACTTGGTAGAATCCAGCCTTTTAGAGGCATATTCAAAAGCACATCTGGCGACTCCATCTGGTAAATAACTCATTCTCTGAGTTACAGACCCCTTTTTCATCCATTTCCATTCATCTTTCTTTCCATCTCTTTCATTATTTTCCATTCCATGAAGTTGTGCAATCATGACTTCATTTCCATCATGGAATTCACATTTTCAACAACAGTAGTATATCACACCTCCAACATGTTTTACAAATCCTCCAAATCAACATTTTGAACAAATTCAAAATCAGCATATCTACCCATATGAGCAGCAATGCCAAAGTCAGTTTGGTTGTGAAGCACATCAAGAGCAAGGGTACGCATGCAATGAAGACAATCAGATGCAAGATGCTGGTCTATTGGAGAAAATCCAAAAGATGGAGGTAAACATGGTGCAATCCAGGGCTCAAGCACAAATGAAAGCATTTGGAATCGGTTGTGGAGCACCCTGTCCATGGGTGGGACCTTTCCCAAGGCATTACAACCCTCAAGAGAAGCTTGACTTCATGATTGCAACACTTCCATTTCTTGCAAAGTGGATTGAAGGAATAGAGGTGTATGAGAGGAGTATTCAACAACCTTGTCAACGGGTAAGCACACCATCTCATGCCTTTTCTTTTCCTCTTTCCCAATCTGTTTTATCTCAGTAGTGTCAAGTTTTAAACTCTCCATTTGCTCTCCCAAGTGTTGAATCCATTTCTCCACCCCTAGTCTTCCACCTCATCTCAATTCTTCTGTCCTTTTCCCTTCCAAATAGTCATCCCCTCCACAAGAGCTAAATGAAACACCCTCTCCTCCAAAGAAACAAGAGGTTTTACCTCCTCCACCACCACAAAAAATTGCAAAAATCAGTCATGAAGGACAGCAAAAAGAGAAGCCAAACAAGGATGAAGAAATTCAAATTTTGAAGAGTTGGGCTCTTAAATTTGGGATGAAGAAGATCCCTTTGCTGATGAAACCTTTAGAAGAGGTTGGAGTTAAAGAAAAAATGGTGGTTAGGACTGATTTTGTTGCAGCAGAAGAAGAGCAAAAAGGAGTTGCAGATCAGCAATCAATTTGTTCAGAATATAGTGTCCATGTTGGCACCCTATTTGAAGGAAATGCTGATCCAATTCAAATTTCAAAATCAGTCATGAGGGACAGCAAGAGGAAGGAGAAGCTGCTCCAAACCCAAAAGAAGAGGAGAACATTCCAGCCGTGGGGAGAAAAGTGCAGATCCAAAGGCTTTGAGCACAAAGCATGGTTATAGAATAACCTTCAGTTCTTCTCTCTACTTCATCTCTCTCAAGTTCTAGTACTGAAGAAGAGTTTGATCCCTCAAACTCAATGCTGGAGGATGAAAGAAACCATGGTGATCAAGTTGCAGATCAAGAGAACGCCATGGGAGAGGTTGAACATTTGCAGCAGGACAACAATGAGGCAGTTTACCTGTCTGATTTGGAGGACTGTTTTGATGAAGAAGAACCAGTTGAGTTTCCACCATTCTCTCTTTCATCATCCATCTTCCAAACACAAGAGCCTGCTGTCATGGAGGAGAGTATTCATTTGCAGCAGCCTGCATCTTATAGAAGCTCTTTGGAACCAAGATTGGAAGATTTTAATCTTTCATGTCCTTCATTGGAGGAAGAGAAAGGGAAGAAGGGTTCTACCATTGCTTCCACACCATCCATTCAAGGTCTACAAGAGAACTCCATTTTTGGAGTTGAAAATCAGAATTATGGGCATACTCAATGGATCGAGCTTGCCCAATCGGTATTTGGCTTCATTGGAGCCAAGGAGAAGCTCACAACCAGTCATGCTTGCTTCTAAGCATGAGGATGAGCTGCAAAGTTCCAAGGATCAGCTGTCATACCTCTTCAATCCAAATCTAAAGAAACTAAAAGAGGTATTGTATTTTCTTTCAGTTGACACTTTGCTAATTTGGGTAGAAGACCAGCTTCTTTTTAAATTTCCACTCATCCAATCAGCCATACTTAGCTCCAAATCATTTGCATGGCTGCCAATTTTGAAGAAAGGAAGCTATTTTACACAACCGATTCCACGTGGTTCGTTTAGCTCACCTTTGCTTCCAGCTAGAGTAGAGTAGGTAGGTTTGCTTTCAGTAAAATAAGTGCTTGTGCACACTCGCATGTTCCATTTGGAGCATGTATGATTTTCAGTTTTGTACATAGTTTTCGTGTTGCTGGCTTTGCTCTTGCATAGTTCATTTCAGTGGCATTTTGGTGAGGGAAACTCTAAGTTCAACGGATTTCAAGTGGCTCAGAGGGAAGTTTTCAAAGTTCATATCAGATTTCAGGCTTTCTTATGACTCCATACCCAATGGATTGCTAAAAGGCCACTGATCTTCTACCTAGCAGGTAGGTGATCCCATTGAGTCGCCAAATTGTTGTATATATCTTCCCCCGGGTAGATATAGACAAGCGGAAGAGTATGGGAAATCAAAGAAACTCAAGACCCCAAAAATTTATTGCCTTGGCGCGAGGTAAGGGGTGCACACTGACGAAGGTGTCGACACGTAAATGGATGCGCCCATGGCGCAGTAAGAGGCGCACGCACGTAGAAGTTGTCGACACGAAAAAGGGATGTGCCCAAGGCACGTGTAAGAAGTGCACGGCAGAAGGTGTCGACACAAAAATGGATGCGCCAAGGTGCATGATAGACAAAGGTGTCGACACGAAATGGATGTGCCCAAGGTGCGCAGTTAAGGGCGCATGAAAATGGATGTTGACATGAAAATATATGCCAAGGCACAGGTTAAGGGCGCATGAAAATGGATGTCGACATGAAAATATATGTGCCAAGGTGTAGGTTAAGGGTGCACGGCAGAAGGTGTCGATATGAAAGTGGATGCGCCCAAGGCGCAGGTTAAGGGCGCATGAAAATGGATGTCGACATGAAAATATATGTGCCAAGGCGCAGTTAAGGGTGCATGAAAATGGATGTCGACATGAAAATATATGCGCCAAGGCGCAGTTAAGGGCACATGAAAATGGATGTCGACATGAAAATATATGCGCCAAGGCGCAGGTTAAGGGCGCATGAAAATGGATGTCGACATGAAAATATATGCGCCAAGGCGCAGTTAAGGGCGCATGAAAATGAGTGTCGACATGGAAAAATGTGCACCTTGGTGCACATAAGGGTATGTCGACATAAGGATGGATGCGCCAAGGCGCACCTTCAGGAGGCACAACATTTTGAGCGCTGATAGGAAGCAGAACCTGGCGTAGATATTCAGATGGCCATAACTTTTCACAGGGAGCTCAGATTCATGCAAGGTTGGAATTTTTCGGAAAGCTTACGAGGTCCTCTATCTAACTACAACTAGATATCTTTAATTGGGTGGGAAAAAGTTCTTAAAAATTCAAAATACAGTTCGCCACTTTTTGGGTTTGCTAGGGTTCTCACCTACCACCATAATGAGATGAATTAAATGCAACCCTGGAGGTGGTTGGGGTATATTGGATTTCCTCTCTCTTCCCTCTCTCATTCTTCCTATAAATTGTAAGGAGAGGCTTCTTTCTAAATGTTGGACATTCTTGTTTTGCCCCTCCCTTCTTCTCTTTGGCAGTGAATTTGTGGAGTTCAAACCTCCCATCTAAAACTCAGTAATGCAACTTTGCCTCTTGGCATTTTGTAGTGTATTGTATCAATCTTTGAAGCAAGTAACGCATGTCCTGTGGATGATTCTCAACCCTCTCTATGTTCATTTGCATCCTCTTGATCTTTCACTATGAATCGCTATCTATGCATGATCTTGCATTGCATTTTAATGGTCTCGTGTTTATTGGAAAGACAGTGTTTCTTCATTCCTCGCATCACCTTTGTAGTTTAGGTTTTATTTTATGCATTTTCTTACCCTTTCTCTTTGGCAAGTTAGTTTAGGTTTTTGAGTAAACCTCTACAAATTTTACGTGTGCATCCGAATGAGGAATAGGAAACGGCCTTCATCCGGAGAGCTTTTCCAATTTCACAAGGTCCTACACTTGGGAAAAGCTCCATGTTATGAAATCACACTGAGAGTCTCAACCCATCGAGTTGCATACATTCGAAGTGCTTTGTGATTCTCCTTCAACAATAACCATATAATATAGAGTGCTAATTAAAATAAAATAATAACACCTATGAGAGATGAATGTGGATGTCCCCATTAACAAATGTAGGATGGGTAGAAGGTTAACATCCATACCGCATGTAAAATACCCGTATCTACAATCAAAACTCAACAAATTCATGAACGCACATGTGTGTATGGTATAGATAAATGAAATATAAGAGATCTAACTAGCATGTGTAATAAGAATACCATAAACAAGAAAATGTAAACAAGAATAAAAGCAACCAAGATATGGAACATGTTGTGGATGGGTGGAATTGAATGTAAGATGGAATGATAGGAGATGCATGCCCTCGAGTGAATAGAAATGTATGTAGAGAGTTTCATTTGGTTTTCCCCCTCGGTAGTCAAGAATAAACCATAAATGACAGGTTTGTCATTGGGAAATGTTTGAATAGTTTGTGTTGTGTTTAATGTGTTTTGATGAGTGTGTATGTATGTTGATGAGATATAACCTAGAAATTATGTGTCGGTGATTATTATAACTGAAGCATATATCATGTCAAGATGAATGAATGAGTGATGATTTATCCAAAAGAGTATATCACAAAGTGAGATGAATAAAGGGAGTGGTGATGTAGCCTAAAGCGTGTACCACTACAAGATGGAGTAGGTGATCATTTACCCTATAGCGTATGTCATTAATATAGTAATTTCACATGATAAAATTTCAAGTGATGAATGTGTGTGGATGATGAGGTCCATTTGATTTGTAAACCCTTGGTAGTCGACCATGGAATGAGGGACTAGAGTTCATCATAAGGTAGTGAGATTAACATGTAGAGTATGATGTAGTATGTGTAATGATAAGAGATGACCATGTGATGTGTAGGATGTGTAAAATGTAATGTATAGTGTGCAATGCAAGATGTATAGGTGGAATGATAATGTGAGAGTGCGTAGTATGTAGGATGAGTAGTAATGCTAGAATAGAAGTGTGACACATGTATGATGAATACTAGTATGGTGTGTAGACAATGTATGATGTATAAATGTGCAATGCAAGTTGTGTATGTAGGCTAAAAGTGTAAGGTGTGTGCTATGTGGTATGTAATATGAGGAGTATATAATGTAGACCCTAAAAGTGTGATACATGTATAATGATGACTAGTATGATGTGTAGATGTGCAAATGATGTAGACTAAATGTAGAGTGTATGATGTAAGATGTAAGACATATGATGTGAGATGTGTGAAGAGACACACTGTGTAATGCCTATTTTTCAATGTGTTGGGTTCATGTGTAGTAATTATCTCTCAATAGTCAAGTTTGAATTGAAGCATAAGAATGCATCATCGAAAACGACGATACTAGTATAAGTGTGATGAATGTGTAATGTTAAAGGGATGTGAGGTGCGTATGCTAGAAGTATGATATGTTGTGATGGATGAGGATACTAGGTTAGGAGGGAATGTGTGTAGATGTTATGCCCCTCAAGTGTAAAGTATAGAAGGTGATTATGTGTCGCTTATCAAGGAGATCATCATTATCATGGTTGAAACCTACTAGAGTAGTATCGGAAACATGATGAGCTATAGAGTGAGAAGGGTCATATAAGGACCCATTGTGGTGTAGTGTAAACACATTCAGTGCATATTCCTCATCGGTAAAAGGTATTAGTGGAAAACCCAGAGCATACCAACGAGAGATATTCAGAGCATAAGCGGGGGAAGAGACATTATCAATAGAGATATGTCCAAAAGGTATAAGAAATGTAAGTAAAGAATGGATAGAATATATCGTATTACCAATATATTCAAGATAGGATTGTCCAAGTGTGAGTGGAGAATCACAAGGGGTACGTGCAACAAAACCATCAAATGAAAGACGCGTAGGCCATAAGCAACTATAATGTGAAAATAGTCATGATAAAGATGTGGTGAATGAAGAGGTGGTAAGATGTCATTAAGTTTCATGTCAAACCTAACAAAATTGTCACATGTACAAATAGTATCTATACAACTATATTCAATTGGGATGTGCCACCAAAAGGACCTGTTGATAAATAATATGCATGTAAAAGGATGTAGAGGAGCTATAACCTATGGAGGAGAAGATGAAATAACATCTACATTATTTACGCACCTTCAATATAGTACCATAACATTAATAGAGGGATGGGTATTTAATTTATATTCACCTGGGCCATTGACCAAAAAGGTTTATTCAAAATAAGAATCATATATATATAAATGATTAAAACTAAGTTATCCTAATTTTTCATCGTGAGTTTGATGGTGTCAACTTCGTCATCAAAGTCCTCGGATCATTTGTGTAGGCATCAGTCATGATGTATTACTTTATCGAGTATATTTCTATGAGTTATACTAGGGGAAGGAATTGATGGTTCCTGAATTGATGGTTCCTTAATAGATGAAGAAGTGGTCATTGGAGCGTGTATGGTGGATGAGATGATTGTCATAGTATGAGACGAAACAACCAAATTATGCGTAGTAATAAAAGAAGGTAACGAAGCACTAGGTGACCAATCTCATCATGTGTCAAGATTACTATATGGGATAATTTGTGGAGGTGGGATATGTATAACAATAATAGGTTCTATGTGAATTTTTTTGAATGGTTATATATCTACAATGATAGTATGATCATAGCCATCATGTAAAAATTTGACACATTGGTGAATAGTAGATGGAACTGCTTGCATTGCATGAATCCAAGGTCTACCTAACAAGAGATTGAATTGAAATAAGGAATCTATAACATAGAAATCAGTTAGAATAGTCTTAGGCCCAACTCTAATGTGGAATGAAATAGTTCCTAAGCATGTATGAGTGGTGGAGTCATAACCTCGGATGATAGTAGAATTTCTAGAAATGAGAGTATCACTAATACCTAGTTGTTGTAAAAGAGAATAAGCACATAAGTTGATAGATGATCCATTATCAATAAGTACTCATTTAATACAAGTGGTGCTAACAATGATAGTAATGAGAAAAGGTGCACATGGATTACTTTTAGCAAAAGGTGATAGATCTTTGTTAGTGAAAGATATGGCATGTGGCAAATTGTGAAGAGATTGTATGAGATGTGAAAAGGCCACCACAGAGTTATCACTTTCAATATGAATGACATGAAGGGAAAATTCTAGTGTGTTATGAAAATCTGGTGCATTACGTAATAATTCATAAAGAGAAATCTTGGTAGGTGTATTTTTAAGTTGCTCAATAATGTCATAGCCCTTAGAAGTAGTAGGAGGAGCTACCAAAGTAATGGGTGGAGGGATAGAAGTAGGTGGAGCCATAGGTGGATTAAGACAAGTACAAAGAGTAGTAACTATATTAATAGATGGATCAGCCCTAGGCATAACAAAGTGGGGAGGATGTTGAGTACGCACATGCATAAAATCGGCAGGTAGTAGTTGGTATACCGAAACCTTAGTAGGTGAAAAAATAGGATAATAAAATGGAGTTATGGATTGATAAGGTGAAGACATGGTCAAAAGAAAGGGTTTGATACTTCGGGTTCACTAAAATGATTAAATAAAATTTGGAATAATGGTAGTTAATATAAACTAGGAACAAAAGTAAATAATAGTAAATAAAAGTAGTAAATAAATATAGAAAGTTACCCAAGTAACTAAGGAAGTAGAAATGAAAACATTGATATACAAAGAAGGGTTGGAAGGATATTAGCTGATCTGGAATGTGTCTTAAAATAAATTGAATTATAGGTCCTGAAAAGGACATATCTCGAGTGTTTTAGGCTGGACTAGGGTACAGGGAGAGGATCGGGTGCTTGTGGGTGCCCTAATTGTGATGCGTGCGATAGGTCAATAAACTAGATTTACGGGGTTGGATGATGACGCCGAAGCCTTCTCTGTTTGTCACATGAAATTTTCTACTCTGTGTTGAATGTCATCAATGATTAATGATGAAAGATAGACCTGTAAAACCCCAAAAAATAATCAAACCCCAAAAATAAAAATGTAAATGAAGGGGGCAGAGTGTCCCTAACTTTCACAATGGTGGAATTACTAATGAGCACTAGAATACATCTCGGAATTGATGTAGTTCTATGTTATTGTGTGTACAATCATGCCCTAGGTTCTCTAGTATTAGTGTCACTTTGTGAAAGTAGCGAAAAACAACTATGTGTAGAAAATGTAATAAAATGGTGGATGGAATAAAATAAACTTCCCTCCTATGCTTGTGTGATGTAGATGAACCAACCTTATTCCTTGTGATGGAGCTAGATGGATGTAAATGGAGTTGTTGATGGATACAACCTTAGGTGATGATATTAGTTCATAGTGACTTGTCCCTCATTATGGTTTCATAAATTTATATTTATGTGGTTCTCTTGTTCTAATTTCATAATTAACCTCGAAAAGGTTGACCAAAAGAAATATGAAATGTTCAAATGGCTAGAAAGTTCCCAAAAAGTTGTGGGAAAGTGGGAAAGGATCAAGGCACCCCAACTAGGATCAAGGTGCCTATCAACGCCCAATACTAGCCTAGGCCATAGTCAAGTGTAAAATAATAAAGAACAACAAAAACAAAATGTCCAAGTATGTGATGAGGTTCAATAATGGCGACATAAAGAAAAGTAAAATTTCCACAAGATGGGGTTATTTAGTAATTTCTTCACTTAAAAACTATATCAATAGTTGTATGAGACCGGGGCTAAATAATGTCTAAAGCGCATGATTTTGTTTCTAAAACTTTTTACCATAAGAGAGGCCTATAGAATTCATAAACGCCCACATTTAGGCCTAAAATGTATTAAAAATATCATTAAAAATGTATATGAACACACACACACACACACACATAGAGAGAGAGAGATAGAAGTGGGTGTGTGTGTGTGTGTGTGTGTGCATTATAATACATATACCCATAATCTTGTTTAATATACAATGTATATGTATAGAAACCTAAACGAAATAATCCCTACTATTAACCCCAACATTTGAATCTAGGTAGTAAAATTGTGGAAAACTCACAATTACAACTCCATTATCCTCCATGGAAGTTCCCATTAAAACTTGCAAACAAAATAAGAAAGAAATTATAAAAGAAAAGTGAAATATGAAAGCCTATAAGAAAATTAGGTTTTCTCTTCAACCTAAAATCTATGGTTGAGATCCCTTTGATCTATGGGATCTCAACAAACCTAGATGGGACACTTGTCAAGTGGACCCATTATTTGTATTTTAAATTGTTAGTGGGATTTATTTCACCTCTCTTTTAAAATTAGATGAGTTTAATAATTAAACTTACATTAAAGATGGATTTTAGTGCCAAGGTTTAATTGAGCTAATGAGTGGTCAATTTAGTTAACCAAGAACCTAACTAAATATTAACTTAAATGGAAAAAATTATACCTTTATATAATTCAAGTTAAGTATAATTATTTTTCCAATGAATAAGACCTTGGTGAAATAAATTATTTCCCCATTGTTTTTGCTAGAATTAACCTATGAATGGAAGATATAATAAATCTTGTGAAACAAAATTTTATGTATATTACACAAAATATACTTAAAACTTAATTATTAACCATAAATAAAATTAAGGTTCCATATATTAATAAATAAAGTAGTGAAATAAAACATTAGGTTTTTACAATCATGGTCGAATTCATAGTACACTTCACTAATCACAAGGCATAAATTAAGTTGGTCATAATCAACATTCCCATAGTATCCAAGCTTAATATTTTGGATGATATTAAAAATTTTAAGAACAATTATACCTCCTTGCTAAGTGATTATTCAATGACATTTAACCTACACCAAGGAAATGTAACATAGAAATAAATTGTTCCAATTTTTATCACCAATGAGATTATAAGATGGATTGTTTTGGGTCATGAATCATGGGAACAAATTTTTATCCAATTATTAACAAACCAAAAATTATATGAATATTACAAATAAAATGGTGTAATTGATTATATAATTTATTCGCATAGCTTTGAGTTATCCCCTTATCATGAAATTGAATATTTCCATATTGATTCTTGCGTTATTGACCTTTTTGTTGAGGATCTTTATTTTGACATGGGTGAAGTTTCGAGAGCAGAAAGTTGAACACCTTGATGAGAATTCATAGACTATTTTTGATTTTTTGGAGAATTTTAAGTTTTTGGATTAAATAGATTTGGATTTTCACACTGATATTGATTTTCCATGTGAGTTTAATCTTGGTTCATATATTTTGGATTGGGAAGATTAGTTTTTTTAAAGAAAGATCGCTTTTTGTATTAATTTCTTGGATATGGTTCCACAACTGGAGATTTTAAGCTTAGTGATCCATTGTGTGCTATACTTTAGAGAATTTTGGTGATCATTTATGACTAAATGTTTTTGGTAAGATACTTCACATTGAATCGAAAGAATCTTACTTATCTATTATTATGAATGTATTTTTGATTGAATGAAATTAGGATTCCCTCTACTTTATACATAGTGTAAATATTTACAAGTAAATAGAATTTTGTTTCAAATAAGTTAATTTACACAAATAAAGAAGTGGGTTCTTACAATGTATTTTATCTCGAAGGATAGAATTCCAAAGTTTACATGTTATTGGTTCCTTTATATTAATGGATTGATTTATCATTATATTTTATAAGAATTGATCCACTTCAACCAAGGTATATGATTCATGGATACCCATAGTAGGTATCCAGTCCCATAGAGCCAATGTTAGAACCCAAAATTGTCTTATTCATTTTGGGGTCCTAGAATTAATTTTATAAGATTTAGATGAATTTAGAGACTTTTGTATTTTTTAATTTGGCTTGTGATCATTCAGGATTTTAATTTTGTATTAATCTTATTGATTTCATCAAAGATGCATGGTTTTATTATAAAGTATAATCCCGATAACATCAGCCATGTTCAATGTCATCAACCAAGTATTTGATGCTTTTATAGTAATATCACATTCAAAGGAGAAAAATACACTTAAGGATTTAAATGCAAAACACCTTCATAGCTTAAGTGGAGAAAAAAATTGTATCGATAAATCTTTTGGTTAATTTTTCTGAATTTGGCTAAAACAAGATGAAGGAAAATGATGAAACATGGAAGTAGATGATATGATTTTGAGAGGATTTATAAGTGTTAGTTTTAAGGCTTAGAAGGTTCCTAAATTTTTTTATATTTTTGTACCACACATAACAATAATTAAAGGTTAGATTTTAAAACCTTAGGTAGCTCGAACACAAAGTGAAAGTCATCTAAGGTATGAGAAGGAGGTAAAACACCCCGAGGTCTTTTCCATGTCACAAAAATTAGTATAGTTTCACACCATAAAGGGTCTAGGATAGCACCACATTTCTAAATCATAAATGCTCAATAAAAAATAATCTAGCAAGGGTTGGATAATCATGAGAATATAAGTATCAAAAATTGTCTCGGGTAGCACAATTTTAGATGCTCGATACCCGAGTGAGGGGTTTCAAAATTTTGGCCTGTGGTACAATTCCATATGATTTAAGACCTAGGAAAGTTGGGGAAGGTAGTGAAGGATCCCATAAATTTGGGACACGTAATGATTTTCATGGGGCCCGATCATGGGTTCTCATTAAACACTAACTAGGCCCAGGGAAAAGTAGAGAGGAAGCCCGAGTAAAGAAGAAAATGAAATGATGTTATATGGAATATGCATAACTCAAACGTGAAGAAAAATAGTCCAATATGTGGCCCTTCTAAGTAACTATTTATATGTCTCCATGTGTGCAAATAATAATCCATAATAAGTAACTATCTAGCTTCACCGTTTTAAGTAACTATTTACATGTCCCTTAGTTTTCTTATTCATGTAGTTGTTTAGTTTTTTCATTTTAGGTGTTTGGGATTAGAAATAATTATGATCAACTTAGTATTATTGGAATTTTAGATATAGGAGAATATTTATATGTTTAATTAAGTCATATTTATGATATGGCAGATTTATAAGGTGATTTAATAAAAATAGATTTTACTATTATTAAACCCTATTACGAGTAACTTATGTAAAAACAGATATACATATGCTAGGATATAATATGACACAAGAAAATAAGTATGTAAAGTAAAACCCTAATAAAATAGGATAAGTAAGATGAATTAGATGATTTATGCTCGATCTGGAATTGATCGAATGGGGAGAAGTGATGAATAGAATTGGTAGAGTGTCGGTATGGCACATTGTAAATTATGAAAGTTGGAAATGAGGTTAGACACGTGAGTCTGGGATAGGGTAAGGTCACCTGGGAACTAGAGATTCCTTTCGGTGTTAGTGGTTATGTAGGGGCTCATGATTTGATCTCTAGTGTTTTGCAAGGTGTGTCGATTACTTCTTATTGATCACTTGTTGGTTGTTTCTTGATCACCGATGATACCTATAACCTACAAGACATAAGTTCACCTACATAAGACCACAAAGAAAATCAAATATAAATAAAGAATTATGTATTATGGGAGTAATACTAACCCCAACAAATGGTCACCTGAGAGTGAACTTATAGCCTAGCATTACACTACATATCATAATCCATGTAGTTCTTATGAGTGTTTATAGAAATGGTGCCATATGATTCCCTAGTTCAAGTTGCACTTAATAGAGGACTAGATATATAATGTAGAAATGTATATCATGTGTGGATGTAATAGAATAACTATCCCTTCCTATGCATTTTATGCATAATATACAATCCCTTATCCCTTGAATGGATGCTTTAAATGGTTTCTTTAGAGTGTTTTAGGTTCCTTTTAAATGCGAGCTTATGTGATGATAGTAATTCTTAGTGCTTGGTCCTTCATTTTTGAATTTCATAATTTACAAATGGAAGATGGATCCATAAGTGAAAAATATGCCCAAAAGATTAAAAAAGACACAAAAGGAGTGAGTAAGATAGAAAAGAGCCAAGGGTTCCCGGAGGGGACAAGAGTGCACTGAGCATTGTTGTCACGGCTAGGAACTAGTTTCTATAACCATAAAAGATAAATCATTAAAATTTCTATTATGTTGTAGGGTGTGTAAGACCAAATATAAGAAAAGAGACAAATAAAAGAGCTCAAAGATAGTTTCCAACCTTTAGTTTTCTCACTTAGGAATCATGTAAATGCTAACACGCTTTGAGGACCTAGAAATGTACCCAAGTGTGTGATTTTGTGTCTACATTTTCCCCCACTTTACGTTGTCGAGTGAATACTTAATAACATAAAGTAGATAATAGATGTGTACCTTATGATCCTATATAATGTGTGGTGAATAACATACCAAGTGGAAAAGTGAAGCATGGAATGATGCAAAGTGAAGCATGGAAACTAGAAAAGGAAAGTAACATGTTGTCACCAAATCACTCCACCCTCCAAATGACCACTTGATGGATAGGGAATTTGGTGTAATTGGGTAACATGGGATCACCTCACAAGCTATGGGACTTTTGGCTTGAGGTGAACCTCTGGAGAAGGCCGACTTCCTCTTCCTAAACTAAACACAACACTACTTCTAATGCAATAAAACAGCTAACTAGACCTATACTAAAATTTTCATGGGATTTAGGAGAGATATTTTCAAGAAGTAAAACCTATACTAGAAGTGGTGATGCACCAAGAAAGGGTTTTTGTTAGACAATTTTTCTATCTTCCAATGAAGAAGGATGAAAATGAGAAGGATGAACAAGCACCAAAACTCAACTGCATACAAAGCTTCACTCCCAAATAAGCACAAAACTCCCAAAACCTGCAATGGAAACTTGAAGTTGCACAGTATACCTAAAAACATGAGAAAGGCACAATGAAGTAGAAAAATGATGAAAGGACCAATAATTAGTCATAGAACACAATTTTTATTACTTCAATCATGTGCACAATGCATCATTACAGTAGGAAGATACAATATTTGCCATTATAATCTTGGAGAAAAGGTTTGAAAGTTCCCAAAAGCCACAACCAAACTTGTGAAAAGAGAGAGAATTGGAAAAATTTTAACCCCTTGGAATGAGTTCATCATTTCCATTTATAGAAAATCCCAACTTGTGAGAGAAGGGACATAAATCCTAAATCTTGGGCCAAAATGTAGCACATGTTGGCCTACATTTTTAATTACATTATTAATTGCACCCATAAAAAACATTCCATTATGCCTTCATAAATTTCAAAAATTTGATCTAATCCTCCATTTAATTAAAAATATATTAAATATTTTTAATAAATTCCATTCGCGATTTTGGTGTTTCTTCGGATGAGGTTTTTGGCTATTGTTTTTAAAATGACTCGCCAACAAGCTAACCAAGGTACCTTACACTTTGTTAAAACAACTCTTCGCATTCATTTTTGCATTAGCGGTCTCCCAAGAATGTTGCAATGAAAAATTCTTTACACTACTTACCTTGTGACTTCAACACCATTACTTATGGCAGTTCCACCTTTAAATTCCATCTTAACTACCTCTCAACTGATCTTAACAACTCCCTTTGCATAGTTGTTCTCCATACCATTTGACATGATAATCCCACTTATATCCCACTTGTGTTGGATTATATGCCACATTTTACCATATTGGCAGGTTCCCTTTGAATTAGTCGACAACTCCATCTCTACCTAAATAAAATATCCATGTGTTGTGCCGCTCAATTGAGTAGGGTCAGCCTTATCTCCTTTGAAATTGGTGATGAATTGATCCACAGGTTTCACTTGTTCTTCACTTGATCCTAGAGTTTCATCGCATCACCCTCTTCTCACCATATTCCCACGGTAGGCTAGATGTCCCTTGGGAAATGGAACCTGAATTTCCTAGCCCAATTGCCTCAAATTTCCCATGGCCTCGAGACTCATGTAATTCCTCGAGTGAGGAATTTCCACCTTATTTCAATTGCTAAAATATTGAGATTGTCCCAACATTTCCATATCCCCATGAGCCCCTCTTGGATGAAATCTTTGTGTATTGGCGAGTCTTTCGCAATCCTTGACCAAGCATTTCCATGAACATCCAAATTCCTACCATCTTGCCAAACTTATCTTACCTCATCTACGAGCTCATCAATATCCACCCCTTTCCATGCATGTATACCAACTCAACCTTTACCCTATGTGTTTCTCGATTATCTCCCATGCCTTCTTTACACAAGAATGCCTTTAGCATAACTCAGAGCTACTCTTATCTTCATTGTCAAGATGTTGAGTCATAATTCGATCTTTGAGCTCTAAGATCGTATCTTAAAATCAACTCGGATTCATCCAACACCGAGTTCCTCACCTCACACAATGCTTTATAATTCTCTTGTTATTCATCACACTTTGGGTCTCTACACATTCAAACTCAAGACATCTTCTTTGAACTCCTGAGATCAATGAATGTTCCTCTTTCATGTATTTCTACCCTTATGAATACATCTATGAGAGTTAAGCACCTAATATTTCTCATTATTCTCCCTCGGGTCCTTCATATTGACTAGGTTTCAATGACATTTATAATCTTACTCGAGATGTCGGGTATGCAGTGATTAACTTGACAATTACCTCACCGAATAGCTTGTTGAGCGGATCGACAAGGCCAGCTTGATGAGCTACTCACCGAGATTTTTTTCAAAGCCTAATCCTAACCCTTTAAATAGGTTTTTCCAATTTTTCATTTTCCCTCAAATATTTTAAGGGTTCTTCTAGCACTAGGGCATCATGGAGATGTATTAAGACCCTTGAAAATTTTATACACAAATTTTGAATGTTTTACAAAAAATAGATAAATGTGGGCCCCTAAATGATAATTTATTCATTCAAATGAACCATTAGCCTCCAAAACTTGAATAAGGGAGAAGTAGTCCACAACAATTTCAAAATTTTTTGAAGCACTTTAAAAAAACCCATCAAACACAAAATTAATGTGAAATGTCCCAAAATGTCTCTCAAGGCCTTTCGTGTGCTTTGAGGACAACATGCCCTTGCTGTCCAATTTTCCTCAAGGGGAAAATTTGGATAACATTTTTGGTGACCTCTTGGGGATGATTATGCGCTAAGCATGGTTCGGTAGCCTTCAATAATCCATTGGTCATGAAGTCAATGTTGTGATGCTCGGTTAAAACAACCCACTTGAGACCCATGAACAACCTAAGTTTAGTTAGAAAATTATGGAATAATTTTTTTATTAGGAGTTAACGACCAAAGTCTCACAGACAGTTAAATTCAACTGATAACTTATCCCATTATAATAATTATTGATTTCACATTATAAAGCAATAAATGTAATAGGTCCACACCTAGCTCAAATCTCCCTAGGGATTAAATTAATCACCGATTACAATGACCTTTTAGCTAAATAGTCCCTGAATAAAATTTAGGGTTAAGGGACCCAAACAATTAAATACCCAAGGTATTTAATTCAAGAGCAGGATTTAATTACAGTGAGGAAGGGAATACATATTTAAAACAACAGAGTAAGGTCTCACTAACCCACTCCCAGAGCTTGATTGAGAGAGTCTACAACTAGGTTACAAGGCAACAACTACCACTAATGGGTTCCAGAGCAACTCAAATCCACCAGAACAAACTTCTCTTTTATAAACAATTCTCAGAGGTCACAAGGTCCAAAACTTAGGGCTAGAAGTTTCAGTTAGGTTCAGGGAGCAATTTTACTCCCATACCCACTCTCTAACAGGCTCAAAGTTTTAACTTGATTTTTCTCATACTTAATGCTTCCAAAATTTCCCTAAACCATTCCCAATGGATAGGAAATTTTCTCACCTTTCTGGTGATATAAATAAGTCCTCCTAACTCCTTACAGAACTCAAGATATGAGGCAGGCGAGTTTTTAGGTCAAATTTTCCCCAAGGGGACACGTGTCAAGAGGAGGGGGAAACCTTTTGGTGGGTTGGTGGGTCGCGGGGTGGCTTAAGGAAATTTTCCTTACATGGGAGAAATTTCCCAATTGCACCCGTGCCTCCGTGGGTCCTCCAAGGACACGTGGCAGGCCTCTGAGTCATCACTGGAAACAAGGAAGGGAAGGGTGGAGTGGTGGAAGGATTTGGGGCACATCACCCATGGAAGAGGAAAAACCAAACAACGCTCCCACACCCGCGGGTCCGCTTGGGGACACGTGGCGCTCCATGGTTTGTCATGAGAGAAGGGAGAAGAAGGGCATGGAGTGGCGGGAGAGGTTGGTGATTTTCACCAAAGGGGAAAAAGAGAAACAAAATGACGCGCGGGTCCGCACGCCCACGGAAGGAAAAACCCCATGGCGAGGGTGGGAAAATGGAGCCGCGGGGAAAATTTCAAAATTTTCCAAAGGCCAAAACTGAAAAAAAGACAAAGGATCCCCCCCCCACCCCCGCCACCCCAAGGTGCCACGTGGCATGTTCTTATTGGCTGCGGGCGGCGGGGCTAAAATGAAAAATTTTCCCCAAAATTTTCAAAAAGGCTAAGGGAAAAAAAGAACCGCACCTCCACCATAGCCCCAAGAGGACACGTGGTGCCCTCTGATTGGCTTGCAGGGCCAGTGGAGGAAAAAGTGAAAATTTTCCCAAGTCAAAATTTTCAAACAAAACTTTTCTAAGGCAAAATGACGGGAAATTTTTGGGTTGCGGGCCCACCAGGGAAAATTTTCCCACATTTTCCCACCAAGGCAAAAACTTCAAAGTGCCATAACTTGAGCTAGAAAGCTCATTTTTGGGCAAACGAGGACTTTTGGAAAGCTCTCGATGCCCTCTTTGCATGGAAGCATAAATTTTACTTTTTGATAAGTTTTTAAGGGTCAATTTTGCAAAAAGGATCTGCAGGCTATAATTAGTGAACTGGCAGTTTTCAAACTTTTCAAATTGATTAAATTTAGTCTCCTCCTTCACTCAACATGTCAAACAGACATGGAGGATTGATCTAGGGAGGGTTTAGAGTGTTTTAGGAAAGTTAATTTGTTCAATTGATTTGAAATTGCATTTGTCCAACAAATGACAGGATATGGTTGAGGAAGAGATTAAGCTCAATTTTTGCAATGTACACTTTATCTTCTTAAGTTTCCTTTGTCAATTTGAATTCCTTATCATCTTGGCATACTAATTTGTAACATTTTAAAGTTGATTACCAAGTGCAGGTCTAGGACTGTATAATTTGATTGCATTCCTTTTACCAGTTTAAAAATTATACACAATGCCAGAGATCAGTTTCATTGAAGGAGTTATTCATTCATTTTTATCATATAGGTATGGTATTTACTTCCTAAACTAATCCATCACATTCAGTTGATTCTAAACAATTTATTTCCATGTTAAATTACAAGTTCTGATTTCAAATTTAATATATTTTAAAGAGAAACAATACAGTATAGTTCCCACCTACGTGTTTCCTCTTCTTGCAATTAAACAGAGATTACATTTACAATAGAAATTCAATTCCAAAGCAACAATGTGAGTTTGAGAAAGTAGAGTATTCCTTTATTGATTTCTAACAACAACTTTACAACTTATTCCTTTCTTTTAACTTCAAAATACAATATACAATACATGTAACATTCTTTCACATTCCTTTTCAAAACAGAGAATGGGATATAACTCTTTACATTTCTCACTTCAATTTCAGTCTTTCATCATCAATACAAGTATCTTCTCATTTACAATAATTATACAAATCATCCACTTCAAAGTGGGAAGGATTACAATAAACTTGCTCACAAGAAGGGATTGTTAAACTGTATATTCCTCTTGCTCAAAACATCAGCATGCTCATTTTCTCTTTCCTCCAAGTTGATCACAACAAAAGAGGGGAAAGGCAACACTCTCCACCCAACCAAGACATCCAATGAAAGGAGAAGCCTTCCTTCATCATTGGCCCCGAGCCCCAACCAAGATACAATAAAATATGCAATTCAACCATGGCAACAATTGGCTTCCACAACACAACATTCTTTCACACACACATTTCTTTTTTAAAAACACAATGCAACACCAAAAGCAAACAATAGTTCACAACTGCATTCAACAACATTTCAAAGCAGAAACTCAGGCTTGATCTTGCAAGCCAAAGGAGCAAGGACTATGGGGGAAGCTACTTATGCCTCCCAATTGGGAATTGGGCATCCACCTATAATCATACCACCAATATAACATATCATATCCCATAAACCTTATGCCTCCCAACCCCTCCTTATGCCCCCCACAAATTTTCCCTTATGCCCCCACAAGTAAGAAATGCAAGCTATTTATTTTCCATGGTGGATCCCAAACCCAAAACTCCCTCCACAAAATTCTAATGCCCATGGCATTTCCCTTATGCCCCCACAAGAATTCCCCATAGCCTTCTCCTACACCATTCCTAAGGTAGTCTACCCAACCAACCAACAAATAAAACAATGCATGCACCATACACACAACACAATAAGAAAATAACAGCAATAAGAAAGAAATAAATGCCTACCTTTCCATGGTAGCTTTTGTTTCCAACAACAAGCTCTCAAAGCCAAGAACATAGTCCAAAACAACAATCTCAAGTAAGAAGTTATCTCCAAATTCCTCCACAATCCACAAGAGCTCCAAACAACAAAAAATGTGCCCCAAGGGAGTTTGCAAAAATCATTCAACAACCAAGCAACCATCTTTTCCAAAGCTTCTCCAAAGTAAGAGCTCCAATCATAAGAAAAATGCACCCCAAGCTTGCATACCAAATGTTTCAACAACCCCAAAACAAGAAGAGAGTTGGAATTATATAGAAGAGGGAAGGAAGAGGATGATGTGGATCCATGTAGGATGCCACCTCAAACATCCTCAATTTCAAACACAAAAGACAAGATTTCATTCTCCCAAGCACAATAAAGAGGTGGGTGAAAAATGACAAGTTACTTGCACACACAAAAGAGCCCACACCTCAAGGGACAAAAAATAAATGAAATGTAAGAAAGTGCAATTAAAAACATGCACAAGATGAATAAAATGCATTATAAAAGTCACCAATCACTTCCCCAACCATAAGTATGGTTGGTAACATAAATTTAGAGGCATGGGACAAGTTTTACTTGTCCCACAAGCCTCCAAAAACAGCTCCCAAGGACAAATTCGAATTTTTCATGGAGGTGGAGTATTTCATACTCCAAAACTGACTTACACAAGCTCTTACACATCTCTTACAAATTAAATACAAACAACCAACAAATCTTATAATTACTTTCCCATATCCCAATTTAATTTATTTAAATTTTAATCAAATGATTCTCACATAAATCTAACACAATTTTAATTAAATAAAAGAAGGAACACATTACTAATAAAATACATACAACAATAAATAAAAGAAACACATTAATAAAATACACAAACCCATGGTCACATATAAAGATGATTTCCCCCATGGGAATCTCTAACAAACAACACACAACACAATAAAACAAGTTTGCCATGGTGACCATGTTGAATTCACCTAGAATTCCATTTTGGTTGGTCTCCGATCCCCGATGTTTTGTTGTGATATTTTTAAACCTGCAAAAACACAAATACCTCCTTCGGCCTCATGGCCATATCAGAACATCCAAAATGAATATATAATATAATCATGAAATCATCTATACATATGAATCACAACAGTCATCAAGGAATCAACGAAATCATTTACAATTTATATCAACAACTATGTCATCATCAAATAATTTTCCTTTTCTAGGTTTATTCATAATCTCCAAAATCACATGTCCGAATAACTTCCACTAAACATCCATGTCAATAGTATATCATCATCCACATGTGAGTGTCTCTAATAATCACCATGCATTATATATAATCAGATTCAACAATAATCCAGGATCTGACATCTAACACCATACTAAATCAAAACTATTAAAATGTTTGTCATATATAGTCTATAAAAGGTATCACTACAAATGTTAGCATCCTAAAACTGATCTAATTCTTTGTGATGGATTGATCCTAGATAAATGAAATGAATTCACCTCCTTGCAACTTGTGATAATGTATGGCCCACTCTAGAGAGCATTGAACTTGACGTGCATGCCTGGTTTGGCTTTGTCGAAGATCCCACTATAGAACTAAATTTCCCTCTTGGAAATTCCTATTGATTCCTTCATGTCAAAAGATTTCTTAACCTAAGCTTGATGTTGCTCCAAAGTCTTCATGGCCTTGATCCACACTTCTTCTAAGTCCATGAGCTCAAAGAAACCTAATTGACATAGGATCATTCTCCATAACCTCAAGTTGATGTAATAACTCCAAAGAGGGTAATTCCAAGGATGGTAGAAGTTTTGCTTTTCTTCCATAAACCAGCATGAAAGGAGAATTACCGATGGCCCTTTTAGGTGTGATCCCTTCTTCCCATAAATCAGTCTTAAGTTGTGTGTACCAAGTCCTCCTATTGGTTTCCATTATGTGCTTGATAATGCTTTTGAGATTCTTGTTTCTAAACTTAATCAATCCGTTTCCTTTTGGATATTAGTTGGATGAATTTTTGAGATAAACTCCATTCTTAACATAAGCTTGAGACAAGAAAATCCATTTCATTATCTCTAAATGACCGTAAATGGAACACCGAACCTCATCATTATGCTTTGTAGGAAATCAAGAACTACCTTTTCATTTCCCTCCTTTAATTCTACCACCTCTTTCTATTGAGTGAAATAATATTTTTGGTAAGGACCCATTTATGTCCATCACTGGATGGAGTATTGACCATACCAATGAAATCCAACCCCCATTAAACAAAGGGTTTATCAACTTGAATTGGATGTAGGGGAAGGGATACCAAATTATAATTTCCAGAGAGAAAGGCACATTCCTTGCACTTCTTTACCTAGAGATGGGCATCATTGAATAAATCAGGCCAATAGTAGTCGACCCTCGTGATTTTGCTAGCAATTGTTCATGCAGAGTAATGCCCTCCCGATAGACCATTGTGAAACTCTTCCAGTATCTTACTTACTTATTATGGCCCTATGAATCAAAGAAGAACACCATTCAAATCCCTTCAAAAGAGAACATCATCTACTAGAACATAAGGAATAGACTAAAGACAAAAGTTCCACCTTTGAGTCCTATCCATGTCAATAAGGTATGTTCATGAGAGAAGGAAAGCCTTCATCTTTGATAACTAGTCAACTTGATCATCTCTTTCATCATTATTCATAAGCATCACATCCTCACCACTTTTCAATTCCAAATCTGTAGCAAGCTATTGAAAAAAACCTTTACCTATGAATAGCTTAGTAACCTTGATGTGTACATCATACTCCATCACCTTGGTAATCCACCCAACACATTTCTCATTCATGTCTTTATTCAGCAAAAAATCCTTAACGCCTAGATGAGACACCATCAAATGAATTCTATTATTGGACAACATGTTCCTGAACTTTTTCAAAGCCCAAATAGTAGAAAAAACTTTCTTTTCAACAAATGAATATTTGAGCTCATAGTATTTTAGAGACTAGCTGAAGAAAGCAATTGGTTGTTCCATCAGATCATCATTCTGCACTGAGTGAGGATCCTAGAAATACTCTCCTAACCTAAAAATCATAAAGAATAAAATCCTTATCAAACCTTGGATTCACCAATGTAGGTGCTTGAGAAATGGCTGTCTTAATGGCTTCAAATCTCTCCTTTCCTTCCTTCATCAATAAAAAGAAAAATTTTCTTCAACATGGTTGTTAATGGTTTAGCCAAGGCTATGAATTGAGGAATGAATCTCTGCATGAAATTTATGGTTCCTAGAAAACTCTAAAGACCTTTCTTATGACTTGGGAGAGATAGAAGAAAAATTGAATGAATTCTACTTAGATTAATAAAAATTCCTTCTATTGAAACAATATGCCCCAATGACTTTCATTTATGGACTACAAAAGTACACTTCTTAGGATTCAATGAAACCCCAATTTTTTTGAACCTCTTGAAAACCTTTGTTAGATGTGCAATGTGATCTTCTCGTAAGCTTGAAGTACATGGTTATATCATCAAGATATACCAAGATAATGTCATTGATCAACCCCTTAAATTCCATGTCCATAGCTCATTGGAAAGTAGCTCCGACATTAGATAATCCAAATGAAATTTTGTTGTAGGTGTTTATGCCCCACTTGGTAGTGAAATTCATCTTAAATTGATCAAACTATTTGACCAGAATCGTATTGTAACATGATTATCCATAAAGAAAATAAAATCTATGTGATCCTGCCATTATTTGAAGGATTTGATCCATAGATGGAAGATGATAATGATCTTTCAACGAAGCATGGTTCAAATCATTGAAGTCAACACATAACTATATTTAATCTGTTTCTTCTTTCTCACAGAACTAGGTTAGATACCCAAGAGGAATGCTTGATTGGAAAAATTATGCAAGCCTCGATAATCTTGGTTAGTTCCTTTCTCATCAGTGGTTCAATCTTGGGATTAATCTGGACTTTGTTTTTTTCATACTAGTTTAACATTAGGATAAAGTTTGATGGTATGTTGTGTCAAACCTGGATCAAATCCATGTAGATATTTATAACTCCATGAAAAAATATCATTATATTCTTGACAAAGTTTGATAAAATCCTTTTTCTCCTCTGGGGTACACACTTTTCCAATATTTAGGAACTTTTCACTTGCTACCTCAACTTCTTCAAAATCATCCTCTTTGACTACCATGTTAGTACTTTGTCTTCTAACCTGATCATCTGAATTAAAAATGGACTCAAGAGTAACCAAGAATTTTGGTAGCTTTATGCTTTTCAATTGTATAATCTGGTCACTATATGCTTCCTACAGCTTATCTTGATTTTTCATAGAAAACTCTGCTTCTTATTGTAGAAAAAAATGATTTGTTTATCATTATCAAAAATTTCCAAATACACACATTATAAAAATTATAGTTCTAACAACCATTTTAACAGGTTGTCACTCTTCTTTCATGATATTAATAGGTACATTGTATTCTGAGCCAACTGTAGCCATCCTATCAACATCTTGATTTTGATTTCTAAGAACCACGTGGATCCCAAAAGCTTTGAAATCTTCAATCAAATCCTAGACTCGGTTCTTGTAAGATCTTAGAAAATCATTTTTTGGTGCACTATGAGATCTTACTTCATGTAAAACTAATTCAATGTCACCAAAAATAGTCAAGGCTTTGATTCCTTTCTTTTGAGCCAACTGAATTCCTTGCACAAGAGCTTCATATTTGGCAACATTTTTGGTACAACTGAATTATAGTCGAAAAGATGAGAAATACTTATCTCCTTCCAGATAAATTAGGATGACACCAGTAACTACTCCATTTTTACTCCTTGAACCATCAAAAAATAGTTTCCAAAGTCCTCCCGAGCTATTTTGGGTTTTGACAAGTTGTGGTATTATTGTTGTTTCACCCGATTCTAGATCATTTCTTCGAATGTTGACAAAAAAAGGGTAATGGGCTAGGAGGAATACCCGTTGAGATGTTATTCATGGGTTGTTATGCATGTATGACTTCGAATCCACATCCGATTGTGAGAGATTCCTTTTTCTTGCGAGGACTACCTGGAATGGAACACAAGACCACCAAATAAAAGTTAAACAATATATGCGATGGCATGCCTAATGTGTGCTAGATCTAGGAAGTGTGATACTTTCTAGATGGATGTCAATCCATTGTTTAATACAAATTAATGCTGATAAAGTAAATCCTACTATAGTTAAAATTATTTAGATATCTCATTCATCTACAATAAACAAATTTGTTCATAACAAGCTAAGTTATGATTGAATCGAATATCAATATCATTGTCGTGGTACTAGTAATCTTGATGTGGTCGTAAGTTTTGGGTAGTTTAGGGTATTTGGTGGAGACCTTAGGTTCGATCTAGGTTTCGGTAAAAGAAATAGAGACCAACTTCGGTTTAGGTTAACCGGTGATGGTTATGGGTGATCGACGTTGGTATGGTCCAGTGAGAAACTCAAAAAAACTTGGTGGGTGATAAATTCGGGGTTAGATGAAGATGGAAGGGAAATGGCCATATTCATATGGATTTGAGGTATGCACAGAATGATTTAGGTCTAGGTAGGGGCAATGTAAGGATGTGGATAAAGGAACGTCAAGTTTTCATGGAGGCAAATGATGGGGGAATAGAAATGAAAGAAGAAACTAATAACAGATGTAAAAGGATCTACCGAATGAAAATGAATAGGTGTTGGTTAACAAGAATTAATTTTTGTACGAACTTGATGCATGGTTAGTAATGGTGGGTGGTCAAATGGAATGGACTTGATGTGGTACTGCACTTCCCGATGCTCCCATGAAGATAAATGGCTTCGTGGTTACTTCAGTGTTATGGCTATGAATGTTCTGATGCTTGTACGAATGTTGGTTCTACTTGCATGCAACTTTGGTTTCATCACTTGTTCTCACAAGATGTATCTCCCTCTCAAAAATGTTCCTACCTCGAAATAAGGTTATTTTTGGGATTAAATGTTAACCAATGATAGTTTTAGCTTAATCGATGGCGGTTAAGGGTAACCGGTGTTAGTTAGGGTGAGATTTTCTAGGTTTACTAAAATGGCAGATCCCCTTGATTTTTGGGATCTCGTTTCGTTTACTCCACGAATTAGCATGGAAGTTTCCTTCTAACATGTAGGAATATGGTTAGAGGGAATGTAGGCTTTGATTTTTAGGGTTTTGGTAGGTCTTAGTTAGTTATGGCAACTTACTAAGAATAGGTCTTGGGGTGAGGTGGCTTGATGAGGTGTCTAGGTGAGGTGGATATGTGGCCATTATCCCAATTAGGATATTTAAATAATAAATATGGTGAGGATAATGAATTAATTTAATTAAATTAATATTATAGTGGGGTGAAGGGGGCCATGGTTAGGTGGATGTGTTCAAGGTGTTTATTTGATGGGGACCAAGGGGAGTGCGGCCTAATTTTAGTGTCTACATTTTGCCCTTTTTGTCATGAATCTTGTATTAGTAAACAACGTTGATAAAAATAAGATGTGGTTGCCCCCACGGTGTGGGTGAAGATGATCCCCCTCAAACCAAGAACTAACAAGGTAGAAGGAAGAAGTGGTTAGTGGTTTGATTAAAAGGTGAATGTGATGAAGAGGAAGGTGGGTAATGGGGAAAAAGGAAAAAGGTCTACTTGAGTAATCTAGGTAATGGGTCGTGGTCAAAGATAGTAACAATCAAACACATGCACATGTATAAACTGCGCAAAGATGATACCAGCATAAAAGTAGGCAAAATCCACATTATCTAAGGTCAATAGGTTTATCCAAACAAGGTTGAAGTGATTCCGGTATCCAAGGTATAGGATATGGTTGGAAGCAACACACGAGTTAGGTGCAGGAATGTTTAGGTATGTTCCAAAGACACCGAGGGTTAGGTCAGGGATAAATAGTCATAGAAAAATCTAAGGTAAGGTCATTAGGTCAATCAACATAGGTAATGCAGTCTTTGCAAGGTATAGCGAACACATGAGTTCAAAGGTCACTAGCAATTCTCTAGGTCCAAAAATATGGGTCACAAAGACGGGTAGGGCCGAGGTATGGGTAAAATAATGAGTCCCCAAATGAGGACGAGGTTAGGTAGTAAATGATGAGGTCAGGAGGGTGAGGTGAATGGTTAGGGTAAGTGTTGGGTGAGGGAAAAAAGAGTGACGGGTAGGGTAATAGGGAAAAAGTGTGGGCAATGTGGAAGAGAGGGTGACTGCCAATCAAGTGTAACCGATGTTGGTATAGGGTAACTGACCATGGTAAAGTAGGGCACGTGACCGATGCTAGTGAAGGTAAAACCAACATCGGTGAGGTCGGGGATGTTATAAAAAGAAAAATACACATTTTTGCAAATCATTTGTCTTCTTGTGAATTGGGAAAATGACACGAGAGAGAGGGAAAGTTGGAAAGTGTCCAAAAAGAATAGAGAGCTGAGTTGGTGAGCTGAAGGGCAAGTGATTGGTAGTTGAGAGACAGTCCATGGGATCATATTGAGTGATTTGATTGGTTGGAGGTGTAGTTAGCGATTGGTGATGGCAGAGGCCAGAGAGGGATCGGGCGGGCCACCGGTGCAGTGGCTAGACGTGCCACCATGACGATGGCAAGCATGATGAGGTAAGGATCAAACCCATGTTGTGTTTTGTGAGGTAGATTAGGTGAGAGGTTGGGTGGGGAAAAAAATTGGGTTTTATTTTGTTTTTTTGGGGGGAAATAAAATTTGAAATGTGGGAGGGTGAATTGGGTAGAATAGGAGTGGGGAGAGAGGTAAGTGGGTGAATAGGGGGTAGGATGGGGTTAAGGGAAAGTGTAGGTGAGAATGGGTGGGTAGAAGAGTCGAGAGAGGAGTTTTTTGAGAGGGTAAGGTTTTGGGGGTCATGGTTTTCACCATGACAAGAATCGTGTCGGTCCTCAAGCCGACATTGATAGGGTCAAACCGGTATCGGTCATGAAACAGGTGACCGATGCCAGTTTAGGGGTGAACTGGGTCGGTTAGAATAACCGGCACTTAGTCGGTTTGGGGAGAAAAAGGGGTAAAAATGGTCCTAGGTCGAGTGGGTGAGATAGGGAAGGGTAGAATAGGGTGTGTTGGTGAAAAACCTAGTGTAGGTGGGGGGTAAAAATGGGTATGGGGAAATGATAGTGGGTGAGGGTGGGGGGAGATAGAAATGTGATAGGAAGGTAGGTTGGGAAGAAAGAAAGAGGTGAGACAGTGGGTATAGGTGAGGTGCCAAGGGTGAGTGTGGGTATGATGAAGGTTGATTAATTTGATGTGTTTATTGGATGTAGGGAGAGATCACCGTAGATGAGAGACAGTGCCACCCTACTTTTGAGAGTGCGAGGTGCATTGACCATTGAGGAGTGGTGGCATGTGGAGGAGGTGGGCCTGATTGGGGTTTGATGCTATCGGCATGTAGTATAGAAGCCGAGTCGATGGTCGCTCTCATCAATAGATGGGATTCAATCGACCAACACGTTCCACCTACCGATGGGTGAGATGATAGTCACCCTGGAGGATGTGTTTAGGATCCTACGACTACCAATACTGGGGACATAGGTGTACTCGATCTCCTTTGAGGCCTTGGAGGAGTTGATGCTGACAGTGTTTGGAGAGGGATTGGAAAACATGACATTCCATAGTGCCATTCTGAGTTACAAAGGGATGTACCTAGCCCATCCAGAGGAGACGAGGCTAGTTATTTTATTGATGGAGGCAGTGTGTTGTTTCACATTGCCGGATGCAGAGGGTGGGAGGTTTCCTTGCTCCCTGATGGGGGTGTTACACGACATGGTGATGGATCAAACCTACTTTTCCTGGGCACCAACATTCCTGGTATAGTTATACAGAGAGTTGTGGGCATATGGGTGGTTGCACAGGTTCAGCTTATGTTGCAAATTTTTACTACACTACTGGGCCTATGAGCACATAGTTTGTGTGCACCCAGTGGGGATGTCTTGAGCAGATGAATTTCCACCGAGATTGGTGTTGGTGGGTACAGTGATGGGTACCCATGATTGAGAGCAGTGATTAGACAGGGCTACACATGATGTACCATACTATAGGTAGCTATTGGAGGGATTATCTGAGTGGACATCATATGGAGACCGTATGTGAGTTATCCTTCATACAAGTGGATGCATGATGAGCTAGATGGCCTTCAGTTGCTGAGATGGATAATGGGGTTCCATACCAGGGGAGCACGAGATGATCCCAATTGACAGGGTTAGACAAAAGTTTAGACTGCTATAGGACATACCTCCACCCTTCCCGTAGTACAAGAGAGATGACGTGGAGAGGCCATTACCTCTACCACAAATGATAGTGCCCATAGGGCGCAGAGGAGTAGGGGGTAGACCAATGGATCGATGATGCCAGAGTGAAAAACCAATATGAATAGTGGTGAGTGCCTCATTTATGAGTAGTACCACTTAGGCCGAGCATCCAGATTTACCCACTATCACGGTGCAGAGAGATACCCTACAAGGGCGGTGGCGACCTTGATTACCCACTGGGTATAGTGTTGGAAGTAGTTAGCTAGTTCAGAGGTGGAGGTGGCTGAGTTACATACACAGTGGCGATCTTGAGCCCAGAGATGGCCCAGGTGGTGGGGAAGAAGATGGAGATGATGATGATGGTCACCCTATAGGCATAGGTTATAGGGCTGTAGGGCCGCTTAATGACAACACGAGCACATATTAGGGATTTACAGCCTAAATATAGGCACAGAGGTAGGGGCCAATGGTACCACCATAGGCACTAGGATAGGGTCCCACTCATAGGAAGGGTAAGATAGGGTCCCATAGAAAGGTACCAGGTTGGAGGCTGATGGGGCCACCACAAACAGTACCTGTATCTAGATTGTGGGAGGTGAGAGATGAGGTCCGATATTACCAGGACTAGCTATGGTGGCAAGGATAGACTATCTATCATATGCTAAGTACAAAGGCATAATAGGCTTCTAGAGAGAGGACCAGATCAAGCACCCATAACGTGGAGAGCACAGGGGGCCATCGTACCCCAAGACCTAGTTAGGTGAGGTCACCAGATTCCACGGAGGCCGGCCCAGTTGATTTACCAAATAGTGGGACCCAACCACCACCTATGATGGGTTAGGAGATATTAACAGTCGCGAAAGGGGCCAAGGAGGTAGAGGGGATAGGTGAGATAGATATGGAGGATATCTACCATGATGATGTCTGATATATGGCCCTCGATTTTGATGTAGTTTTGATTTTGATATATATCGACCTACGTGTCGAGAGTTGTTATACTTTTGATCATATACTAGCTCATGCATGCCAAGATGGTGAGGCTATATATGAGATATTTTGAGAGATGTATATTATTTTGATATCGTGTATATTGGATGGATACACACCTATTTTTATGATGAGATGGATGACATTCTGATGATGTACTTTGATGTTGATAGACTATGATTGTTTGATAGACTGTGATGGTTTATGCATAGATGGACTTATGGTAGGTGTGTTAGGCATGGATTGAGTCAAGTTGGTGTTAGGCATGGTTGAGTTAGGTCATAGGCATGGTTGAGTTAGGTTTTGGTTTTTAATTCATTAATATTTGCAATGAATGATGATATGGGTCTTTTTAAGATGTTTTATAATATTTGCATGATGTTGGTAAAGAAATGGTAGTCAAAATAAATGTATGTTTTGACGATGATAAAAATGTGAAGCAATGTGTTGTTTGTTTGGTTTAATTTCTAATATTTGATATAAAAAGGAAACTAAGTAGGGTAGCATGTGATTTATAAAAATGAAAGATAAATTGGTTTGGTTAGAGAGTGGCCGAGCTAACCTCTAAGGGCCCCATGCCCTTAGAGTGTTGCCTACATAGTCCTGACAAAAAGGGACCTCGGGCTGATGTAGTTCTCCCATAAGCTAGGGAAGAATATGAGGAGATATGAAAATGAGATGGTAGGTCGTAGGCATGATTTGGGTTTAGATTTGTTAGGTGTAGGTGAGTTGTGGGTAACTTGGTATAGGTGATTTTGATTGTGGCAGAAGAAGAAGATTACCCCAAAGGTAAGCGTCGAGGACCAAGTCCTATATAAGGTAATCAATACATAATAAAGAAGACTAAAAGATAAGAGGGGGCAAGAAATCTACCCGATTAGTTAGGATCATACCGAGTAGGTCATACCTTAGAGGAGGTGATGGACATAAGACCCTAAAATACATTGCATGATTGATTGTTCTAAGGGTGAAAAGTAGTCACATGATCACCAAATGTCATGGTTTCCAAGAGGTCCCTTGAGGCAGTAGGAAATGGGAGTGCTAATGGTGAGAGGGGTGAAAGATGGTTAATTTTTATATGGTATGAGGTAGCATGCTCTTTGGGCAAGAGATCCAAGGTCACAATGGGCAAGTCCATGAAGAAAACATTTTACTGTGTTGACCGATATTTGAGATCGATGTGGGAAGTCTATATGGGATGAGGAAATTAAATACTTGAGGTCTTCATGACATTGATCGATGCGAGAAGATTTAGATTCTCTCACTTTTTCTTTTTCTTTTCTTCTTCTTCTTTTTTTTCTTTTTTTTTTTGAAAGAGCTTTATATAACTATCCTTCGAGGGAGCAATCTATTTATAGAAATATTGCAGAGAGGAAGATGTGATTTTGAGGGAGTCATATTTTTATTGGAAGTTTGACTCAAGGAGTTGGATCCCATGTGAGGGATTTGAAGTCATGGACAAGACAAAGGTGAAGAATAGGATTCTTGTTTAGAAAGTAGGGTGAAACGACCATGGGATCTCATCTAAAGGTAGATGAAAAGTATCCATGAGAATCATGCTATGTGTAGCAATGTGGTACACATATGTAAGAGAATACAAAAGGTGAAGGATATGTAAATGATTTTTATTTAATCGTTGGTGATGACATAGGAAGTGGATAGTGCTCAAGGGACAAGCATGGAAAGAGAAAAAAGGTGAGGTAGGACTAAAATTCAACAGTAGAATGGTCAAAGATGCAAGGCATTAAGGGGCTCAGGTTTGGGTTTACCATTAAGTGAAGATAAATGATAAGCACCTGATCCATAAGTATGGGTCATGATGTATGGTCCAAGCCAATTAGGAGCAAATTTTCCCCGTTTACTTTTTTCTACTTTAGTTACATGTTGATTTTATTTTAGGACAAGGTCACCGACTTGGAAGGTTCATTCATGGACATGTTTATCATAGGCATGTTTGATACGTTTTTGGTAAACTTGAAGGTGATCAAGAGCGTTAAGACGACATTCGTCTAATAAATCAAGTTATGCTAAATGGTCCTGATGAAAGTCATCATCATTGAGCATGTCATGGAGAGAAATGTGGAGTGAGGGAATCTGGACTTCGAGAGGCATAACAACATCTGTACCATAGACCAGAGAAAAAGGTGTAGCGGTAGTGGAAGTGTGAATACTAGTGCGGTATGCCCATAGGGAAAATGGAATTTCCATATGTTAGTCCTTCCCAAGATCGTTAACCAATTTCATGAGAATTTTGTTCATGGTTTTTTAGTGGATTTGGCTTGGCCATTAGTTTGTGGATAATAAGGTGACAAGAAACTTAGTCAATCTTGAAGGCATCACAAAGTTTTTGCAATGTTTTATTTTTAATTGTTTTCCATTATAAGTGATGAGGTGATGACGAACACCAAAGTGACAAATGATGTGATGATTGATGAACTCACATATTTTCTCATCTTTCGGAGATGAGTGGTATGGCCTCAACCCATTTTGTAGTATTCGATAATAATGATGATCCATTGATGTCGTTGGGAAGAATGTGGATTGATCTCTCCGACAAGATCCAAACCCCATTGAGAAAATGGCCAAAGGTCACGGGTGACCTGTAAGGCATGACTAGGTGTATGATTAAGGTTGGCATGTTGTTGAAATTTTACACAATGCTTGACATAGTCACAATAATCATGGTTAAGGGTCAGCCATTAATAGCCTAGGCAAAGAATATGCTTAGTAATAGCAAGGCCATTAAAGTGATCTCCACATATGCCATCATGAACTTCCTTAATTGTATAAGGAATTTCAGAACTCGTGAGGCATCGTAAGAGAATACCATAAAATCCATGCTTATAGAGGAGGGCCCCCATGATGACATAATGAGAGACCTTTTAAGGAAGGCACATTGTCCATTACAGGTGAGATCAGGAGGTAAGATGGAGAGAGAAAGATAGTCAGAATATTGTTTATACCAAAGGTCGCTTGAGTCCGGGTGACGGTTCCGATGGAGTAAATATCATGAGGTAAATAAGAGGGTGATTAGAGTCATTATATGGTGACAAAAATTTTAGAATCGGTAGGTGAAGCGGTATTTGAGAATCCAAGCGAGCCATGGTATCTACAATTTTTTGGTTGAACATGGGATAGATTAAAGGGTGTAACGGTCGAAGGTGGTCAAAAGTATGTCTACGTGATGTTTGTACTTTTGAAGTATCTCATTACGACATTGTTATATACCATTGAATTGGTTTATGACCAATTGAGAATCACGAAATATGTTGATTGATTTGACATCTAGGGCATAGGTGGTTTGGAGACCTAATACGAGCGCTTCGTATTCGATAATATTGTTTGTATAATCAAAATTGAGTTTTAAAGACAAAGACATGGGTTCACCATCAAGCGGAATGAGGATAACACCAGCCCCACCCCCATGCTGACACTTGGAACCATCAAAGAAGAGTGTCATTTGGAAAGCGGGTTCATCCAGGGAAAGGATAGCAATTGACTCAGCTAGAAAGTCAAAATTAGAAGATTGATTCCTAGAAATAGGTGCATAGGCCAATTGGTTGGCAATAGCTTGGCCCTTGATGGAATTTTGATGGATGAATTCAAGGTCGAGGTCGGCCAAAAGCATAAGCCAATGTGCGACACGTTGATTTTGGTAGGGTTTGGCATACATGAAGTGTAAGGGATCGGTGTTGGTCACAACCTAGGTTTTATGGTTGAGTAGGTAATGGCGGAGTTTTGTGGTGATGAAAACTAAGGCTAAGATTTTTTTTTTTGGGATGGGTGTATCGAGTTTCGTAGTCCAACAAAGTATAACTTATGTAATAAACCTCTTGTTCCTCGTGTTGTTGATCGTGATGAGCGAGCATGGCCCCCAAAGATTGATCGGTAGGTGAAATGTATAGGTAGAAGGGTTGATCATCTTTAGGTGGAATGAGTACGGGGGTTAAAGAAGGTATTGTTTTAAGGCCTTAAAAGATTTCAGCAATCATCATCCCATTTAAAGGAGACATACTTCTTGAGCAGATGATGAAATGGTTGACACTTTAATCGAGACAATTGTGAAATGAAATAGCGAATAGACTACAACTTACCTTGGAGGATACAGAGTTGGCTAAGGATAGTGAGTGGAGGCATTTCTAGAATGGCCTTAACTTTAGTAGGGTCAACTTCTATACCACATAGGAAATGATAATTCCCAAGAGTTTTCTGAGAGGACCTCAAAGACACACTTCTTGGGTGAAGGTGAACACAATATTTAATGAGGAGGTCGAATATGGTTTTTAGGACGGTGAGGTGCTCGGAGCGGTGTTTAGATTTGGCTAGGAGATCGTCCACATAAGCTTTCAATATATGATGCATGATGTCATGGAAGATGTAATTCAAAGCCTCTGATATGTGGCACCAACATTTTTAAGGCCAAAATTCATGACTCGATAGCAAAATATCCCTCAAGGGGTGATGAATGTAGTTTTTAATCCTCACGGGAAAGTAAGATTTGGTTATAACCCAAGAATCCCTCCATGAGTGATAACATCTCGTGAATAGTGGTAAGGTCAACTTGAGTTGATCAATACTGGTAGACAAAAGTCATCTTTTGGGTAAGCTAGATTGAGGTCACGGAAGTCCAGGCAAATGTGGAGTCCCCTATTGCCTTGGTGATAGGGACAATGTTAGAAATCCAACGAGGATAATCAATGGGTAATATGAAAGAAACAAAAAGAAGGCTGAAGTTCTTCTTTGACAAGAAGGGCAATATGAGGGTGCATTTTCCTCATCTTTTTTTTTTTTTTTTCGGCTTAGCATCGGGAATGCGTTATGATATTGTGGACCACTATGGTGGGGTCAATACCAGAATGTCTCACTGTGTAAGACCAAGTAAAAGCATGATTATGATTTTTGAGAAAAGAGGTGATGGCTTCCTTTTCATCAAATCTAAAGATTGACCGATCTTGATGATGTGTAGGTCATCCTAAGTATGAATGTTGATTTCGATAGTCGATCCATTCAACATGGTTTGCGTCTCAGATGGTAATGACCGATGAATATATGAGTCTTCTACACCAAGTTAAGTGAGTATAGATTCATCATCTTGACATCGAATAACGTTAATCAAAGGTGTATCATCATCGATCATTTTAGGGTATAGGAAGGGAAGAGAGGAAGGATCCTCACCCTCATGTTGATAAGTCGGGGGCCCCAAGGACATGGTGTTTATGAAAAAAAAAAGTTAGGAGGAATGGATTCTGGGGTCCATCAACTCGTTAGTGAAGGTGGTGATGGTGGTGAACAAGTTGGAGAAGGGCTGATGTTCTCGATGAGCTCAATGCGAGCCTTCTTGGTAGTTGGTTTAGCAAAGCCGATACCACTATAGTTGTTATGTTTGTGGGTAGTACATGGAATAACTATATGACAACCTTACTCATAAAAGACAAAATCAAAACCCTTCCATGCACATCGGTGCAGGAAGGTGAGGGAAAAATAGTGATTGCTAAGTGACTGGAAGTCATGAAAAATGGGCGGGTTTGTGACGGTGGTTCGGGTGTGTAAGTGGTAGTATCAAGTCCCCCATAGGTGAGAATGGTATGAAGGTGGGGAGGAATATAAATAAGGTTCTCTCATACATTGATCATAATGAGGGTGTTGGTGAATAATTCCATACTCTTGTGGGAGTACGGAATGTGTTGACCCTATAGGTGATACTCCCCCAGTGAGGCATTGAAAATTCCTTCCAAGGGATCGGTGGTTGGTATGTGGGTAGCTAGAATAGATGATGTATTAGAGGTCGACATGGAGGTGGAGCTAATGGATTGGGAGGCTGATGGTTCAGCCATGGAGGTTGTGGCAGCGGTAGGAATGGAGGAGGTATGTGCGGTTGAGGTAGCGGTTGTATTAGTAAGTGGAGGTGTAGGTGAAGTGGTAGTGGTCATGGAGGTAGACACCTTAATGGGTATAAGCACGTCATTGGGTTAGTAAAGCATGTTACATGTTTTAAAAGGTGAAGGATCAACTGAATAGTATAGGTGTGTCCTTCATGCTCAAAATTTACACAACGATGCAAAGTGGAAGGAACACAACCCATGACATGAATCCAGGGTCTGCCAAGCAATAGGTTATATTGGAATTCCCCCTCCAAGACATAAAATAACTCTGGAATAGTGCAGGGGCCACACAAATGTGGAGGATGATAGTGCCTAGTGTAGAGGTGATAGCGTCATTGAATGAATGTAACATGATAGGATGTTTATGCATGTAATTTTCAGGTATGCGCATTTGAACGAATGCATGGGATGAAATGATATTAATGCTAGTGCCCCCATCAATCATTACACGTCGTACACATATATCATCAATGTGGACAAAGATGAAGAGAGTTGGGTCTGGGTCATCAATTTGGTGTGGTGTGATCTCTTCCTCTGAGAAGCTAAGGAGGTTACTTGGTGAGTAGGTTGAGGTGTGGATAAAGGTGGAAATTTGGTGAGAGAGGCTACATGATGGGGTGTGATGATGGATGATATAGGTGTAGGGTCATTGGGTAAAACCTCAATAGATTACAAGACCTCCATGAGAGCTTGATGATGGGATTTTGAGGTTTGGATGAGGTCATATAGGGACATTTTGAGTGGGATTGGTGTTGTTGTTTGAGCATCGAGATGGTGTGTGACCCCATTATAAATAGGATACATGAGGTAGTGGATAGTGATTTTAGGTGTGGGTGCAGATGGTATGTTGGGTATAGGATTGGTTGGTGAGTCAGTTGCCTTTTCCTTTCCTTTGTCCTTCTAAGCATGGGTAGCAACGTGGATCATGTTGATCTGAGGTGGGGAGGTAGGCGAGGTAGGTGAGCCATGAAAGGTATAGTGACATGAAGGGAAAAATCCCAATGGTGGGAAGGAGCTTTGTGGGATGAGCTGGGCACATCGACATTTGGGTGGAGGTTTGGTGAGGTCATTGATGCAAACCATGTTAATTTCAAATCTCGGAGGTGGTTCTAGGAGTTGTGAGGAAAAGGTCCAGGTCATTGAGTAGGCAGTGAGGGAAGAGTTATGGGAATGGGTGTTGGTGAAATGGGGTCCTCATCAAGAAGGTCACCATCATCAAAGTTCTCGTCGGAGGGCACAATTGGATAAGAAATTTTTCAAAGCCTTACAGCTTCTCGACATCGTGTCTTTGGCACATGATGATAGGCATCAATTTTAGTTTCATCAAACCATTTTAGCTTGGGTTTGAGAGGGTCATAAGGCCTAGTGGCGGTAATGTGATGACAAAATTCTTAAGGAGGTTGGTTAAGATTTTGGCATAGGACCTACCTTGGATCAGTGGTCGCGAATGGGAAGTGAAAGTATGTTTGGGCATAGGTGTGGTGGATTGTTGAGGAATGATTTTTGTAGGAAGTGGAGTGGTTTGAACTATGGTTTTAGGTGCTAGCATGGTCTTGGGTGTTAGTCATATTTGTTTGGGTAGGGGTATGGTAGATGAACTGGTAGGAGGGTGTATGGTTGTTTTGACTACCTTATTGGAGGGTAGTGGATTTTTGTCTTTGGGTTGCACCTTCTTGGGTAAAGGTGATATGGGTGTATGAGATCTAGAGGAAAAGTAGATGGGGGAAGAGGGCCAGTTACCCATGGGGATAATGGAGGTGCTATGAAGGTAGATGACACGGGTCACGCAGGGGGTGTGAGGGACATAGACTGAAGTGTAGTGGGTAGTGAAGAAGTAATCGATGGTATTGGAGGTATGGGTGGTAAAGATGCTACAGGTGTGGGTGTAAGTCATGTCGGTGCTTGGGTATGTTAGAGGTTTGCAAGGAAGGAATGAGTTGTTGTGTTTTTGGCTTACTAATGGGTGGGGGTTTCTGAAACATGTTGGGAGGGTTGAGGTCCTAAGAAGGATGGAAGGGGTGAAGGTGATGAAGGTGTGATTGACGCAATGGGGGATGAGTTCTATGGGCTTGGTTATTCCTTTTGGGTGTCAAGTAGGTTTCTTGTTGACTTTGGAGGATGTAGCTAAATCTAGTTTGATAGGTGGATGAGTAAGGTTGGTGGTTGGGGTGACCCCAAAGGTAGTAATGGGTTTAGTTGAGGAAGATGGTGTAGGTGTGGGTTTGGATTTAGATACATGTTGGGTTATTAGTAAAGGTGTGTGTTGAGCTATGATGGGTGTCGTGGAAAAGTTGTGATGGAGGTGTTTGTGTTTAGTTCGGTTCAATTGGTCAAAATATATTAGGGTAGATAGTGGAATTGTTAGCAAGTTGCATTTTCATTTGCGTTGAGACGAGGAAGGAAAAGCTACCCCAAAAGTAAGGCTCTATCCACATAATCTAGGTGATCGGCTAAGCATGAGAATGACACGTCTGTAGGAAAGGTTGATGAGGACCTAATGGAAATTCCCATGAAATTTCTCTTAGATATGGGAGTTTGCTAGCTTTGGCTTTTGTGCATAAGAGAGCCAAAAGTAAGTCTACATGATCTTGGGTAGTTGATGGAGAATGATCACCTAGAGGCAAAGGTATCTCTACTAGGTCTTTGATAGGTGGAGGAGATGATGGGTGCTCCTCTATGGGTGGAGGAGATGATGAGTGCTCTGATATGGGTGAAGGAGTTGATGAGTGCTCCTTTATGGGTGGAGGAGATGGTGGGTACTCTTCCAGTAGGTGGAGAGTACGGTGGGTGATGACTCTCTAGGTGGAGAAGCCAAAGGTGAAATTGTCTCGATATTAATCGAAGGCTCCTCACGGTGAGGAAGGAGGAAAAGGGTGATCTTCTCGTAGGTGGAGGAGATAAAAATTTTCCCCTATGGGTGGAGGAATAGGTGAAGTGGGTTCAAGTGTAGGTGGAGGACTTTGGGCTAGGATTTCCTTGATGGAAGGAATATGAGGTAATTGGGAAGCAACAGTGCATTGCTTGAAAATTAGTGTGGACCTCGCGGGTATGACTATCATGAGTTGATGTCTCTTTGGTTTGATCAAAGATAAGGGGCATGATTAGGAAAGGGTTTCTTGAATATTTGTAGGTTTTGATTGGTAGGTGCGTTAGGATTATCCATGGTTAACTCACCTTTCTTGAGCATTTCTGGATAATGTATTTGAAAGTGATGCAATTACCGTCACTATGACCCTTTAATCGATAATAGTTGCAGTAGAAGTAATCTTCATTATACCATGCGGGTGTGGGGAAGGGTCAAAACCAGTGTTTGGTTTCTGATAGGAGGAAGGGTGATGGCCCCAAATTTAATGATCTTTTCTAAGAGAGAAGAATAAGGCTCCCTAATTGGGGTATATTTCCGTTATTCCCGTCTAATTGAAAATTCTAAATGGGTGAGAGATTAGATGAGGGGCTAGCTGATTTGATGGATGAGTGGGCTAGATTTGAGTACCACTACGTTAGTGGTTCCCTTAGCTTTTGAATAATTTTTCGGGGTTTCGAAGAAGAAGAGGCGTCATTCGACTTGAATGCCGAGTTCTTATTACGTAGTTGTATTTTCTTCTCTTTGATAGCATGAATATGTAGCTTTCCCGCCATAGGTGAATGCTTCAGAAAAGGTTTGAAAGGTTTTAACCTATAGGTATTGGTGAGATATGCCTAGGGTCAAGCCCACATGAAGATTTTGATGAGTTTAGTTTGCAGTAGTTGGAATGTGAGTTGATTGATCAAGCTTCGCCAACGAGGAACAAAATCTATGATAGATTCATCGTCATACATGACGCCAGTAGAGTATAGTGTCAGTCATGGTAACATTCTTAATGATATTAATAGAGAAGTGATCCAAGAAGGATTGGGCTACTGGATTAAATGAGAATATAGAGTGTCTAGGAAACTCATATACCAATCTAACGCAAGCCTAGTCGGGTAGAGGCGTGGAAAGGTCCTCGAAGTAAAGCATCATCATGGGTGAGCAGATAACTCCCATGTTTGAAAGACCACAAATGTTGTTGTGGGTCTTTTTTCTATTAAAATGATTGAATTTAGGCATTTCCCAATGCATGGGATATGGATGTATAGGAATGGATGGGTGGATAGGATCGTCACAAATCTCATCATAGGTGAGAGTGTTATGGGAGCCGTAAACCGATGCCTCCAATGTCTTCATCTTGTCTATCATTAACTTAATTAAGTCATCTAGGTTGTGATGGATGGGTGCCTCTGTGAGCATAAGAGGGTTGGTATTGGGTATATGATGGGGGTCGCATTCTAGTATATGGCACTACCATATAAGTAGATTAAGAAGGTAGCGAAATAGGGGGATACATACCCGAGTGAACAATAGATGAAACATGAAGGTTGTTGATAGTACGTATATGGAGGTGGAAGGGTTTTGGTGACCCTAGTGGAAATGGGGTAAGGATTGTCGAGTAAAAGCATGACATTTTGAAAAGGGGTAGGGGAACCAACATCGGGGGTAGTTGTGTAGCTATGGGTATATGCGAGACAATAGGAGGGAAGAGGTTGTGTTCTTGGTGGTTGCGAAAAAATAGTGGATGTGATGGGTGTAATGGATGTAGTAGACATGGAAGTCATAGAAGGTATAGGGCCTAGTTGTGAAACGACTAGGGGTAAGGTAGATGTAGGCGGTCAGAGAGCAAATGGGGCGATGAGGAGTGGGAATGAGAGTTGGGGTGATAGATACATGCATGTCACTTATCAACTGTCCCGAGACATCTCGAGTGGACAAGTGGGAAAGGTAAAACTACAAGGCGACGAGATTTTGGTCAAGGAGTCATGTGAACTCCTCGTCTCCTATGGTGATAGTGATAGGTTGGGTAGGATCCATGGGTGATAAAATAGAAGGTGGTGAAGGACTAGGGGGAGTGGTTGATGATTGGCGTGGAATATGAGGGCGTTCTTGGCTTCGGGTCGACCATGTGAATAGAATCTTGATCATGTTGGAATAGATTTTATAAATGACAAGAAATATAGTAGAAAATAGGAGATCTAAAAGAGTGGTAGTAGGTGGATTAGGTACCAAATTTTAGTTGGAAAAGTAGACACAGATGCTAACTGATGTCGGTTAGGTTAAATGACACCGATCATAGGTGTGATCATTGCCTGCATTCGTGGAAGTGGATAGTTGGTCAAAAGCAAGGTAAATGGATAATAATCTACCAAGTATGTAAGACACTAATGGGATTTACCAGGAGAAATTGAATATGATGATACTAACAGAGACTCTAAATAGTCAAGAAGGTGAATAGATGTCTTTTGGGTAGGTTAACAAAAAGAATTGTAAACCTACTCCGATTAGGTAAGGTGATGATGGTGAGAGGGTATCCAACAACGATGTCACTAGAATGAAATCGAATTCTTGTGAAATTGAAACAATGATGAAGAAATGTGGTTGTGAGTTATAATTTTGATGTGAGAATAAAACCCATATATTATAGAATGATGAGAATATGGTCTAGGAGTGCTCGGATGAAGCTAGAATACACCAACTATGATTAGGAGTATGTGAAATAAGAAAATGAATAACGAATCCTCTCACCTCAAAACGCAATTATTAGACATTTCTTAGAAAAAAACACTAAGAAAAATATGATCATAAGAGTGTTGTTTCTATTATGTTTGTTTAGCTTATACTATTTAAGGACGATGACTCATGAATTATAGAATAGAGTTTTTTGGTGAGGATGGCTTCCTACAAAGAAGGAGATCTACGAGGATAGGTTTCATATGTTATGGAAGGGGTAGGATTTTCTCTAAAGTATGACTTGACAATCAGAAGAAAATAAGCAACGAGTTAGGAGTACCACCAATCCTCTGATTAAATATCATATGATAGGTGTTCCGTATGCTATATCTTGTTTAATAATATGTATTTATTTTAATTTGTGCAACAAGATTCAAAGAGAGAAAGAGAGAATGATGATTTCTATGATTCGTTTGTCAGACTATCGCTAGGAATGACTTCCAAACACATAGGTTGCCCTCAATTAATGTGAGCTAATGCAAAAAGTAGAATGAAATTGCAATGATTTTAAACTCAAATAGAAATTTAGAATTCAATGCCACAAATAGATGAACAGGGAAGGGATGCTCTTTCACTAATGCGCTACTAATGAAAGGAATAAGTTTTTCATTTTAAAGCACCAAAGGATTACTTTTAGATAATAGGAGAAGGGAAAATCGGGTGGGAAGATCTATGGGTAGATAGGCCAACAATGTGTAGGGCATGGCCCCTCTTTGAGACAACAAAACAAAACTAGTTTATTGCTATTCTATCGGTAGGAACACTGTGCAAGTCTTATAGTATTCTACCTTCAGGGGGGTTTGGGATCTCATCCCGGTAGAGTTAGTTCCGACGAAGAACAGAAAGGAATGAAGGAAGGAATAAAAGAAAGGTGGATCTGAAGGGAGAAAAGAAATGAATTCCAAAGTAGAAATGTCAGAGGGTTTATGTTTTGGGCCGGTAGTAAATAGAGCCAAACTTACTCACATAAACAAACAAAGAAATATTATTAAACAAATGACAAAAGCATAGGTGAATCCAACAGAATAAGCATGCAGATCTAACTTAAGAAAGATCTAACACATAACACAGGAATTTAGCACAAAGTCTCAATTTTTTTATTAATAAGTTGTTCTACATTCTGAAGCTCAAAGTCTTTCTCTCCTCACTCTAGTTTTCATAAAAAGTTTTACCCTCATGAATACTACAAGTATCCAAGTATTTATAGAAGGAGAAGGAGAAAGAAGACAAAAAGGAGCCAACAACTATTTACAAAATATCTACAAAATATCTAAAATTCAAATGTTGACTTTGGGGCAATTTTGTGGATGACAACATCCCATGGTGCAACATGGATGATGTCATCATTTGTGCCAACATACTTTTAAATATTTTACAAAAATGGGATTAATCCCAGGAGGAAGGAGCCTATTCGTCGTCATCCCTTGGCTTGAAAGGAGTGTCTTGCTTCTGCTCAGGGGAGGTAATGTGAAATTGAGCTCGATACTCCATGAACTTGCTTACCATCGCTTGAAGTTGATCCTGAGCGGGACCCTTGGTGTGATCCCTGATGACTTCACAAGTCTCCCATTCATCTCTGAGTCTTTCTAGAGTTTGAAATATTCATTTCCTACCTCCATCAGGTATCCAACAAAGTCATGGTAGGCCAGAAGGTTGTTGATAGATTCTATATCAAAAGTGGCCTCTGACGCTAAACCTTGCGACGTGATTTCCTTGAAAATCCAAATAGTATCATCTACCTTCCTCAAGGCGTATGATGCACCAAGAAACCCTAGAGACATTCTTAAGATGATCTGCTCCATTTGATGCATTGCATCTAGGGCTTCCTCCTTTATTTTGTCTATCTTTTCCAAGAAAAACTCCATTTGGTCAACCCGATAGTCTAAAGTAGCAAGGACTTTGTTTGGTGCTAGTGGGTGATCAAAAACAAATTTCAATTTCACCAGTCGTTCCTTTGACGGGTCGAGCATCTTCTAGAATGTCTCGTGTTGCAACTTGGCATGGTCCAACTCTTTGGAGATAGGTCCTGCTATTTCCTGGAGTTCCTTGTTAGCTTGATCTATATTTTGATAGAGCTCTGTGAACTTTGTAATCACTTCCTCACTATATTTGAGGATCTTCTCTCTCCAGATGGACACTTTACCATACCTTACTCACCAATATCTTGGTGTACTCATTTATCTTCTCATGACTAAGAACTTGGGAGGATCGCGCAGTCATAGAGGGCATTGCCCATCTTTTGTAGGGCTTGGAGAAGATGCGTGTTTTTTCTTTTAATATTCTCTTTGTTAGGAAATAAGAGATAAAATATGTGGAATAATCCCTTACAAAATCACAATAGTAGAAACTAATATGCAAAAAATATTACATATCTCAAATAAAAGTGTAGAATAAATAACACAACACAGAGAGACAAGATTTAACGTGGTTCACCCAATTTGGGCTACGTCCACCAAGAATCACTTGCTCAAATTTTATTACAAGCCTCCACTCTCTCAATACAATACCGGTCCATTTGGAGCTATGCTCAACAAACTCTCTGAGAATTGACACTCAAATTAAAACACATCTGCAATACATTTTCTTGTCTATGTATCATATGCATAAGACCATATAAATAGACAATTGCTTAAGTAGTTTGATACAAAACCGTGGGTATCAAAACCATGGGCAAAAACTATGGGTATCAAAACCATGGGCAAAAAACCATGGGTATCAAAACAATGGGTACCAAAAAACTATGGGCCCAAAAATGCCCGAGTGTAACACATGAAGGTGTACCACACTCTAACATGAAAATAGGCTCCACAAACATAACAATATCCCACTTGGAGGCCGATTTCCATCGAGCAAGCTTCTCAACCCTTCACTGTCATCCGCAAAGAGCCAACCAAAGATGAACATAGCTTTAGTTTATCCCTTGTGACCACCTTGGTCATCATGTACTATAGAATTATAGTTGTATGAATCTTCTCCTATTTCAAATTATCTTCCTCCAAATTTGTCATGATGAAGTGATATCTCAACTATATATGCTTTGTCTGGAGTGGAAATCGAGTTCTTAGCTAGGTGTATAGCACTTTGACTATCAGCTGTGCGGCTTACATTCCTTTTCTTTGATGCCTCAACTCCTCAAGTAATTTTTGTAACCAAATCATCTCTTTGCTTTCCTTTGTGGCAGCAACATACTCGAAGCCTCCATGGTTGGCAAAGCCACCGACACTGTGTAGTCATGAAATCCAACTCACTATTGTCCCACCTAAAGTGTAAATATAACTGTCATGCTCCTCTTGCATGCTACATCTCCACCATGTCTAAATCTACATAACCATGTAAAGCGGTGCACGATCCATCCTTTGTAGTACAAAACTGTCCCCATGGTCCCTCTCAAATACCAAAGGATCCACTTTACCTTTGAATGCTCTTTACCTAGATAACTCATAAATCTACTCAAATCTCCCCTTTCACCGCATGGGCAATATCAGGTCTAGTGCACACCATAGCATGCATCAAACTACCAACTTCGATGAGTAAGGTACCTTAGACATCTGGTTTCTTTCTGCTCTTTCTTTGGACACTTGCTCCTTTGATAACTTAAATGGCTTGCCAAGGAGTCCCAACCGGTTTAGCATCTGCATGTTAAACCTATCAAAGACCTTCTTAGTGTAATCTTCCAGAGATAAAATCAGCTTCCATTCCTTCCTATCCTCGAGTTATCCTCATACCAAGGGTTTGTCCTGGCTGCCCCCAAATCCTTCATATCAAAGGATTCACTTAGTTGTTTCTTGAGTACTTTATTTCCTGCATGTTTTTACACTGCAACCAATATGTCATCAAAATACAAACATAGGATAATATAACTTCCATCCTCAAATTTATTTGTATATACGCATAATGTCAGAATGACATCTAATATAACCTTGCTCCATCATGAAGCTATCAAACTTCTTATACCATTGACGTGGAGCTTGTTTCAAGCCATACAAGCTCTTCTTCAATTTACACACAACCTCCTCTTTACTTTTGACCTCATAGCCCTCTCAAGTTGCTGCATATATAGTTCCTCCTCCAAATCACCATGGATAAATGCGGTCTTTACATCTAATTGTTCTAAGTGCAAGTATTTTCCTACCACTATTCCAAGAATAGTTCTAATAGAAGTCATTTTTACTACAAGAGAAAATATCTCATCAAAATCTATACCTTGTTTCTGTGCAAACCCCTTGACCACCAACCGGGCCTTATATATTTTCTTTCCTCCTTTGTCTTTAACTCTATACACCCACTTGTTCTACAATTCTCTTTTTCCTTCCAGTAGCTTCACCAAATCCCAAGTCTGGTTCTCCATGAGAGACTTATGTTCCTCATCCATGGCTTGCTCCCACTTCTTCTTGGCATCTACTTGCATTGCTTCATCAAAGCTCTCTGGATCTCCACTATTAGTGAGTAATAAATAATAAAGAGAAGGAGAAAAATGTTCAGGTTCTTTTCTTACCCTAGAAAACCTCCTCATTGTAGGAGTTGAGGTTCTGTTGAGTCGGTTCCTAAAAAAGCGATTCATGGGTCAATGTCCCATCCGGAAGATCCTCTACCACTACATATTATTTCTTGGATTCTTGGAGAAGATGCTTGTTTTCTCTTTTAATATTCTCTTTGTTAGGAAATAAGAGATAAAATATGTGGAATAATCCCATTACAGAATGCAGCAGTAGAAACTAAGATGTAGAAAATATTACAGATCTCAAATAAAAGTGTAGAATAAATAACACAACACGAGAGAGACAAGATTTAACGTGGTTCACACAATTTGGGCTCGTCCACCCAGAATCACTTGCTCATATTTTATTACAAGCCTCCATCTCTCAATCTGATACCCAGATCCGTTTGGGCTATGCTCAACAAACTCTACTGAGAATTCACACCCAATTAAAACACATCTGCAATACATTTTCTTGTCTACATGTATCATATGCATAAGACCATATAAATAAAAAATTGCTTAAGTTGTTTGATACAAAACCATGGTATCAAACCATGGGCAAAAACCGTGGGTATCAAAACAATGGGTACCAAAACCCATGGGCCAAAAATACAGGTGTAACACATAGAGGTGTACCACACTCTAACATGAAAATAGGCTCCACAAACATAACACTCTTCTCTTCCTTTGCTTCTTGAAGCTTTTTGCAAAGGGTCATCCACTACAGATAAGGCCTCTCCTTGCAGGCTCTCTGATGATGTTCCCATTATGACTTTGAGTCACTATAAAATCTATAGGAGACAGATCTTCTTTCTTCTTTGTGAGATTAGGGTATGCGATCTCCATAACCCTTTCACCTGAAGTGCTTTGAGAGAAGTGGGTTATAGCTTTTTTCTTCTTAGGCCCTTTAGCTAGAATAATAGAGAAGTCCATAGGTGCAATAGGGACTTTCCTCTTGTGTTGGCTCAGGTGTTTGGAGATCCATTTTGGACTTAAGGGAGTGGGACCAGAGGAAGAGGAGGAAACATGGGTGGAAGAAGGAGCAACTGCAATGGACACAGGGAAATGTGTCGAGACACTCGGTGGTGGCATCGAGAAAGAAGCTAACACTCAATGCTCACGGGATTAGGGTAGTGACTGGGAGAGAGGAAACTGCGTGGGGGGCGGAAGGGATTTGTGAGATGAGCGAAGAAATCTTTGGATAGATCTGCAAGGAAGAGAGATGGAGGAAGAGGATGGGGAAAGGTAGAAGACGGGGAGAAGACACAACCAAAGCGAGAGGTTAGTTGAGCGACATGAGGAGGGGGAAGGAGGAGCAAGAGAGGGGATGGTTGGGACCTAACCGATTGTAGATGATGACATCACAGTGGATGTGTCCGTTGGAGTACTAGCTGCTTCTTCTCTTCTTGGGGACACTAAGTCCACAACTTATTCCTCGATGGTGGAAGGAGGCCTCTCGGGAACTTATTTACGGCGGTTTTGCCCCCTTCTATATCCTTTCCTTTTCCTTTAGGCAAGTGTTTTGGCACAGTGGGTGCATCGCCCAAGGAGACGAGGTAAAGCCTACCCCAAGGTAGATGATACCTTTTTTCTTGCACTGCCAATGCTCGGTGCACTGCAGAGTTCCTTTGACCCTTTCCTCAATAGTTTGAGGGCCTTTTCTATCAATTTTAGAAAATGACCAATTGTTCGCATCGGTGTCTAGATAAACCTAATCAACTTCTTGATCGGTTTCTTGAAACCCTTTGGGGACGATGACCACACCATATTGAATGATCTCTGCGAGCCGTGTGGGAGTGATCCTTTTGTCTAAGCTCGACCTCATGATATATATCGATGTAGATATATTCAATATAAGGGGCGTGAATTGGATAAATTTTTGCCCTTGGAAGGCAATCACGAGGATCAAGTTGGCCTTGCCGAGAAATTATGCTTCAAGTTCGAAATTCAAGCTCTGCAAACATCTCCGGGCTTTACCTTGTGAAGTGCGGGAGTGTAAGCGCCTTGTGTGAGGGGAATGGAGTTCCACCCTTTTTCATTTTTAAACACTTCTCATGTTATGTGATGAGCTATCTAGACAGCTCCAATAGGATCAGCTTGGGTCTTGCATACCTCGGAAATTTGGTGGGCTCTCCTATGAAGTTAGCAGCTACGAGATATGTGAAAGTGGGGAATGCGTGAATAAAACTCCCCACTTCTCTGTGGTGGTGAGCACACTTTTAGTCATCCGACCGTAATTCATGTTGGGCCTCAAGAGGCGAGATGACGCCATAGAAGAAGACGTCGTTAACTTTATTGAATTGGGTGGTATGTTGTTCTCAAGTTTTAATTCTAGATAGTACTCGTATATTTTTACCTAGGGCCATATCCCATACCGATTCAATGTTGGGTAGTCCTCTCTCGAGCGATAAGATATACCACATAGGAGTTCATATAAAACCTCCCGGTTGTTGAAAGTTGTTGAACTGCTCAGAGATCATCTTGTTGATAAGCTCTCCCCTTTCAAAATGCTGATCTAGAACATTTTTACTCATTGTTTCCAAGTACACTGAGCATCCACTTGTGAAATTAATGGGCATCGGGAAGCCCAACACCCTACTCAGGAAGGTGATGGTGTCACTCATCTCCTCTGAAAATTCGCTGCGATGAATGACTTGTGGCCACCTTCTTGTCATCTTCTTGTTCTTGAGGTACACCTCATTCATGAACTCGCATACATTTTCTTCATTTTCATTCCATGTCTTCATGCAGTCCTCTTGAATTACCGCTACAAAATTTAGGTGGTGAGGGATGCCCAACATGATCTCAAATTTCGGGCCATGAGGTTGATTCTTACCTCACCCTTCTCATTTTCAACATATCTTGTGTCCTTATTGTAACAATGACCCACCATTATCATGAAATCATTGTTGATTGCGCTCACAGGATCCCTGTAGCAAAGTGCAGACCATTGCCAACCAATTTATCCATCCATGGGCTGCCTATGACCTTCTTGGTTCTGGCCCAGAAGTCCTCCATGTCAATGTGCCCGAGTTACGAATCTCTGATATCCAGATCACACTCTGCAAGAGATTCAAGCATTCTAACCCTTTGGTATTTATATTTCATTTCTTCTTTTATTATCCTAGCTTTACCCTTGGACTTAGTTATCTTCTTACTCGATGAAAACATGTGTGGATCTTAGTTCATTTGTTGATCTGTAAGAATAATCGAAGTCCATCACGGAAGAGCCATGTTAGTTTGTTAAGTACTCCATCAAAGCTTACAAAATGAAAATTTCACAATTTATGAGCCTTTGGGCACAAGGCGTAGCTCTCACTATAGGCTGCGAGGTCCTAGAAAAGTAAGGTGCACTTTGGGAAAGTGTTGCATGGGAGAAAACAATGCCAAAAGGGGTGTAGGGTGTGGGAAGGCTACACACAACATTCAGATGTTGGTGTCGAGGGATGTGTGCTTGTGCCATTAGAAGTCCTTAAGTGGGGTGCAAATATGGTTGGTGTTGCAAGGTCCTAGGATGTGCCATTGGCACAGATGTGGTAGATGTTGCATGAGAGTGAGGTGCACCAAGTGGTTTAGATTGCGTGGTGCGGGAAAGGTTTGCACAACATTCAAATGTTGTTGTAGTTGTTTTGGCACCAACGCTTGTGCCTAGGAAATTTTATGACAATGTTTATAAGGCACGGAGAGGTTTATGCCACATGCAGGGACAGTGCACATGTGGCGTGACTGTGTTTGATGTAACAAGGATGAAGTTTGCGCCAAGGAAGAAAAATAGTGGTTTGATTGCAAAAATTTTATGATTTTTCACTCCTTTGGCTCAGATTTTGATGTTCGGGAGGGAAAACTTAGCAAAGCAAGGGACAAATGAGTTTGAGTGTTTTGTGGCAGAGTCTTCTAGTTTTGTAGATCTGGAAGGAGGAGAAGGGGTTTTCAGAGTTGAGTATTTGGGTTCATTGTTTATTATCAATCCTAATCACCTAAACCATTATAAAAACCACAACAAATCCACAAGAAGGGCAAGGGCCACTTACCAGGAATATATATAACGATAAAGGGGACGATGTGGGGTCCACGAACATGACAAATGGCAACACGTGGGGCTACAAGAGAATGCCAAAAAGTACGAGAGGAATAACTTTTTCACGTTTTTGAATTGTGAAAATGATAGGTGAGATGCGCCTATATATATATATATATATATATATATATATCAAAATTGCAATAAATGCACCACCAAATTTTTGTGGCGCACTTACGTAAATGTCGACACTGAAAAGAGATTTGCACCATGGCACAACTTTGGGAGTGTCGACATTGTGTTTCCAGCGCCATAGTGCACTCTAGAGAGGGGCAACATTGAGAGTGTTGACAAGTTAGCGTATGCGCCTTGGCACACCATTGAGAGAAGCGCTTGAACATTGATAGGTGTAACATTGAGAGTGTTGACACTCCTAGAATGCGCTAAAGGAAAGGAGGGGCGCAGATTTTGGTTGATGTTACATGAATGAAAGCGTGCCAAACCCAAAAAAGGTTGAAAATGACCAAGTTCTAAAACTAAATTTTTTCGGAAGGGATTTTATGCCATTCCAAACGCTAAGAGACCTCAATGGGGACCAAAATGGAAATTTTGGTATGGTTACCTGTAAAATTTCCCTTGTCAATTTTACAGGATAACAACTGGCTCTTTCTGGGGACTAACTTTGAGCAAATTTTAAGGGTAAAGAATCCTATATCAACATGTGCCTATCCATTGGGCTCGAGTCAAAAACAAGGGCGATGAAAAAGAAAGGAAAACACACAACAAGCAGAAAAACAAACACACGATGAAAAAAACACACAACTAAAGCAACTTCATGTACAAAGAAGAGAGCAAGCTCTACTTCCCACGAATATTTTGAGATGTTTCTTACTATATGGAAGTGGGAGATTAGTTCCGTTCGGATATGAGAGATGAAGCTATTCTCTCTGTTGAGTGTGCTTGATCTTGAAAGGCCCTCTCCAAAGAGATTCAAATTTCATGTGCATGCCCTTTGGCTCTCTTCGCTTGTCCCATAGAAGGACGATATTTCCCACTTGGAAATCCCTCTACTTAGCCTTTTATCGAGCAGTCTCTTGACTTGATTCGATGTTTGGTGATCCCGTCGACCACTCTTACTCTATTTTCTTTAAGTTCTATTAGATAGATGATCCTCTTTTCAGAGAATTCTAGAAAGTCTCATCCTCGATTGCTCGTGCCAAGCGTAGAGTAGGGAGTTCCATGGAAATGGGGAGTTCAGCATTGATTCCATATAACACTTGAAAAGGTGACATACCGAGAGACCTCTTCGAATGTAATACTAGTCTTACAAAGCATCATATACTTGACTTGTGCTAGGACCACCGATTCTCGTCGACCGACTTAGTATGAATGTTACTAGGTTCTTATTTTGGATTCTACCTAACCATTTCCACAGGGGTAATAATATGAGGCGTGGGCCAAGGTTATCCCATATCCATAGCAAAATCCAATAACTTCCTGTGAGGAGAAGTTGGAAGCATTATTAGCAACGATCTTGTGTAGGATGCCAAATCTCGCAATGATATTTTCTTTGATGAAGTTGCAAACAACTTGGGTAGAATTTTGATAGGTATGGCCTCCACCCATTTGGTGAAGTAATCTGTTACTGTTAGGACATAACTATGTCTAGCACTTGATTGAGGATGTAGTGCTCTGATAAAGTCAATTCCCCATTGCTTGAATGGTTCATCAATAATGATGGGTCTGAGGGGAAAAGTAGCCAATTTTGGTTTGCCAACAAACTGTTGGCAGAGCTCACATTTCACTACCCAGGTGGTTGTATCTTGAAATAGTGTTGGCCAATAGTACTTGGCCCGAATGATCTTATGTGTTGTTACAAACGAGGAGAAATGACCGCCGTAGGCTCGAGTCATGAAAAATTTCAAGCAATTTGATCTGCTGCGGTTTGTCAATGCATCACAAGAAAATCCCATCAATCCGCGCTTGTATAAACCGTCATCCCAAATGACGTATCTAGCTTCCCTGAGTTTTACAATTTACTTCTCCTTTGAAGTTAGATGAGCTGGGAACTCACCGTAAGTGAGAAAGAAAGTGATGTCTGAATACCACTCGCCACCGGTCATAACAAATAGAACCATAGGTAGAGAATCAGCTTTCTTCACTGACCCTATGCTCCTTGATGTAATCATCTTTCTCTTCCCACTCCTCTGAATCTTTGTTTTCAGCCATGGTGACATAGGCCCTTGCCTCTTACCAGCTTGGTTGGTTTTATGTTTAGATCATACTCTTGGACCTTTGCGATCCAATTCCCTCGTAAGCTTCCTAACTCCTGTTGAGTTAGGATAGACTTAACTTCCATGTCAAGAACTAGTAGTACCGTATGAGAGTTTAGGATGTAGTACCAGAAGTTCTTGACTACTTTGACAATGGTGAAGGCGTGCTTCTCTAATCGACATCTTCAATTCATGAGGCTTGAGAGGGAGCTCATGAAAGTGATTGGGATTCAACATCCTTAGAGTTCTTCTACATTAAGATGGCTTTGATACCATATGCGCGGATGCATAATCATACACGATAAAATCCTTGGAGAAGTTACTTACATACCGGGATAGGTGCATAAGCAACGAAGGCTTTTATATCCTTGAATGACGTCTTTCCTTCTTTACTCCACCACAAATTTTGTGACCCTTTCATCATATTTGATATGTGATGAGTCTTTTTCAAAGTGAAGTCGGGAACAAAGCGTGCAGAAAATTCACCTTTCCGAAGAAGGAGTGAACACCGATATTTCTTGTGGGTAAGTTAAGGATCCGAATAGCCTTAACCCTTTCGACATCTATCTTTGTTCCTTCCTTGCTGACAATGTGTCCCAACAAATTTCCTTCAGTGACCCCGAAAATAGTCTTTTTGGATTTAGGAGATCCCGTGTTCTCGGCATCTAATCAATACTTGCTCCAAATGATCACAATGATCACTTCACTTTTTAGAGAACACAGTTAAGTCATCTAAATAAACTATGATGACCTTTCCTATCATACCTTTGAATGTGAAGTTCATTGCTCATTGAAAGGTGGCACCAGTGTTGGTCAAGCCAAAAGGCATTCTATTGTAGGTGAATGTGCCCCAGGGAGTAGTGAATGCTATTTTGAATTGGTCTTCAGGAAAGACTTCAATCTAATTATAACCCAAAAAACCATCAAGCATGGACAACATCTCTCGAACTATTTACTTTGCCTGTAGAACCGATCCGTTATGGGAGCGATAATTATCCTTCAAGGATGCCCGATTCAAGTTGTGAAAATCTATGCATATGCGTATCTCGCCATTCTTCTTTTGTATGGGCATGATGTTTTACAACCCGTGCTATGATGGATAGGAATGATGATTCTTGCATCCAGGCATTTTCTATATTTCTAACTAGATGGTACCCTAGAGATCTTAGGATTGTAATGCTTTTGTTTCGGTGAAATGGTTTGACATCATCTTTTAATGGGATGTCAAGTTGAACGTCCTTATGCTTAAAAGACTTTAGATTGGCACAAGACCATGCCAACACATCCATATATTTCTTCAACAATTTAACAAACTTCCACTTTTTCTTGGGTGTACAACATTTCTGATGTTCACAAATTGTAGATATTCTACGCATTCCTAGGTTGAAACGACTCGGTCTCTGGAGAGGAGTTAGGGTCATCTTGTCACTTTTTCTTGACAAAACGATCATGTTTATCAAACAATCATTCCAGAGAGACCAAACCTTTTGGAATTTTATTTCCCTTGAGTGACATACGCCATCACCTTCTTTTGATTCGACTTGCTTGACGGTGTGATTCACGACATATAGAAGTGGATCCCTCAAAATGAAGCCATTTGAAGTTATCAAATTTTTCTAGAAAAGAAACAAGCTAATTTTCATCATTGAATACCTGCCAGTGTTGAGAATTGTCTTGCACGCTTTAGCGAAAGACTACCTCAATGGTATACATGTCTATTTTCAACCTCGGGTGAGGGAGCATAAGAGACACCGACACGGCCAATGAATCGGCCAAGTCATTTTGAGCTCTTGGAACGGATTTTATCGAAATTGTCAAATTCCTCAATGCTATCCCATAATGCATTGCGGTAGTGCCGAGTATGTCATTTTTACTTGGTACACCCCTTTTACCTAGTTGACGATCAGTTCGGCATCACCTTGTACTTTTAGGTTCTTGATTCCTCTTTCCTTTGCAGAAACTTGCATCTTTGAGTAACAAAGATTCATACTCGGATAGTATTGTTTGTATTGAAAAAACTAGAATTTGAAAGAAAGAGGGAAAATCTCTTCTTCAGGAGATATCAGGATGGCTCCAGTGCCACATCCACTTGTTGCACAACTACCATCAAACTGCAGTGTCCATATCTTGTTAAGGTCCTCCTCCTAGACAAGAACATCCATTTTATCAGACTCAGTGGATAAGAAGTAGTTCCCCATCCCTGATGATTCGAAGAGAATTTGGGCTTTGGGGTCGTCAGAGTTGGTGACTAGGTACTTCTTTTGTGATTCAGGCTCCAAAGTCTACATTACACCCTTGACGGGGATTCTAGCTTTGGACCAGTCCATGTGAATCTCTCCACCAACTTCTCTGTAAAAGCTTCTTCCTAGTAGAATTCCATATGTTGCTAGGATATCAACAACGAGGATGGTCATCTTTACCCTTTTCTCTGGGAATGCTGCAAATGTGAACTGTGCATCTTTGATCTGACCAATTAATGGAACCTGTTTGGTCTCCATGGAGTAACATCTGCCAAAAGGCTTGGTAAGGGTGAGGCCTAAAGCATGAGTGACCTTTGTTGGCATTACATTATTGAAAGCCCCAGAATCAATTATGTAGTTGCTTAGTTTGTGACCATTGATTAGGAGGGAGAGATAAAAAGGCTCAATTTTACCTGACACAGAAGTCAAGGTAACATTTATGCGAGATGTAGGAGGAGTGGAAAGGATTCCTTTCGGGAGATAGGAGAGGGGATGACAGCTTGGATTTGGATATATTTGGTCAATCTTACAAGCTACTCAGGGTTAGACTGAAGATACTCAGCTTCAGACATTTGAATCTTAGTCTTTTTAGCATGATCGACTATGTTGAATGTGACCAAGGGTTGCGTTGATGAAGGAATGAGTCCCTCGTTTTGCGATGGTAGGGTACGTTTACTGGTATATATGGAAACAAAAGAAGGCTGATTTGGGGGAGAGATGGGAGGAAAATACTTCTTCGTAAAAGGTTTAATAGGAGGTTGAGCAGGAAGAGGATTACCTCTTTTAGCAATGGTTGGAGACGTGTTCGACATAACCTTCTCCTTTTGTATCTTGGCAGCAACTTCCACTTCTTTTCCTTGTGATCGGGTGAAAATAACATATGACTGCCTCTTGCATACCCTTGAGTACCTTCCTCCTCATCAGACTCCTCATCTTCAAATTCCATATACCCGATTGTAAAGTTTCCAAATCGGTTCACCGAAATCTTGATCATCTTCACCTTAATGAAGGTTCTTCATAATTTTCTCCACTTCTTTGATCTCGGCGAGCATTAACCGAAGGGGCCTCAAGTGCTAACCTTGGAGCAAGCAACAGGGAAAACACGGCCTTTGTGGGGCGTTGTTGGGAGTGAAGTTCCTTTGTGGGATATTGATCCAAAATAATCGATTATTACTACGATGATATCGGACCCTTGTAGGCTTTAAATTTTGCCAATGATTTACTCCTTTTTAAGTAATCAATTTAAAATAATGCAAGACAATAAGACAATTACACAAAGATTGATTACGGAGTTCGGCAATTGCCTACATCTCCGGGTTCATGGTCGAACTGTTCCACTAGTCAAAACTTGTAAGTTACAATAGTACTTTCACAAGAAAATCTAATGGAAACTATTTAAACTTGCTTAAAATAATAACCAGACATTTGGACGACAAGGGTGAAAAATAGCACCCGACTTCCACCTTCCTGGCGTACAATCTCCTTCGGCTTCGATCGGCCTTCCCGACGCTATCAATGCGACGCTAGCACTCCGGTCGAAAATCCAGGATTTGCAAGTAATTGGTGTGGCGCTATGGGCCTATTGGGTAGTTTATAATTTACTCCCAATCACAAATATTTCATCTACTATTGCCTAAAATAATAGGCCAATAGACAATACTTGTGGACACATCCCACAAATAAGCTTAAAAAATAATAAGCTCATTGGACTAATGTGTCTTTCCATTGCACGGGTGTGTGTCTATTACAATGAACTAGGTTCCCTATTTATACAAAATTAGGGCCCTTAAAAATATGCATTTCATATTATCCTTAGGCTATTTTAGCCTCACATGTAGCATAGTTGATGGGATTAAATCCCAAATTGGGCGGATGTATTTTTAAATGGGATAAATCCCATGTGGAGTGGATTGCATGTTTAATGGGATTAAATCCCAAATGGAGCCACATTTGTATAAGGTCCCACATTTTTGGCGGTGGGGGATAATGTCTAAGGCTTTAAATAGCCTTCCTCCACGCAATTGAAGTGTTAGACTTAACCGCCCCCATCTCAACCGCTTCATCCTCCTTCTCCACGTGAAAGTTTCCACGCATGGGTCTAGCCCCCTACCACCGCTTCATTTCCTCTTCCACGTGGTCATTTGCATGTGGCAGTTTATACTAATGTATACACATTAATATATAGTGGTTTGGCATATACATGTGTGGCATTTGGAAAGTGGACTTACCAAGATAATATAATTTCAACCCATACAATGTGGCATAGAAATAATTAACTCGGTAAATAGCATATAGCCCACTTATTGTCTCTTGATAGGAAAATCGAGCGAATTCGACGAGTGGTGGCAAGCCACGTGGTGGCTTGTGGACCCACCACGTTGGCGATAATACCATAGTCCACACGGCATCTAGAGCTCCCGAGCTCCCCTCTCAGTAATAAAATTTGAGACTCTTTATGCTCGTCGAAGACCGATGATCAAAACCAATAAATAACTCCCTTTTTCCTTTTCACCACGTGTCACGAAGTGCCATTGGTCCAATATTGACTAGTTGACGAGTTGACTTTCCGATGTTTGAACTTTGACCGACATATCTAGAGCTCTCGATGTCCGTTTGTCACGTTCTTACGGTCATTAAAAGCTCTTGAGATGATCTTTTGCACCGACATAATTTAGGGATGTTTAGGGAACTTTCAAAAATGATCCCCTGATGACACCTCCCCATTAAGAAAAGCTTTTGTCCCAAAAAGCTTCCATACTGTCTGAATCTGAAAAACTCTTCATGCTCCGATCCTGGGACATGTGGTTATGGGCCCACGCGCTTCCATCAGTGCCACTTTGATATCTCCAAGAATACCCCCACACCTCCACTTTATGGTGCTAAGTTTTGAATGAAACCTCAACACTCTTTAAGATGCGGTGCTAAGCTTTTGATATCTCGACAACAAGGATCTTCTTTTACTCTATAACACGGCTCCAGCTCCGAGGTTGATTCTGCGAGAATCCGAACTAGTTTGAAGGAACTCCATGTTACGTAGAGCTTTGATTGATCGATGTCGGTGATGGACAATGCCTTGTCCCTTTGTGATATCAACACCTCCGATGCATGATGCTAAGCCTCTTTTCAAGACCTCGAGCCTCCGATGCACGATGCTAAGTCTCGTTCTGAAACTCAACGCCTCGATGCATGATGCTAAGACTTTTAAGACCTCAAGCCTCCGATGCACATTTGCTAAGTCTATGTAGACCTCAACGCCTCCAATACATGATGCTAAGCCTTTTTCAAGACCTCTATCCTCCGATGCACGATGCTAAGTCTCATTGATCGCTACCATTCATATGTGTGGTTGCAATGCCTTGACACCGATTGATGTTCCGAGCTAATCCTTTGAGATCTCCTCTTATTGACATACTAATACTCGGTACAATTTTGCTGCATGGTCACAATGCCTCCACTGATGAGAATGAAGTTCGACCCATTTGGCGTCAATGCCAACGGTGATTCAATACCATTCTACTGCTTGCACGGTCCTAATGCCTCTACACAAAATGAAGTTCTGAGCTGATCTTTTGAGAACTCTATTGTCTGCACAAATGGAAGATCAATCTCCAAGCTTTATATGAGTCAAATCTTATATCCAAGCTGTAATAGGTACTCACAAGCTGATTAGGAGATATGTTTGGAGCATTAATCAAATTTTCTAAGTAAGAAAATCCACTGAGTATTGTAAACCTTTCTCTCAGCATTTCCTCACAGAATTTGATCTCCAAACTTAATACTGCATACTATTCATCAATCTGAATTATGTAATATATAATTGAAAAATTGTTGACTTACCCATTTTAAAGGACTTTCACTTTCAGGTATTACTTGGTCCTAGGTTGAATTGTCAACTGGTGGTGGAGTAGAAACTTCCTTTGCCTTTGCAATAGGCCTCCATTCCATCTTTGGCTTGCCATTACTCTGATGGCAAGATGGATGTAATAGCCAGAAATTTTCCACCCGATGCCCATTCCTCTGGCAATGAGCACAAAAATTCCTCTTAATATCCTTCTTCTGGGATGAGGAACTCTTTCTGCCATTTCTCGACTCTACATGATGAGATTGGTCTTTCTCCACTACATTGCAATGTGGATTGACTTCATTTGTCTCCTCCCTACCAGAACAATGACTAAACAAGGAAAATATACTGCATTTTATGGTGTTAGAAAAATCACCAAAATAATTTCCCTCGGAAGTCTTACTAATGCAAGTATAGTAGAGTACAAACATTTCCCAAAATTGGGTCTTTAACTAATGTGCCATGTCTGGTTAGATGTATACAAACGTTGCCCTCAAAGGGGTCTTACCAATACATTCTACCTTACACATTAGTTTTCTAGTTTTATAAGAGCATTAAATAATGCTCGATAGCCTAAAACAATAGTTGAGCAATATATCAACATATTATTACACCTTAGATTTCTTACGAGCTGTAGAATCCTCGGTGTCGGCTTATCTCAATTTATGCCTTATGGATCATCGAACGATCTTTTATCTGCATATGAGATACAATGGATTCATCCAAATAGAAATGCGAGAAAATTACTGAGTATGTTAAACCTGTCTCTCAGTCTATCCCACCAATCTGGAAATCTAGAAGTACAAGCCAATGCCATCCCTGTCAAAGCAATCTACTGATTAACCTGCTCGATACCAACTTGCTTCAGAGATTAGTAAGTTTGTAGGTGTCGATTACCAGCTCTGATACCAAACTTGATCCGAAAATAATCAGATTATTACTACCTGATCTCGGACCCTTGTAGGCTTTAAATATTTGCCGATGATTTACTCCTTTTAAGTAATCAATTTAAAATAATGCAAGACAATAAGACAATTGCACAAAGATTGATTACGGAGTTTGGCAATTTCCTACGTCTCTCGGGTTCGTGGTCGAACCGTTCCACTAGTCAAAACTTGTAAGTTACAATAGTACTTTCACAAGAAAACCTAATGGAAACTATTTAAACTTTCTTAAAAGAATAACAGGACCTTGGATGAGACAAGGGTGATAAATAACACCTGACTTCCACCTTCCCCGTGTACAATCTCCTTTGGCTTGATCGGCCTTCCTGATGCTATCAATGTGATGCTAGCACTGGTCGACAATCCAGGATTTGAAAGTAATTGGTGTGGTGCTATGGGCCTATTGGGTAGTTTATAATTTACTCCCGAATCACAAATATTTCATCTACTATTGCCTACAAAATAATAGGCCAATAGACAATACTTGTGGACACATCCCACAAATAATCTTAACAAATAATAATCTTGTTGGCCTAATGTATGTCATCCGTTGCACACGTGTGTGTCCATTACAATGAACTAGGTTCCCTATTTATAAAAAAATAGGGCTAACAAATATGCATTGCATATTATCCTTAGGCTATTTTAGCCTCACCCGTAGCATAGTTGATGGGATTAAATCCCAAATTGGGCGGATGTATTTTTAAATGGATAAATCCCATGTGGAGCGGATTACATGTTTAATGGGATAAATCCCAAATGGAGCCGCATTTGTATAAGGTCCCACGTTTTTAGGCGGTGGGGGATAATGTCTAAGGCTTTAAATAGCCTTCCTCCACGCATTTATTGAAGTGTTAGACTTAACCGCCCCCATCTCAACCGCTTCATCCTCCTTCTCCACATGGAAGTTTCCATGCATGGGTTCTATCTCCTACCACCACTTCATTTCTCTTCCACGTGGTCATTTGCATGTGGCATTTTTATACTAATGTATACACATTAATATATAGTGGTTTAGGCATATACATGTGTGGCATTTGGAAAGTGGACTTACCAAGATAATATAATTTCGACCCATACAATGTGGCATAGAAATAATTAACTTGGTAAATAGCATATAGCCCACTTGTTGTCTCTCGATAGGAAAATCGAGTGAATTTGATGAGTGGTGGCAAGCCACGTGGTGGCTTGTGGACCCACCACGTTGGCGATAATACCATAGTCCACATAGTGGTCGGGCTCCCCTCCGTAATAAAATTTGAGCCTCTTATTCCCGTGCACCATTTTTACACTCGTATGTGTAAAGATCGGTGATCGAAAACCAATAAACAAATCCCTTTGCCTTTTCGCCACGTGTCGCGGTTGCCATTGGTCCAATATTGACTGGTTGACCATAGTTGACTTTCTCATTGCCCGAACTTTGACTGATAAGTTACATATCTAGAGTTCCCAATGTCCGTTTGTTGCGTTCTTCTACAAATCGTTGGAAAGCTCTCAAGATGATATTCTACACTAACACCATTTAGAGATGTTTAGGGAACTTTAAAAATGATCCCCGATCGAGATATCCCAAGACGGAGTGGTAGATGTAGCTTGAGCTAATTGCTTTTTTAATGCGAGCAAGTCGTTTGCCATCTTCTCGGAATGTCAAATCTGATGAAGTGGCTTGAGAAGGAGTTTAAGCCTTTGGTTTGGATGGATCCTGTTTTAAATCACCGGATATAATCGGTTGTATTCTATCCAAATGGGCTGACTTGAGCGAGGACCAAGGTGGTGATTTATTCTTGTAGAAGCAAGAAACTTACTCTTGAACTCATGGCATTCATGAAGAAACACTTTTGATTTTCTGGTGTTGGCAACATGGCGGTGGCACATGGTTAATCAATGAATTGAAACGGGTGATAAAATCACACATGGTTTCATTGGCCTCCTTCAAGTGAATAATCTTTGACATGTAATGCAAATGCATCTTACGAAGGCTTATACCTATCTTCAAACACAGTTCATAATGTGGCCCAACTGGTGATAGATCCAATCGCAAGTGTTGGAACCACTCTACTATAGGTCCTTGCAAGGTTTCTAGAAAGAGGCGTACCGACACATCTTCATGGGTCACATCTAGGATGCTGCATGACATAATGAATGCGGATATATGTGAATCAGTGCTTTGATTTCCACTCCCATCAAATCTTGGGAAATTATTGTGATTTCCATGGGGGAGTGTATGAACCAGATGTGGCAATGTAAGAGGGCCCATAGCGTTTCCCCATGGTGCTGCCATTTGAAAAGATGGAAAGAGGACGCGAGCCGGGAGGGTAGTTCTACTTAATAACAGGGCACTGCAAATTGATGTGGAGGTTCCTTGCAAAAACTAGTTCTTTCATGGAGGCGAGGCACTTTTGGCTGACCGATCAGCTGAACTCAGCGATGAGAAGTGTGCTTGTGTAATACTGAAGTTGTGCCTTTGAAGTAGATCAAAAATAGGATCAAATTCTCCATGAGCTCTCCCGCTATGGGTAAATGGCTCACTTTGAGCCGGTGTATCTATCCAAGTCTCATAGTGATTTTAGAGTAGATTTATAAAAACTCTTTTTGTTTGTACTTGCTGATTTTTTGATTTTTCTGACAAAAATCAGCAACATGTACTTTTATAAATATTTAAATTTATCCCTCTTTTGAAAACCGATTATGGTTTAATGAAAAATATTAACGAGGATAAAATGATGGTTAACTTAGTAAGCTAATTTTCAGATCTTAGATTTGACTTTTTGCAAGGGTTTGAAAATATTTGTAAAACTATCAGAATCTCAGATCTATGAAAATATAGAGATTTTTCTAAAAACCTGCTTCAACAGTACTTAAAGGTTTCTAACTCGGTCTAGATCTATGGATCTCTTAAGAAATTTTTCAGCTTGGATCACTTTTTGCAAAAATTTAGATTTTAAAAAAAGAGTTAAGATTTGCAAACAGTAGTGATTTTTTACGTTTTAGCTATTTTCTTAGTCTTCCCGCAGCTTTTAAATATTTTTGGCATTTTTTAGCTGACATAACACTCACATAGATCTAGTTTGATCCCCAACGGAGTCACCAAAAATGTTGGTTTGAAAATCTATCCGGTGGGCGAGATCTATGGATAGATAGGCCAATCATGTGCAGGTGGCATAGCCCCTCTTTGAGACAACAAAGTGAAACTGGTTTATTGCTATTCTACCAGCAGGAACTTGTGCAAATCTTATAGTATTCTTCCTTCAGGGGGTTTGGGATCTCATCCTAGTAGAGTTATTTCCGAAAAGAACATAAAGGAATGAAGGAAGGAATAGAAGAAAGGTGGATCTGAAGGGAGAAAAGAAATGAATTCCAAAGTAGAAAGGTCAAAGGGTTTATGTTTTGGGCCGGTAGTAAACAGAGCAAAACTTACTCACATAAACAAACAAAGCAATACTATTAAACAAATGATAAAGCATAGATGAATCCAACAGAATAAGCATGCAGATCTAACTTAAGAAAGATCTAACACATAACACAGGAATTCAACACAAAGTCTCAATTTTTGTATTAATAAGTTGTTCTGTTACAAGAAAGCTCAAAGTCTTTCTCTCCTCACTTCTATTTTTCATACAAATTTTCTCACCCTTGAATACTACAAGTATCCAAGTATTTATAGAAGGAGAAGGAGAAAGAAGACAAAAAGGAGCCAACAACTATTTACAAAATATCTACAAAATATCTAAAAGTCAAATGTTGACTTTGGGGCAATTTTGTGGATGACAACATCCCATGGTGCAACATGGATGATGTCATCATTTGTGCCAACATACTTTTAAATTTTTTACAAAAATGGGATTAATCCCAGGAGGAAGGAGCCTATTCGTCGTCATCCCTTGGCTTGAAAGGAGTGTCTTGCTTCTACTCAGGGGAGGTAATGTGAAATTGAGCTCGATACTCCATGAACTTTCTTACCATCACTTGAAGTTGATCCTGAGTGGGACCCTTGGTGTGATCCCCGATGACTTCATGCAAGTCTCATGTTCATCTCTGAGTCTTTCCGGGAGATTGAAATATTCATTTCCTACCTCCATTAGGTATCGAACAAAGTCACGGTAGGCCAGAAGGTTGTTGATAGATTCTATATCAAAAGTGGCCTCTGACACTAAACCTTACAACGTGATTTCCTTGAAAATCTGAATAGTATCATCTACCTTCCTCAAGGCATACGATGCACCGTTTGAACAACCTCGGAGACATTCTTAAGAGGATCTCGCTCCATTTGATGCATTGCATCTAGGGCTTCCTCATTGATTTTGTCGATATTTTCCAAGACAAAATCCATTTGGTCAACCTCGATAGTCTAAAGCGAAGTGAGGACTTTATTGGGTGCTCATGGGTAATCAAAAACACAAAATTTCATAAAAGTCGTCAACTAGGCAATTGAGCATCTTCTGCATTTCTCGTGTTACAACTTGGCATGGTCCAACTCTTTGGAGATAGGTCTTGCTATTTCCTTGAGTTCCTTGTTAGCTTGATCTATATTTTGATAGAGCTCTATGAACTTTGTAATCACTTCCTCACTATCTTTGAGGATCTTCTCTCTCCAGGCGGACACTGCCATACCTTGCTCGCCGATCTTTACGTACTCATTTATCTTCTCCCCACTAAGAATTTTAGGAGGATCGGCCAAATTCATAGGAGGGGCAATGCCCATATTTCTTAGGGCTTGGAGAATATTCTTGTTTTTCTCTTTTAATATTCTCTTCTCTTCCTTTTCTTCTTGAAGATTTTTGCAAAGGGCATCCGCTACTTAAGGCATCTCCTTGCAGCTCTCTCGATGATGTTCCCATCATGACCTTAGTCACTGTAAAATCTGTAGGAAAAAGATCTTCTTTCTTCTTTGGGAGATCAAGGTATGCAATATCCATAACCCTTTCACTTGAAGTGCTTTGAGAGAAGTGGGTTATATCTTTTTGCTTCTTAGGCTCTTTAGTTGGAATAATGGAGAATTCCATAGTGTACTAGAAATTCCTCTCAGTGTTGCTTAGGTGTTTGGAGATCCATTCTCGACTTGGGGAGTGGCACTAGAGGAAGAGGCGAAACAGGGTGGAAGGAGTAACTACAAAGTGGACATGGGGAAATGTGTCAAGACACTTGGTGGTGGCATTAAGAAAGAAGACAACACTCCAATGCTCATGGGGTTAGAAATGACTGCAGGAGAGGAAACCATGGGGCAAAAGGGATCTGTGAGATGAGGGAAGAAATGTTGGGGGACATATCCATAAGGGAAGAGAAGATGGAGGAAGAGGGAGGGGAAAGGCATAAGACGGGTGAGAAGACACAACCAAAGGAGTGGTTGGTTGAGAAACATGAGGAGGGGAAGGAGGAGCGAGAGAAGGGATGATTGAGACCTCACCAGTTGTAGCAGTGATGACATCCTGAGTGGATGTGTCCATTGGAGCACTGGCCACTTCTTCTCTTCTTGGGGACACTAAGTCCATAACTTGTTCCTCGAGTAGGGAAGGAGGGCTCTCAGGAACTTCTTTCTGAGAAGTGCTTGCCTCCCCTTCTATATCCTTTCCTTTGCCTTTAGGCAAGTGTTTCAGCCTGGTGGGTGCATCGCCCAAGGGAGATGTGGTAAAGTCTACCCCAAGGTAGATGATACCATTTTTCTTGCACCAATGCTCGGTGCATTGTAGAGTGCCTTTGACCCTTTCCTCAATAGTCTAAGGGGCCTTATTTCTATCAATTTCAGAAAATGGCCAATTGTCCCCATCCATGTCTAGATAAACCTAGATCAACTTCTTGATCAGTTGCTTGGAAACCCTTTGGGATGATTTCCACAACATATTGAATGATATTTTCTAGGACCACGTGGGAGTGATCCTTTCATCTAAGCTCAACCTCATGATATAGATCGATGTAGATATCTTCAATCTGAGGGATGTGAATTGGATCAATTTTTTCCCTTGAAGGTAATCACGAGGATCAAAGGTTGACCTCGCGGGAAAATTATTCTTCAAGAGTTGAGCAATTCAAGCTCTCAAAACATCTCTTGGGATTTTCCTTGTGAAGTGGTGTACTACGCCTTTGTGAGGGGGAATGGAGTTCCACCTTTTTACTTTTTAAACACTTCTCATGGTACGTGATGAGCTATCTAGAAATCTCCAATAAGATCAACTTGGGTCCCACATACCTCTGAAATTTGGTGGGCTCTCGCCAAGAAGTTAGCGGCTTTGAGATATGTGAAAGTGGGAATTACGTGAATAACGCTCCCCCACTTCTCTGTGGTAGTGATCACGCTTTTGGTCGTCCGAATGTAAGTCATGTTGGGCCTCAAGAGGAAGATGATGCCATAGAAGAAGATGTTGTTTACTTTACTGAATTGGGCTATGTTGTTCTCTAGTTTTAATTCTGGATAGTACTCATATATTTTTACCTAGGGCCATATCCCATACCGATTCAATGCTAGGTAGTCCCTCTCTAAGGCATCAACATATAACACATAGGAGTTCATATAGAACCTCCCAGTTGTTGAAAGTTTTTTAAGCTACTCCGAGATCATTCTGCTAATAATCTCTCCCCTTTCAAAACGCTGATCTAGAACATTTTTACTCATTGTTTCCAAATACCTGAGCATCCACTTGTGAAAGTAATGGGCATCGGGAATCCCAAAAACCTCGCTTTAGGAAAGTGATGGTGTCACTTAGCTCCTCCGAAAATTCACCGTGATGAATGACTTGTGGCCACCGCTTGTCACCTTCTTGTTATTGAGGTACACCTCATTCATGAGCTGCGTACATTTGTCTTCGTTTTTATTCCATGTCTTCATGCGGTCCTCTTGGCTTATCTACAAAAGTTTCGGTGGTGAGGGATGCCCAACATGATCTAAAAATTCCAGGCCATGAGGTTGATTATTACCTCGCCATTCTCATTTCGACACATCTTGTGTCCTTATTATAACAACAAATTTCACCAACATCATGAACTCATTGTTGATTGCTCTCACGGGATCCTCAGAAAGTGCGAGTACCACTACGCCAACTAATTTATCCATCTATGGGCTGCCTATGACCTTCTTTTGTTCTAGCCCGTGAAAGTCCTCCATGTCAATGTGCCCGAGTTCTAAATCACCGATATCTAGGTCACACTCTACAAGAGATTCGGGCATTCTCGACCCTTTGGTATTTATATTTCATTTCTTCTTATGTTAGCCTGGCTTTACCCTTGGACTTAGTTGGCTTCTTACTTGATGAAGACATGTGTGGATCTGATTTTAGTTGTTGATCTCGCAAGAAGAATTAGGGAAGTCCATCGCAGAAGAGCCATGTTAGCTATTAATTCGTCCATCAAAGATTACATAATGAAAAGTTAGCAATTTATGAGCCTCTGGGTAAGAGCGCAGCTCTACTACATGCTGCAGGGTCTTAGAAAAGCAAAGTGCACTTTGGGAAAGTGTTGCATGGGAGAAAATAGTGCCAAAAGGGGCATAGTGCACGTGAAGGCTACACAAAACATTCGGATGTTGGTGTTGAGGGATGTGTGCTTGAGCCATTAGAAGTCCTTAAGTGGGGGCACGACTATGGTTGGTGTTGCGAAGAGGTCCTAGGATGCGCCATTAGCACATGCGTGGACAATATGTCTGCGGCATCGATTGTGTTTGATTCAACAAGGATGAAGTTTGTGCCGAAGGAAAAACAGTGGTTTGATTGCAAAAATTTTATGATTTTTCACTCCTTTGGCACAGATTTTGATGTTCGGGGGGGAAAATTTAGCAAGCAAAGCAAGGGACAAATGAGTTTGAGTTTTTTGTGGCAGAGTTTTCCAGCTTTAAGGTCGAAAGGAAGAGAAGGGGTTTTTAGAGTTGAGTATTTGGGTTCAATATTTATTATCAATCCTAATCACCTAAATCATTATAAAACCACAAAAATCCACAAGAAGGGAAAGGGCCACTTACTAGGAATATATATAACGATAAAGGGATGATGCGGGGTCCATGAAACATGACAAATGGAAACACGTGGGGCTGACAGGAATGCTGACAAGTATAGAGGAAATTTTTTTCACATTTTTGAATTGTGAAAATGACATGTCAGATGCGCCTATATATATAGCAAAAAGTGCAATAAATGTGCCACCAATTTTTCTGTGGCACACTTAGGTGGATGTCGACACGAAGAGATTTGCACCATGATGCAGCTTTGGGAGTTTGACACCGTGTTTTCAGTGCCATAGAGCACTCTAGAGAGGTGCAACATTGAGAGTGTTGATAAGTTGGCTCATGCACCTTGGCACACCATTGAGAGGTGCAACATTGAGAGTGTTGAAACTCCCTAGAATGCGCCAAAGGAAAGGAGGGGCGCAGTTTTGGTTGATGTTACATGAATGAAAACTGTGCCCAACCCAAAAAGGTTGAAAATGACCAAGTTCTAAAAACTAGATTTTCTAGAAAGGGATTTTATGCCATTCTGAATGCTAAGAGACCTCAACGGGGGACCAAAATGGAAATTTTGGTATGGTTACCTACAAAATTGCCCTTGTAAATTATACGGAGGATAACAAGATGCCGGTGGTGGTGGAGGTTGTTGTGAGCGTATGACTTCTAAATCCATAGGCTGATTGTGAGAGCTTCCTTTTTATTGGAGGAACTACCTGAAATGGAACACAAGACCACCAAATAAAATTTAAACAATATATGTAGTGGAATGCCTAGCGTGTGCTAGATCTAGGAAGTGTGATACTTCCTAGACAACTATCAATCCATTGTTTAAAACAACTTAATGCTAATAAAATAAATCCTACTAGTTAAAATGATTTAGATGTATCTCATTCATCTATAATAAAAAATTCATTCACAACAGGCTAAGCTTATGACTGAATCTAAAGGTTAATGTCATTATCGTGTGCACTGGCATTGGTCGAGTCGGTTCTTGGTAGTTTAGGGTATTTGGTGGAGACTTTAGGCTATGATATGGGTTTCTGGTAAAAGACAAAGACCGATGTTAGTTTAGGTTAACCGTGACATTTATGGGTGATCGACATCGGTATGGTCGGGGTATAGGAAACTCAATAAAACTTGGCTGGGTGATAGATCCGAGGTTAGATGAAGATGGAAGGGAAATGGCCAAATTCGTATGGATCTGAGGTATGCATAGGAATGATTTAGGTCCAGGTAGGGAAATGTAAGGATGTGGATAAAAATATGGTCAAGTTTGCATGGAGGTAAATGATGGGGGAATATAAATGAAAGCAAAAACTAATAACAGATGTAAAAGGATCTACTAAATGACAAATGAATAGGTGTTGGTTAACAAGACTTACTATTTGTATGAACTTGATGCCTGTTGGTAATGGTGGGTGATCAAATGGAATGGACTTGATGTGGTGCTGGCACTTCCTCGATGCTCCCGTGAAGAAAAATGGCTTCGTGGTTGCTTCAAGTGTTGGCTATGGATGTTTTGATGCTTGTACGGATGTTGGTTCTACTTGCATGCAGCTCTTGGTTTCATCACTTGTTCTCAAAAAGATGTCTCTCCCTCTCAAAAATGTGCCAACCTTGAAATAAGGTTGTTTTTTAGATTAAATGGTAACCAACGACGTGATTCCATATTAACCGGAAGTGGTTAAGGGTAACCATATTTGGTTAGGGCGGGATATTCTAGGTTTACTAAACTAGGTAGATCCCCTTGATTTTCTAGGATCTCCTTTCGTTTACTCCGCAGATTAGCATGGAAGTTTCCTTTTAAGATGTGAGAATATGGTCGAGGGAATGTAGGCTTTGATTTTTAGGGTTCACATAGGTGTTAGTTAGTTATGGCAACTTACTAAGAATAGGTCTTAGGGTGAGGTGGCTTGATGAGGTGTCTAGGTGAGGTGGATATGTGGGCATTATCCCAATTAGGATATTTAAATAATAAATATGGTGAGGATAATGAATTAATTTAATTAAATTAATTAAATTAATATTATAGTGGGGTGAAGGGGGCCATGGCTAGGTGGATGTGTTCAAGGTGTTTATTTGATGGGGGACCAAGGGGAGTGTGACCTAATTTTAGTGTCTATAATTGCACCTTCTTCATGAAAATAATATGTACCTAACCCCGTCTCTTCTAAATGTAGCAAACTGATTTCTTCTTCCACTAATGCCTTAGTATAGGATCATACTTAATATTTCCACTTACTTCATCCAACAAAGTATCGGGGACCTCTTCAATATGAATGGTTCATTCGTGGTTAGAAAATTCTTCCTCTTGATCACAAATGGTATAATTCCCATTTATAGGACTAGCGGTATAGGGCTCCACATGATTATGAAAAACTGGTTCTTCTCTTATAGTCACTTTAGTTCCATATTGAGTCCTGAGGATCATATGTAACCAATCATCTAATGTGTAACCACCCATATTGGAAGTGAAATATTGTCATAGGAAAGTGGTTAAGAGAGGATGAAGATCGATGCCCGATATGTCTTGTATGAACAAAAACATGGACATACATGGATAGTAAGCTAGATTCTTTTGATGATTCCAACATTCTAAATTTCTATACCATCCAACTAAACAACTCCTCTGGAGGTCTGGTGTATAGTGGATTCCCAAAGACGTCTATAATATGCTTGGGCATGACTAAGCTACGATACTGAGAATTGATCATGCCTTCATGTACCAAATGATCACCGATGATCATAGAAATATAAAATGATGTGGCTTATTCACCTTAGGAATATGTTTCCCTTATGGTTGACACAAACTTGTAGCATTTTCTACCCCACAACCCGATGCTTCATCAGTTATACCAAAAATCTTTAGAGCCTCCTGCAAAATGTTTCTTTGAGAAGGAATTGAGAGTGTGTCCCACATGGTAACACTCAAGTTGGTCTTCCTCATCTTTTATATAATACTGAAGGGAATTTCTCTTACTTTACTGAATTTTATTTGGGTGTTAGAATCCTCTTTTTGAAAGTTCTTGTTGGGTACTTGTGATTCTGAAGAAGCTTATTTCCTTATGGTATGACTAGCATGTGCTTTTGTTGACTTCTTTCCCTCATCTTTTTCAGAAACCACCACTTGTGGATGATGCTATGAAGTGGATGCTTGATCATATTTGGAAGACTAGGATTCCATTTCCCTCTTTTGAAGTGATTATTTTCTCCCACCGATGAAGGATCTGTATTCCACCTATAAAAAATCCAGCTTCCAATTTAACAAAGTGGTTTCTTCAAGTGCCAACAATTGATCTCTTGCTTTCTACTTAGATGAATTGTCCATCGACTCTGGCGTGGATCGGATACACTTTGAACCATAAGGGCATAGATAAGAACTCCATTGGGGAAAATATTTTGATTGTGGGGTTGAGAACAAGGATAACACCATTTATAGTCTTGAACTAGATTATTCTAGACAGGTACAAGGGCTCTAGAAGATCTAGTAGCAAAAGGATTCTCAATGTTCGTAGAGGCTTGACATTTACCACTTTATTTTTCAACTAATTATTTCCTTGAAAAGGTGGGTCGTTAGCTTGGTATTTTGATATTAGGATTGGTAAGTACGAGCATATTGAGATCGTGTCCTCTTGAGTGCAACAAGTTTGTTCCCAAAGGTTTATAATAGTGACTTGACTTCGACTAGATCATTTGAAGGGGTGGGTGTAGACTTAGCTTGTTGCTTGGAGGCCATAGAAAGAGAATAAATAATAGGTTGGTTATTTGGGAGCTCCATATACAATGGAATTAGTGGTCTCGAGCTACATTTCTATCTTGAATTAAAGAGTTCTCTACTCTTATAACACCTTCATAGGCATCAGGAAGTAAAGTTCCTTCCATGGACTAGATCATAACTCGCTACATCATTGTTCAAAGCTCAAAAATAGTACAAGAATGCATTATTGGGATAAGGATTTATGAGTGTAGGAATTATATTCCAAGCCTTTTGGAATCGGAAGTTGAAATCAATCATGTATTCCTAAGGAACTCTTTTTAGGGTAGTGAGTTGTTCCATGAGTGATAGGTGGTCACTCTTGTCTTCAAACTATTTGTATTATTTTTCTCCCAATTCATCCCAAGTGGTTATAGTACCAACTTCTAACCCATGAAACCACTAAAGTGTTTTTCCCTTGAAGGAAGTAGCAATGAGTTTGACTGCAACGTTGTCTTCTATAATGTTATGTACTATGCAAATGTTGGCCACATCAATAATATGTTTCACCAGAGTAATATGAATTTCCCCTCTGTAGAAGGGTAAAATTTTGAGTGCCACAACAGGTATAGGATTACATTGACCCAACTAGAGAGGACTACTTGCATTGAAAGAAGGAAAATCTTGGTTCCTTATAAGGGCTTCCATACCAACGAGAATTTTATTGTTTCTTAGTGGAGGAAACCTTTTGTAAGGGGGAGTTGAATAACCCTATGAGGTGATGCTATAAATGATAATGTTGAAATGCTTCTTCTCCTTCTCCTTGGAGGAGACAAGGATAAATCGATATAATGATAATTTCATTACTTTGAAGAAGCTATTGTATGAATTATTTACATAAGTTAACACACTTATATTTAAAATCTAGAGATATGGATTCGCTGTGTACTTTGATTTGTGTAAGTATCAAGAGAAGTACCAATTCTATCCCATCGGGCATGCCAAAAACTATTATCACCAAATCACTGCACCCTCTGAATGGCCAAGTGATGGATAGGGCATTCAGTGTGATTGGGTAACATGAGATCACCTTGCAAGCTATGGGACTTGTGGATCGAGGTGAACCTATGGAGAATTCCAGCTTCCTCTTCCTAAACTAAACACAACACTACGTCAAATGCATTAAAATAACTAACTAGACCTATACTAACATTTTCATGGAATTTAGGGAGAGATATTTGCAAGAAGTAAAACCTATAAATGTTTATGTCACTAAATTGGGACTTATTCTAGTCCCAACAGCTAAAAAATATAGCCAATATTACCGAATCCAATATTGCTATTTTTGGATTCCAAAATGTTAAATATTGGAATTATCTAGCACTCCAAAATCACACATATTGGATTCCAATATCGCATATATTGGAATCCAGAATCACATATATTAGAATCCAAAATCACCTATATTGGAATTATATGTACTCCAAAGTCCCATATATTAGAATCTAGAAAATCAAATATTGGAATCCAGAAAATCAAATATTGGAATCCATTATATGGGCTAGCATCTGTTGGGCATTATTTATGCTATGTTATAAGGGATAACATCCATTGGGACATTATTTATGCTATGTTATAAGGGCTAGCATCCACTGGGCATTATTTATGCTATGTTATAAGGGCTAGCATCCATTGGGAATTATTTATGCTATGTTATAAGGACTATCCCCTAGGCATTATTTATGCTATGTTATAAGGGCTAGTGGTCGCCAGCCATTAATTATGCTATGATATGAGGGCTAGCATCTGTTATTTATTTATGTTATGCTATATGGTCTAGCTAATGCTAGGCATTATTTATGACATGTTATGTATAAAACATGTTTCTATTTATATGAGATAGAGAACATATTCTCTTTTCCTTCAATGGTTGCAATGAATGCCACAACGTAGTGTTAAATTTGATGCCCATTTAGATGTCTTTTATCATTTTTACATAGGCTAGTTGCCGCTAGCTAATGACTTTCAAGAGATGTGAGACACTTCTAGGTTAATTTACTATGATGTTATTGAACCTCACTATAACTAGAGAATGATTGAAGATATTATGAAGAAAATAGTAGAGGGCATCGATCTAGACTATGAGAATATAATTAAATGTATGTATATGTTGCATATTTCGATACATCTTAATTATATATGCTACATATTTTGGTAACTTAATTTTAAAATCCAGTTATTTTTATTATGGCATCATTATTATTGGGGAACCATAATATAACTCATAGAATAGGTAAATATCATTTCACGTCATATTCCTCCAAGAATCATATATCTAAAACCTGCACTGCTCACCATAGAGAGAAAATAAAATAATAATTGACTTTACAATACTTGTTGCTTTCACATGATTTGATAAGAATCATGTTAGAGCCAAAGAAATTTTGGTCTACATTGAAGCAATATTGAACTAAATGTGAGATAAAATCTTTATGTTAAGTGGAAATAAGTAAAAGACTCCATAGAAAGAAGGAAATATGTCTGAGGAAATTGAGCATGGGAAGATGGTAAGAATAGATACATTTGTGGCATCCCTCAAGAGTGAAAAATTGATTAGGTTAAGGGCCACTTTGTTGAATGGGGAGGTAAGGAATTCCTAAGAAATCCTACAAAATGAGGGGTGAATTTTTCCTTACCTCATGCAGAAATAGCTTCATTTCATCAGTTGAATCCTTTTTGGGTTTGTAGACTTTTCCTTTCGTGGGCATGCCTATAACATAAGCCACCATGTTGATTGATAATTCAATATTTACTCCCCCATAACACCACATTTCCCCCATCCATTTCCTAGGTCGGATGCCATGCCGATCCAAAATCCTTATTGAGTTGCTCATTATGCCCTCAAAAATATTTAAGAAAGGGGAGAATCCCATTTAGTCAACACCTCCATAGCCTCATATTTAACATCATTGAGATCCCAAGGCTCAGTGTGAACCAAATCTTCCCATATTCCTATTAACAACCAAGCTATCATGAAGAAAAAATCATTGTTCAATGCTACACAGACCCGACCACACAACTACAATACCAAATACACCAAGTAAAACATAAATCCCAGATTCCTAGAGAGGAGTAAATGCAAATTAACATCCCCTTAATAGTTATAAACCATGGTGGCTACTTGCATTACATGAACATTAACCTCCCTTAATAGTTATAAACCATGGAAGGCACTCACATTACAAGAACATTAAATCTCCTAAACCTTGGATTAATAGAGGAATAAACCCGATTACAAGAACATTAACATCCCCTTAATAGTAATAAATGTGTGACATCATTCATCATTAACCCCCAGTCACCTTCCACCATCCTTGTGTACCTCAAAAGAAGGGACATGAAATCACTGTGGACATTTTCCTCACACACTTGACACTTTAAATGACAATTAAAATTCTCCTACTCCCCTTGTCAGAGGATATCTTTTCGTAATTAAATATAGATATGAAATAAATTAAAACTCCTTTTCTAAAGGTAGAATTATGGTAAATCATTTTAAGAAGAATTTGAATTTTGTTGTAATACTATTAGTCACACTGAATCCCAAATCCATAGAATAATTCATTGCAAATTAAAAATGTTTTCACGATATCTATGAACACACTTGATTATTGAAGTTCCTGACAATTTTTAAATTCTTTATATACCTTAAACCGATGTGAACAATTTTTTCAGTGGATAGTTTGAAGTCGAGAGGATAATATGACCTTAAAAATCAAAGTAAGAGAGTTAATACTTAATGCTCACTAGGTAATGCCAATGTAGATTATCGAGGTAAATTAACATTAATCAAATAAGAATTCACCAAAAATAAAAATGTTATGTACACTTTTTTTATATATTAAGATATCTATTATTGTTTAAATCCTTTACTGTATTATAAATTTCCTAAATATAATCACACATATTATACATATAAACATTATTAAGACAATCGGGCACATTATAAAAAAACTTGTTGTCAAATAAACTTAGGGACAAATTACATAATTTTCCTTTTTAGATAGTAAAATGCTTTTGACTAGAGCTATGAACCGGAGGGTTGATGGGTCCCCACCCTATAAGTATCCCACGTTTTGATCAATGAAAGGATACATAAAAAAACTAAAAATGAGTATGAAAGATAACGAGGCCAACATGTAACATGAATAATAAGCCTTGCAAAAAAACATAGAGCCGTGAATACAAAAAAAAGAGCAGGAATGATAGAGAAACCATAGGGTTCCACCCAACCAAGTGTTGCAATCATCTTGAGAAAGGAAAAGGACATGCCAACAATAGAATTCAAGTACACCACGCAATCAAGAAGGGTGGGGTTGGTTTTGAAGTATGACTTAGGTCCAGGGATGGCATTTGAGAAAGATGCCCCATCCGATTGATAATAGATGCTTTGAACAATGTCAAAAATTGAAGTAGGACCCAATTTTTAATTCTAGGGCATCAAAATCTTGTTGTCAACCCAATAAGGTGATGGACAAGGATTCAACTTTGCAAAGAGACAAGGAAGGCATACTTCTACTAGAGCTTCACCAAACCCACATGATGATCTGGGTAAATGAAATGGGACACAACCATCTATGACCACTACTTTATCTACACATAGCACTAGGTAATTAAACATGAAGACACCTATAATCTTGGAGTTTACATGAGCTCTCCTAGTTCTCTCTAGAGATAATCCTCACCTAGGACATTCATAATCACAATCATAACATCTCAGTGTCTATGATGCGAAAGACATTGTGAAGACAATTTCGAGACAAAGTAGTGATGAAAGTCATTTCTTGTTGTTGCTACGCAGAGATGAATGGAACATAGGTATATTCCATGAGAGGGAAGGGGAAAAAATATACATAAACTGATAGAAAATGTGTGAGGACAGGAAATCGTGTTAACCCAACAATTAAATATACCCACAAATCATGTGAGGAAGAGGTCGATGAATAAAAATGGATGGCATCATCAACATTTTCACATGAATTTTCTAGATTATGTAATGAAAAGGATCATATATTATATTAAATGCAATATGATATAAGATTATCTTAACAAAATAAGAAGGTAGTCTGAGAGAAATCCACAAGATGCAAAAATTAGGCCAAGTCCTGGAAAAAAAACAAAACAACAACTATAAGGGAGTCTAAGGAACACCAAAAACAAAGGATAGATTATGAATAAAGGCTACCCTTGATTGACCACCCTTGGAGCCATCTAGAGGGACATTGCATATGCACCAGTATTTCAAATCATCGGCCTTGGATCATGGTGGGGAGGGATTTTGCTAAGGGTTCTTGGTTTGCAGGATGCAACCTAGATATGAGCTTTGTGCCACCCACGATGTTAGAGATCACACTTGTTAAGGCATTCTTTGACCACTGTGGATGCACATGGTAGTGGTGTGAACCACCTTCCCAGTAGTATCATTGAACTTATATTCCATGATCTTCTTCATGATGTTTTTATTTGGCTTAATGATATTAGGCGGTGGCTAATTAAAATCTAGGTGTTTGTTATCATCCTCTTTAAGCTCCCCCATCATACTCTATCGGAGTACATCAATGTTTTTGTTTTATATTTACTAGTGGTGGATAGACTCTCCTTGTTCCTTGGAATAACATTTATAATTGTTTTACTATAAAATGCATCCATATGTGCATGTGAAAGGCCGATAGGAGTATAAAAAGATATGTTGAAATGGATATATTTTAAATACATGTGAAGATGAAAAATGTTGAGAAATAGATTGTGATATAGGCGGAGAATTACAAACTACCAAAAGTGTCATACTTTCAAGTCTTGTATTTGATAGTATCAATCATCCATAATTAGGTTTTATATGTGGATGAAAAAAAATATAATATGTCCATAAAAAAAATACTTTCCTTAAGTGAAGCATGGTTGAATGCTTGAAAATGAGAATGCAATTTTTATATAAATAAATATATATATAATGAAATATTATATATATATTTTTTGCAATAAATTATGGAACTCAATTTGTTTTCTTATTTTCAAATTTGGGCATAAAAATAAACTTATTTTATTTATATTTCAATTTTTATTGATGTCAAGAATCCACAATATCAAAATATATATAAATTTTTAAAATTTAAATACTTGTTTAACCAATACTAAGATAAATGTCTTACAAGTTATCCCACACTACATGGCCAAGCCTAAAAAAAAAAACAACAACTATTAGGGAGTATAAGGAACACCAAAAACAAAGGATAAATAATGAATAAAGGCTACCCTTGATTGACCACCCTTAGAGCTAGCCGGAGGGACAGTGCATATGCACTGCACCATTTCGAATCATCGGCCTTGGATCATAGTGGGAGGGATTTTTCTTAAAAGTTGTTGGTTTGTAAAGTAACGCCGAGCTTGTGCCACCTATGGTGTTAGAGATCACACTTGTTAAGGCATTCTTTGGCCACTTTGTGGATGCACGTGGTAGTGGTGTGAACCACCTTCTGGCAGTTAGTCATTAAACTTGTATTCCATGATCTTGTTCATGCCATTTTCATCTAGCCCAATGATATTCGGTGGTGGTTAATGAAAATCTAGGTGTTCGTTATCCTCCTCTTTAATCTCCCCCCATCACACTCTTCCAGAGGACATCAATGTTTCTGTTTTATATTTTCTAGTGGTTTAGACTCTATTTATTTCCTTGAATAACATTTATAACTGTTTTACTAGAAAATGCATCCATAGGTGCATGTGAAAGGATAGGCATATAAAATATATGTTGAAATGAATATATTTTAAATACATGGAAGATGAAAAATGTTGAGAAATAGATTGTGACATAGGCAGGTAGAATTACAAAAATACCAAAAGTGTCATACTTTCAAGTCTAGTATTTGATAGTATCAATCATCCATAATTAGGTTTTATATGTGGACAAAAAAATATAATATGTCCATAAAAAATACTTTCCTTAAGTGAAGCTTAGTTGAATGCTTGAAAATGAGAATGCATATTTTTCTATAAATAATTAAAATTTTATATTTTTTTTGTTGCTAAATTATGGAACTCAATTTGTTTTCTTATTTTCAAATTTGGGCATCAAAATAAACCATATTTTATTTATATTTCAATTTTTATTGATGTCAAGAATCCCACAATATGCAATAATATATATATATATAAGTTTTGAAATTTAAATACTTGTTTAACCAATACTAAGATATATGTCTTAGAAGTTCTCCCACACTACATTACAAATGATGCAAGTATGGATTTTTTGAGTCATTGTCTTGTTTTTTAATGGAAATATACGTTTAACTCTTGTAAAGTTGGCGCCACCATCTCAGCCATTTTCCAAAATGTTTCCTCTAACCAATACTTAATAACAAATAAATCACAACACAATGAAGTTTATATATGTCCCAAAATGCCACCTGCAACTTTTTGGACCAAATTTCTTTCAAATGTCAGCAATTGTAGCCCACTTTTCCCTTAAATTTTTATCTGCTCTAATTCTAAATACACCAGTAGAAGAGTGCAAGTCTCAGGCTAGAAGTGGCACAATCAAAAATCTTCTAGTTTGTTATCATTTTTACAAGTGTAGTAGTTTGCATTGGAAGCATTAGGCCCCTCTAGTTTTGACCCCAAACTCTATGTTGATTTGCATCTAAGCTACAATTTGTCTGTCATCAAATATAAAGAAAATAAACATAATCAAATCTTACTATCTTATTAATGATTATGAAATAGAAACATCTATTAGTTTTGATTTTCAATTTTGTTTGATTTTTGTTTTAGTTTTATTTGATTTTTATTTAGCTTTTTCTATTGATTTTGATTTGTAATTGTTTTTTATTGTTATTTGTTTTATTTTTTACAAATAAATATTGGAAAGTGCAATTATTCTAGTAAATGTGAAATTTGAAGATTGAATTTGCACCAAAATGGAATGTGGATGTAATAAGGTAGCACTCATTTTTTTATAATTATTTATTTCAATTTAATTTTAGAAAGTCATTTAAATTTATTGTTTTAATATTATGGATGTAAAATTTTACTCAATTTTACTTAATCTTAGGAGAACATGTTTCTTATCAAAACAAAGAAACCAACTCAAATCATTTGTATCATCATTTACATTAAAGTCATCAAAGAAATCAAGCAAGATAAAAATTTCAACATATTTCATTGTTTTAAGGGGTAAAAAAAGTAGAATACAAATCATCTCAAAAATACCATATGAGTGGCACATTCGACTTAGAATAAGATTATCATAACCATTGAGTGTATTTATAGCTCTCTAAAAGCATCCTCCTCGTTGATGAAATTAACAAAATCAAACCCCGCTAACCCCCATCTTCTAATCCATGGCCACGTAGGCACATGTGATATGTCCAAATGGATTCAAAAGATCATGTAGATCAATCACATCCATCATGTTCTCAAATAGATTGGTAAATTGAACAAAATTTTCATCATTTTTGTGGTACATGGTGTCACAGTGGTCCACATTTACACCCCAATAAATAAAAATATTTAAAATAATGATCTGCAAAAAAATAAATAGAAAATGTTTCAATTCTATACGTGCTAAAAATACCATGGGGGATTTATTTTTATTTAGAAAAATCTTTTATCATTTTAATACTATCATTAAGATTAACATATGAAGATCTGGTAAAAATCATTTTATGATTTCAGGGAAGCCTCCATGGATCTGCAAATCAATAAGCATAACATGTTTCTGTTTTATACGGTCTAGCTGCGCACTATGATTATTTATTTCTTATGAATAAGGTTCCTATCAATTTCAAAATGTCTTTAAGATTAAACAATGCATAAATGGAGAAAAAATATTTTTTTATTTCAGAGAAGCCAACATCGATGTGCGGATTTTTTTAAAACTATGTAGATCTGGGAAAACTTGTTCTTTTATTGGTCTATGATCCACAATTGTCTCTTCACCCAAGTTAGAGAAAATATTTTTCTTTCCCAAAAAATAATCGAAAAAATGATCGACATCATGGATATTTAAGAACCTTAAGGAAGTTACTTTATTCCATAAAAATACACAATACATTGTTGGATTTGGAAGCAAAGTATATAATTCAAATGCCAATTATGTGTTTGAATGTTTTTAATGATCTACACATGTTTTTGTGCTCTCTTGCATGTTTCAACCATGTACATAATTATGTAGATTTTCAAATCAAAGTCTTATAGTTTCCATCAAATCTCAAGTATGTTGGGGTTTTGAGTGTAATTTCTTCTTCGACCTCGTGTAACAAGAATCTCATGTCATCATCAAAAGTATATTATTTTTCATCATAGACATTACCATAAATGCCTACTATTTCTTTTGTTATTTTTTAACTTACATACTTGGCATCCCCAAATGAACCTAAAGTTGGTTTCTCGCACAACTAAATTTTTTTGATGAACATGTATTTCACCATTGTTGAATCCATAAATGAAGACCATAAGGTAGTGTCAAAATATTTTGATGTAATACTTATCAAGTCAGCACTAAACTCTCATTCAAAGTATTTAGTATTCCCAGATCTAAAATATGGAACCATATTACGAGGTATTTTGTCGCCAATACCAGAAATTCCAAACAAAAACCTTCAACTCCCAAAACTAGTAATTTCTAAGGCTTCCTAATAGGATCTATAAAAACAACTCATAATCAATGTAAGCTTCCAAAAGTGATTAAAAATAAGGCATCAAAGTATTTAATCACAACTCAAAAACAACTTATAAAACTATAATATCATCTCAATCACAGTGAAGATATAAATACTATCCTTTTAAATTTGTAATCTCAACATATAAAATAAAGAGTGACCATATGATTATATGAATGAATATCATTGTAAAAAAATTTTGAATTAATTAATAGTTATATATTTTATGTTTTCTGCAATTTTTGGATGCCCTCCGCAACACTCAAACCCTGACACACTATCTGTGATATGTTTATGTAAAAATTGGTCATCAACCACATATCTTTGAAAAAATTTTCATTGGATTTCTTCCCCACCATAAAATTTTCTGAGGGTTTCCCTTTGGGCCCATTGTAATACACAATGTGTTTCTAATGCCAAAAACAATACCATCTCTACTCAAAATATTTTGGAGATCTTTTTCTGTAATTTTGTCTTCTACACAATAATGTTCTTTACCCAAAATAATAAATGTTTTGAATTCAGAGCTATTTTTTTCAAATCCTTAATCATCTTTTCAACTTCAAAGGTAAGAGAGATGTCTAGACCAAAATCCCACTTCACTTTTTGATGCCGTATCTTTAAAAATTCCTTGATCCCACCTCACAAGTTGAGAGTCTCCTTACCAAACTTGATTGTCAAGTCTTTATAGGGTTGGTTTTTCTCATAGAGTAAACCCTCCAAATCTAAAATAATTAAATAATCCATTTGGCCAACTACACAGAAGTAATTTTTTCTCAATTTTCCAATACCAATTCAAATAATCAACATTTCACTATGTTTTATTTACCCCAGACTCCATCTTGGATTCCCTCGCACTCCCCCTTTCGTAGGTTCTTGTGATGCTCATTCTATATAAAAAATAGTAATCAATTCAAAATAAATTTTAAGTCGATGTAAAAAAATACGTGAAACAACTCACTTTTATAAAATATTGCATAGATGTAGTTGTATATTAATGACCAGTAGGCATAAGCCATTAATGTTTGGACTATGTTTGGGTTGAATTCTATGATGGGCTTAACAACCACTAATAGCCAACTATACAGAGTAATTTTTTTATTTTCCACAAATAAATATTAACCAATAAACCAAAAATTTACTCAATTCAAAATAAATCTAATTAAAATATGTAGTTAACGACCGTTAGGGTAATACATATTATAAATAAACTACTTCACCATAGGTTCCTTTAATTACGAGGGTCTTATAAATGGTTTTCTTTATAATTGTATATGACTATCATACCATTTTACATCTATGAGTTTGTGCGTGACATGCCAACAACCTCCCCATTTGGCATAAATCTAAAAAATGAAGTTATTATTAAAAATATGTAAACAATGGCAAATCAAAAACATCTTGTAGTGATAAATTTATAAATCGAGTATTTCATAATCACCTTTTATAGATTCATTGGATGGATGGTCAACAACATATGGGGTGACATGTTGACTTGGTTTCCACATACTAAGATCGACATCATCTCCTCTATTTGTATGTGGAGAGGAAGAGATGATGTCTTCCTCTATTGTTTGGTTTTCTGCATAAATATTGTATGTATCAGTTCAAATGCATTAAACTAATAGAATTGTTTAAAGTGATCTTAATCAACGTACCTTTTTTCAAATGACAATAGTAATGTTGTAAAAACATTTCTTGATCATGCAATTCAACAATAAAAACCACAGATAGACTTGAGTCAACCAAAGCATGCACTATACACTACTTTCATACAACACTATAACCAAAGAATTATCAAAAGTGAGTCGAGTGAACATATGAGACCAAAACAAATAAGATCTCTCGTATAAAAAAGGATGTGTATTTCCTCGTAGGAAAATTTTGTTTACAGTCACCATTTTATGTGGAAGTTGATCCATCCAATCCATGGCGATTTCAGCTATATCCCCATCATCAACATCACAATTGTGCACATCAGTTATTGTGTACATAAGACACAAGATCTTAAATTTTCCACTACTTGTCATAAAATCTGTAACAAAATTCCACAACTGATTCCCCCTTTTCTTTGACCTTTTGCATGTAATTTTTCTTATCTCTTTTAACATTTTTGAAGAAGCAATAGTAAGAGCACAATAATTATACAATTTAATAGACTAGATCCAACAATTGTAAGCGGTCCATTATTTCATCGAAGTGAGTACACTAGATAAATTGTATAAATCTATGATCACACATTCTACATTGAATGGATTAGTTGATGGAATAGAACATATTGTTGACTAGAGCTAGAAGGGATATGCACATTGACAGGTAAAGTCTTTAGTGTCTTCCATCCTTGCTAGAATATTTTATTCTATTGCAATCACATAGTTGTCTATAATTGCTTGAGATTACCACTGAGAACCTCTTCCCACTTCAGCATCAAATTTTATTTTTTCGATTTTCACTTCCTCCATAATCAACTTTTCTTTTTCCTTTAGTCTCTTCTCCCAAGAGTACACACAACTAGCAGTAGTGAGATTCATGCACACCATATTTTTCAACAATATTTTTTTCAGTGCATTCTACCAATACACGATTACATGGATATTTACTTTTAACATATTTTAGAAATTTTTCTCTCATCCTTCTATCATCTTTTACTCTTTGGAAGTAAGTATCTAAATTCTTCACTATGATGCCTACTTTAATAGAGTGAGTTAGCCATAATTTCCCTGCTTGCACTTTATCTAGTAAAATTGATATCTCCTCATCGGTCATTCCTCTTGTAGGCCTGAAGTAATTTTTCATGAACCTTGCCAATGAATTTGGTTGAAAGTTAGGTTGGTTATCCTTAAGAGGAGAACAAGCCATCCCACCAAATTTAAATAACTCAATGGTTGTTTTCAATTTTTCCATATGTCCTCAGGTAAATATAGAAATTTCATTTTATCATGAAGGGTCTCTACCTTAGACACTTTGAAAATAACAAGACATTGCATCTCAAAACACTGCATTGAAATATGAAATATTATATTTATTTTCTACATATTACAAAATTAAATTTTAAGAAAAATTCACTAAAATTAAGTTTCATTACCTTCAAATTGTTTGACTTTGAGTTTCCCACTCCAAGCCTCCGAGGACATCTTAGGGATCTCCAAATCATTCGATCCTTGTAGAGTACATCAATAAAATTGGTATCAATCCAATTTTTGTTTACATCATTTTACTACTGGAAAATTTTAACAATATCTTCACAAGGAGCGTGTGAAAACAAAATGCGAGCCTTTCTAAACTACATCTTAGTATGTAATGACTTGTATTTTATTTCATCCAAAAAAAATTTTTGGGCAAAATGGTATGTTGGCTATCAAGAATGTAGAACTTCACTTCATCCCTTTTTAGGTCATCTGGATCGTCGAGTTGCACAAGTTCCTTTATAGAAGGTAAAAAGGGAAGAAGAAGTGCATCCCTCAATGTAGGAATAACATTAATCAACATTGAATAGATAAGAAGGTCAACATTCTCATCATACACAACACGTAATTGATATTTTGGAGGTGCCAAACAACACCTAGAAATTTCAATTGAAAAGCATCACCATTGAACAAAAACAATTTTGATTGTTCAACATTTGTAGTTTTTGTTTTCTCAAATATACTAGTCACTTTCTTCAACAACAAAGATGATTTATTATTCTTTTTAAGCCCTTGCAACTTTGACTTAGATGGATCTATCTCTAATTTAGACAAATATGATCTCCTCAACATTGTAAATAGCTTTGCATGTTTTAGTGGAGAAAGAAAATTTTTTCTATTCAAATAATGACAAATAGAAGAGGTATCCTTGGTTCTATACAATTTTTTGAATACCAAATTCATGTTATTATGAAATTTAAGGGAATTTCCATAGCTTATTTTTCTTACTGCATGAAATTTCCCAAATTCCAACCATATTTAAGACAAGAGCACGCCTTATTTTCTCTAGAAGCCTTCATTTCCAATTTCTTGAACAATGAAACTTCCAACTCCATGTCAAGAATAAGGAACTTATTCAATATGACATGTAATGTGTTCAACCTAAATACACATTTTTGCTCATCAATAACTTTTGAAGTTACTACCATACCGACTTCTTTGACAATGTCCTCATTAACAAAAATAACCACAAATCACCATGGTAATTTTCCAGGGAATGTATTTCTACAAACCAATCATCGTCTCTCTTTTTCCAATCCCCTGCTCCTTCAATAAAAGGAATTTTCATGAATGGAGTGTGGCTAATGGAGGACATATTACCTAAAAAGGAATTAGACAAATTAATATTTTGTAAGTAATTGAAAGACAAACTATTGTTTCTCAACAGTGCAATAAAAATGAGTTTTTGTATCGTAATGTCATTATTTTCATAGAGTAAAAAGTCAATAGAATAAATATTTATAGCATAGTGGTCGCAAGGCATACTTCAACCCTCCTTTAGTTATAAAAAATAAGAAATCATTAATAATTTTTTTGTTATGTGTTTCACTAAGCAATTTAAACAATTTTTCGCTATTAAATTTGGTTTGTTTCAAGTAGAGAATTTTTTCTACAAGTGAAGACTAGAAGCTGCTAGCATCTATATATTCCCATCACTATAAAAAACATATTTGAGTTACACTACATCATTATGAAAACGTGGAATCAAACATGGGTGATAAAGGTTGAGAATTGATTATTTAATAATAACAAATCATACATGTCGTGATGTGTTTGGTTGTTGTAATTAGGTGACTTTTATAGTTCTCATGTGATATATCATGTGTATATCACATAATTGAAATCAACTAGTATAAAGGAAAATGTCTAGCCGCCACTAGGTTCAATTAGTAATCAAAATTTTTGATTTCTTGGTATCAGTCCTTAGCAAGTTTGAGAAAATTGTTAGAAATTTTCTTTGGCAGGGTAATAACGAAGGGAGGAAATTCCATTTAGTGAAGTGGGATGATGTCAAGCTCCCCAAAAATTGGGGTGGTTTGGGAATAATTGACTTTTCTCTATAAAACATTTCTTTGGGTGCTAAATTAGTCTATAATTTCATCTTTGTCCCTCAAAGGTTGGTTTGCTGTGCTCTCTCTCATAAAGATCTTGAAGTAAATCATCTCAAAACTTTTCTTTCCAGTGAATATCTTACCAAGGCTTCATACATCTATAACTTTATTTGTAAATGTCCACATCTTATGAGGGATAAAATTTCCTAGAAGATCAACAATGGTCAAAGAGATGATTTCTAGGAGGATAGTTGGAGCGGGCTTGAGCCACTTATTTTAAATCCAAATTTGAATCAGTAATAAAATATCTAAGGAATTTTGGGGAAAAAAGTGGCTGATTATGGGGTTCTAGACTCTGATGGCTCTCCTTCTTTGTTATGGAAGGATATCTCACCTCTAGGTTTAACTAAGCAAGAAGTATCCATTTTCAGAGAGGCCATCTCACATAGAAAAGTCTCTTGTAAGGCTCAAGAGGACCATCTGATGTGGTTAGGAGCTCCTCTCTAGGTACCTTATTCTGTCAAAAAAGATTATGAAAATCTCATCTCTATGTCGTGTACCTAAGGGGACTCCCAGCTTAGACAAGTTGTTGGAATTCCAAGATCCTTTTTAGTTGGCTTATAGTTAAAAGAAAATTATTACGCATCTTCACGTAAGACATCAGGGGATATGCCGCCTCTAAATGTTTCCTTTGTGATAATGTTAAAGAATTTATCATGCATCTTCTGATTTTCTTCCCTTTTGTAGTTCAGGGTGGAATTGGTTAATTGGTAAGTTGAGCTTAGCTTGGGCTCCTTGTAGGAACATTGTGGATACTTTAAAATCTTGGCCAAAGTTGGGAGGTAAAATATCTCTTAGCTCCATCTGGTCCATAGTGCCCTTCCTTTTGAACTCATATATGGTGGGATTGCAATCTTCACATCTTCAGGGAGGAGGTATCGAGCTTTCCTGCCTTCTCTAATAAATTAGAAATTGCCATTTCAGAAAACGTCATCATCCACAACCTCAAAAATCCTAATTTCACCTCACATGATGCTGAGATTAGGAAATCTTGGCCACTCATCAAAATTCCCAATCCTAGCTTGATTTTTCGTCAAGGTTGTTCTCGATTGAAAAATTCTCAGAAGAAGAAATACATGATGGATGCTACCTCCCTTGGGATTCTGCAAACTCAACTTTGACGGGGCCTCTAGAGGTAATCTAGGAAAATATGGAGCAGGTTGTCTTGTGAGAAAAGAGAATGGTGAATTTCTTGTGGTTGGTTCCTTTCCGCTCAAAGAGGGCACCTACAACTTAGCTGAAGCTCAAGCCCTTCTAGAAGGGGTTAAACTAGCTATTCACAATGGTTGTGACTCTCTGCACAGTGTCAAGGTGACATCAAAATTATATCCATGTTTTAGCTAAAGGTTCAGCTCAATCATGGCATCTCAATTTCTATATATCCAAAATCCTCTATTGGTTAGGAAAACTTAAAAATTGGAGCATCAATCACAACTATCATGAGGTAAACATAGTGTCATAATTTACTTGTTAATTCAACAATTGATATGTCGAACGCCATCAAAATTTCAAGTAACTCGAAAGATTGGATTGGATTATCAAGAGATTATCTCACATGAAGGAAAGATAGGCTTGCATCAGCTTAATTGATGGTGTCCTATGCATCTCAGTTTTTAATCTTTCGTCGGCCTATTCCTCTCCACATTTCTTCTTGGTTTTCCTGGTTTGAATTCTCATGGATTTTTTGGGTTTTCTATTTCTTTCTCTTCGTGGAGAGAAACCAGAGATGATACTTACCTCTGTTATTGATCATTATCATCTTTTAGATATTTTTTGGTACTCCTCATCCAGGAAGCTGAAGCCATCGAGAATATTTTGGGTGAAACATACTTGTTTGATTTGCATGCAAGCTAAAGCTCATGTAAATTTAATTTCATGGTGATCTTTGTTTGATTTTTCCTTCTTATTCATCCCATTCCTTCTGATGTTGAGTTCATGGATATTGATATCATTTACTTGGTCCACCATGATGGTCTTCATGAATAATTGGTGGAATTTCAATTACCCAATCCCCTATTATGGTTCGAGGAAGTAGAAAACTAGCAATTGGCTTCTAGGAGATGGATACAAAGTGGTTAGTGTGTAATACATGGATTTACTTCATTTTTGTGAAAATATGGACACCATTTTCATGCATGGACGACCTGACCCTCATCTTCTCCCTCCCCGGATATAGATGTGGCCCTTTTCCCTTTACACTCTGCAATCAACAACCTTAACAAGTTGAGGGATCGAGCCGATGTCGATTTTTGTTTCTTGCTTTGAGAGGCTACTATTACATAGGCAGGGAACACTTGGTGGAGTGGCTCACATCAGGGTTTGAGTTTGATGCTCATTGGTGGTTCTTCCCTTTTTGGAAAGCTTCTTCTTTGTTTTTTATCTATCTTTCTTTGTCTTTCATGGTTATTTTTGGGTGCACTTTTCCTAGCTCTGTCCTGCTTCGGTTTCCTTCTCTCACAATGGATCTTTGGTCTCCATCATTTTGTATCTCTCTTTATTTTCTCTCCTCCTTTGTTTATGTTATGTATGGGTGGGGTCCCTTAACCCTCTGGTTCAAATCTCTAGCCAAAAGTGTTTAAAAATCAACAAAAACACAAACAAATCATGGAAACCTTGGCATCTGTTAGGATCCTTATGGTAGCTAATCTACCTAACTGGGTGCTAGGCTTAACATTATGTGTTTGACTACGTGTATTTTATTCTTTTTAATCATGTATATTCAAAAAAATTTGTAAAAAAAATATTGTCTTGGAGTATTTGTTATCTTCTCTTGTCTTGAACATCAAAGAAATGTAGTAATCATCCTCCCTGGTAGTCACTAGTCTTGTAAAATTGAAATACAATAATCGAACATATTTTTTTAGTGAATTTGTTAAGAGTAATGTTTGTTTTAAGTTTACCAATTAGTTTTTGATGAGAAGGCTAGTGACTACTAGCCTCTACAATATCGAGGAATTCATTTTAATGATGTAAAAAAAATCTCAATAGTTTTGTTGTCATTATTGTTTGTAATTATTTAATATTAGATATAATATCCCTAGCAGAGCCAATTCCTTGAAAATTAAATTCTATTAGTTAAGTGTGGTAATAAAGATAGCCATATAGTTAGGAAATTTTATATCATAGTAGAGAAATTGAGCCGCTTATCGTGAATCCTAGTGTAAGAGGTTGCAAAGAAATTAACAATCATAATATATATCCTTTAATAGATCATGGTTTTTTTATTATGCCGATTTTATTTTAGATGTTTTAATTATGGGGAGAATATATTTTTAAGGTATTTAAAATAAGTACTTTTGAGTACAAAGGAAATTAAGGAAACCCATTACTTGAGAATAAAATCACCTTTTGTGGGTTGTTTATGTGGCACCATTTCATCGATAATTTATTTATGAGACTTGATTTCTTCATTTCGCAACATTTTATTTTGGCTTAGCAAATTTCATTATTGGAGCATTAATCATGTGTTACATGGAAGCTAATAGCATCGGTGATCTCCTTGCCAATGCGACTATCGATGGGCCGATCATCGCATTGATATTGAATCAACTTGAAGTTTGGTTTGGTCTGGTAGATATCATTTCACACTGAAGGGAGGCTCAGATTCAAATCTCAACATTAATGGAAACTCACATCTTCCCATATTTTAAATGGATGGTAGTTCCTTTCTTATTTATTCTTCCTTTCCTCTACCGTGTTGGAAATTATGGTTTTCCTTGGCTTCCCCTTCATCTCTCTACGTGGTGAGAGGCAAGAAATGGCCTATTCTCGCCATTTCTTGGATGTGCTTACAAGAATTATTTTGATATGAATATGTTCGGGAGGCCAAATCGATTTAATGTGTTATCGGTGAAGACTATCTGCTAGAATCTCCTAGGGTAAGGAAAAATTATGATATTTTTGTGGCATTAATTCAAATTGTCTTCTTCTTCACCCAGTTTCAGCAAATGTCGAGGTAGGAGAAAATAAATTTATCTACCCAGCTTCACAAAGTTAGTTTGCACAAGGAATTATCGGGTTGTCATATTCCCGACTCCTCATTGTCTAGTGAAAGACTTCATGAATAGGTTATTGAGTGCTTGGTGAGGGATTCATTGGTTGGGAGAGAAATATAGGGAATTGCCTCTTCATGTGGAGAGTGTGTATGTTCTCTTCATGTATGGCATCTTGGATCCCATCAAATTACCACCCTAGATATTCCTAAAGCTTGTTATCCTATTGATTCTGCAATCAATCAACTCAATGCTCTTCGGGATCATACAAAAGGATCCTTCCACCTTTTACTTGAAAGGTTCCACCCATGGGTGGTGTCTGCTAGGCCATGGAAGATACTTAGGGAGTGGAGGAGGAGGATGATATTGGTGTTCTGTGATGGGCCCACTTGTGGGATTTTGTAAGTGATCATGTTCTTAGCCTACATTTGGATAGGATTTTGTGTTTCTGGGTCTATTTTGGATCCTTGGCCTACTCTTTCTTGGTTTCTATCTTCCATTTTGTTCTTGTTGTGGGACTTGGGATACCTATTGTTTTTGGTTTTCTTTGTATGTGTGGGGTCCCGTAACCCTCCAATTCAAATTTCTGGTCAAAAGTGTTTAAAATTTTAAAAAAAGTGTTGAGCCTAATAATAGTAAACATTTTAAACTTGAAGACATATCATGT
>CM031237.1:693730426-693915805 GCA_018340775.1 Taxus wallichiana var. yunnanensis
CCCATTAAGGTTATAAAACGCCCGACCTTTTTAGGCTAATGACCCTTGTGTGAGGAAAGTCCGTAAATGGTCCGTTTTACCATGACCCTCATTTTCTTGATTGAGCATATAATGTCTTGGCGTTTAGCAGCAGAAAGACTATGGCGAGAGGCATTCTCGTTACTGCACTGTGTATAGCGTGTTTCATAGTCGAGTAGTATTGGTGATGAAATAAATTGTGCATTCTCTCTTGTTATAAATGTTGCCCAGGCAACATCACGGGCCGGTATTGAGACATCGGTAGCTCATGAATATAGAATCAAGCGGGTGATCTAGCTTAGGTGGCATTAGCGTAGGTGGTGATAAAAGGAAGTGCTTAACTACATCGAAGGCTTCATTGCGGTCTTTGGTCCAATCAATGCTATAGTCTTTCTTGAGTAAATTGTTGATTGGATGGTATGAAGCTTAAGTTCGGGATGAATCTTGATTGCATTGCTGACTTTCCAAGAAATGATACGATTCTAGATTCATCTAAAGGTGGAACCATTTCGAGGACAGCCTGAATTTTGGTTGGGTCGACATCTATCCCTCGTGACGATATGATATAACCTAGGAGCTTCCTCCCGTTACACCAAAGACACATTTCTCTAGGTTTAGCGTGACTCCATATTCTATTAGGTGCGAAAGAATGGCGCGAGTACTTCAGGATAGTATGACACTTCTTGGCTTTGCTTGATAAGTCATCTAAACGTAGGACTCCACGCTTTTATGAATTAAATCATGGAATATATGTCATGTCAGCTCACTTTGGTGAAATAGCACCGGCGTTCTTGAGACCGAATGGCATAGCAGTATGTGAATAGGTTCCCCAAGGAGTTATAAATGTAGTTTTCGCTTGATCTTGCTCGAGATATTTTGATTTGATTGTATCCACGAGAATCCATCCATGAGGGACATAGCTCAAACCCATTGTTGCATCAATAATGACATCAATAGATGGTAGCAGGAAGTCGTCCTTAGGACATGCTTTGTTGATATCTCGAAAATCTATGCGAGATGCGTATCTTTCCATTCTTCTTGAGAACGGGAACGATGTTAGATACCCATTGGGAGTAGTCGACTGGCTTGATGAATCCTACCTAAAGGAGTTTTATTACCTCCTCCTTTACCATGAGAGCTACTTTGGGCTTCATGGGTCTTGATTTTTGTTTAATTGGCTTTGCATCTGATTTAGTGATGAGGTTGTGCACTACAATGGGGTGCGACTCCTGTCATCTCCTTATAATTAAATGCAAATGCCTTGATGTTCTTTGAGGATCTGCGTATGTATTTCCACTTCTTCTGGGGTTAAGGATGATCCTAATTTCAAGATTTTTCGTTAAATCATCCTGTCCCGATGTTGACATCGATTGTCTCTTCAATCAAGGAGCGTTACCCTCTTGAACTCGGGTGGTGCTTTGGAGGTAAATCCAAATCATCCCCATTTTCTCTGCGTATATGCTAGGTTCCATTTGTGAGGGAAATCCATCATGGGATTTCGAAATAGGAAAAGACGAATGTGGAATTAAGGACAAATCTAGCATATGATAGGAGAGATGTAGTCTTTGCAGGCATTTAAGTAATTCAAAGTAGCCGCATCACTATTAATATGGTACAGGATGGTAGATTCACTTTACGTTTGAAAGAGGATTTGTCATTATTTTTATCGGTAGTTCATCACGAATGGACAAGTGATGTTGGGTATCTTCTAACTCATTGCTTGGAGTAAAACGTGATGCTAAAGTTGCTATTGAATGGCGAAAGATTTTTCTCTCGCATGGATTGCTTTCAATGGATATGAAGTTAAATGCCTTGCTTAAATTTAATACAACATTTTTGTAAAGCTACTGAAGTGTTCGGCTTTGGTTTTGTATACCTTAGAAACTTGGTTTGCCACTAATTGCAAGTCTCCTAAGACTGCGAGTGTTATCAACACCAATTCTTTTGGCTAAGGTGAGGCCAAGGAGGAGGCTTGTACTCAACACCATTGTTTGTGCATTCAAAGTTTAACTTAAAAGGTGAATGGGAGGACTTTCTCCTCGGGTGAAGTAAAATTATACTTTGCCCACTGCTCCATGCCATTTAGCTCTTTTGTCGAAATGGAGAGTCCAATACTAGTCGGGAGTATAGATGTTGGGGCATCACTACGTTTGTGCACTCTACTTCTACCATACGAGAGGTCCTCTGGGAAGTGAACCAACACCTAGGGAATATCCTATGCCCTCTTTGAATCAAATGGTAAGAACATTGGTGAATCTTGTTATTAATTCAATGATTTTTGCGGTAGTCCCTAATGATACCGTTTCTTTAGATTTATCTTTGGGGGTTGGGGTTATTTTGGCTATGCTTTGTATAGCTTCAAGATCCGTGCGTAAATTACCAACTTTTCCTCTGGTTTTGGGTCGGTGGGTTTATTAAGTTGGTTGGTTGGGAAGTTCAAATTCGAATGCACACTGGTCTTTTCTTTAAATCAGACTAGGTGTAAATCGAAAGGTTTTAGATCACCTTTAGCTACAAATACCTTTCCTAGATGCAAGAATCTTACTTCTTAGAATAACGTAGAAGGGATTGCCTTCATTCGGTGTATCCATGGTCAATGCCCAGTATCATATTATAATTAGTTTCTTGATACATAATATAAAACTCGGTCGAGGATTGTTTGGGTCCTAAGGTGGTAGCAATATTATGGTTCCTATCAAAGTGGCTTTAAGGCTATCATAGCCTCTCAACGTATTTCGAGTGGTGGAATAATTTGTTTCCCCATATCCTAGTTTTTGGAGGAAAGAGAGGGAACTATGTTAAGCTATGCGGCCCCATGGTGACCATTGCCCGTTTTACATAGTTATTATAAAACCATACTTGTAAGTGTAAAGTTTGGATCACCTCGGCGTGTGATCTTAGCATCACGTAGGCATTTTACTTATTTGAATATGAATTAAGACATCCTTGTCCGGCTGCCCCTAGGAGGGTGGATATCAAAATCTATGTGATTTACTTGTGTTTGAGGAGGTGGAGTGATGTTAATTAGATGACCTAGACCTAATGCTTCTAAAGAGAGCAGCTGACTGTGAGGAGGAGAGTTCTTTAGTAAATCTAAAAATGAAATGTGCGAGAAGAAGGTCTTTGTTAGGTCACTAATTAAATCATAGGCACCGATGGGTTTTCTACTATCTGGCAACTCTTATACTTTCACAGCCGGATGACTTAGGCTTAGTTGAGAGAAATACTCTCGTGTTCTTGTTATAGCTTTGATAGGTAGCTCAGCATCTAGCTCTACCAAAGCCCACTATCTTGGGTCTTGGTTGACTTTCTCATTTGTGGCGCAAGCCCAATCGATGGATTTAGTGAAGTCGAGGCTTTAGGATCATTGTTTCCTAGTATTGCACCCTTTTTCATCCCGATTGGTTGATTTAAATACCTTATTATCATGATTTAGGAGTGGATCGTTAAAGATCTTGAGGGGAGCATTACGAGAAACTGCTCTACTAGCGTGTTTGAGGTGGTGATGACACGGGATCTGCCAAAAACAAATCTGCATGAAGAATTGTCTTTGTTCTTACAGTAAAGCGTTGCATGAATTTATTGTAGTCACGGCGCGTTCTAGTATCATGACCACGAATTTTGTGAAACCACAATAAGAATTGGGATTATAATTCTTGTTTTGTTAGTTTTGGTGTATATTGTGGCCTAAAATTCCTGATCAAGCCCCAGCCCTGCCTATTAGGATTAAAATTTTGCATTTGTTGTTTAAGCTTTGGTTTTGATAACCAAATGAGTTTTGTCTGGCCCTTGTATAGGATTTCACCGTTGTTGTTGTTGTTGTTATGGATGGTTAAAATCCTTTGTATTGATTGTCGGGGTAAAGTTGTTGTTTCGCTTAGTTGTTTGTTTGTGATGGAGTATTGACAACATTTACCTTCTTGGGCAGGTCGATTACCCCATCCGTTATTACACCCGATTTTTGTTAAGGATTTTGGGTCCTTGATTAACGTTTATGGTAGTGGGATAATTTGTAGTGTTTTGATTGGGGTGATTAACCTCCCGTTTGCACCATATGTTTCGGCCCACTTTATCTCTATCGCTGCTTGGTCTATTCGAAGAGCGCTCTCAAGTACTTCATCGTAAGTTATTAGTAGAACTTACGGACTTCTTCCTTCACCTCTTTCTTTGAGAGAATGAAGGAATAAATCACATAGTTCCATCGATCCATGTTTGGAGCACTTGCTAAAGAATAAAGAAGCTGTCGCCACCTCTGGATGAAATGGGCGGCCAGTTCGTTGTGTTCTTGTTTGATGTGCAAGAATTCCACGATTCTGTTCTCAACGAGTTTGTTCATGTCGAACACCTTAATGAACTACGATCAGCTTATTTAAATGAATGGATGGAGGCTTCAGGTATTCTATAATACCCGATCAAAGCAATGCCTTCGAGGTTTTGGGAATATTTTAGTAATGCCCCATCCAAAGGGAGTAATTCACGTATGGGCATGGCGTAAGCACAGTATGCGTGTTTGGATCTCCCTCACCTTTGTACTTGGGTAAATCGGGAAGAGGTATTGGAAGCATGACACTTCGTATGGTGAAGTCTAAGGGTTCCTTCAAATATTCTGAATAAGTCCCTATCGCATAGTTTTCGACCATTGATGGTGGTTGCTGAGGGAGTGGTGGTGGGATGGGTTGTTGGTATGGCGCAGCGTATGCATTGGCAGGGGCATAGGGAAGTCCCTGCGTTTGAGAAAAAGGGGTGGGAGAGGAGAACATATCTCCCTGTGGTGATTTGGAGTACATGTTTAAGTATGACGGGATATTGTCTAGTAATGGGTTGTTTGATACTAGACCGGGAGAAATAATGTTAGAGATGATAGGCCTTGTTGGCGTTTGTTGTGGATACTGAGGAGGCATGCCTAACGTGCCTACTCCTGTGAGGAGATCTACTTGGCCAGAGTGATATGGAGGATTGGAACTTCCTGCTTGCATGAACTGAGGATTTTGACTTGCTTGAGCAAGTTCTAACCCTCTCACTTTTTCTACTAATGTTGAAATGACTTCATTTGGTGAAGTCACAGTGCTTTGCCTGAGCGGCATTTGTTGTATACCATGGTGTTGTATAGGCATGTGATATCCTGCTATAAACTGATCGCTATCTTGCCAAGTTTCTCCGAGAGTATTTCCTATATGCAGTGGCATAGAGATATTTTCTTGAAAAGAGATTTCGGGTTGTATTTGTAAACCTCCTATAGATGGGTACATACCCCAAGAGCGTTGTTCACTTCTAGGATAACGTATTGACTGTTCATCATCTAAGACCAGGTATGGGTCAGATTGTCTACTAATTTATGGTCTAAGTAGCATATGAGGAGACAAACCGATTCTCACATTAGACGTCATATTGTTCGAGCTCCTCGAAGGCTCTATTTGTCATTTGAGGGTTGATCTAACTCCCCGTTTGAAAAGATGAGTTATATCTATTTCTTGGGGTTTGTGTTGACAACTAATTAGATGAATAGTTGTCGCCCCATCTTGAGAGTGAGGGTGATGATTGTATGCATTACATTGGGCATAGTATGCCTCGAGACCCAGAGAGTGCATACATCGAATCCCGACATATTCGGGGGTATATGAATACCCGTAGAATAATGGGAAGGAGCGAAGGTGATTTGTGAAAGAACATGTGATACTTATGACTCGAGCGAGAAAGTAGGAAGTTTACATCAGCTTCACTAATTTTTTTGTTTCACGTCGGGTTCACCAATTTTTACGCCGGAAAAGTGGCGAGTGGGAATCTACAGGAGTAACTCTTCCGCGAACCTGACCTCCCGAGGTCGTCTTTGAGATAGCGGTGGGGATGGAATATCGTGGGATGCGAGACAAACTAGTTAGGCGGATCTAATGTCTTGACACGCACTAATGGAATTTCGACTCTAAGGCAAAGAAAGTCCTTCTTGGGTAGTGTGTGATAGATCGATCGGCGAGATGAGCTGCTCGAAGGCTCCAATCAATATCGAGCTCTGGCGTGATTCGATCTATGGGTTGTGGAATACGTGGAAAATGACACAGGGATAGTTTCGTGTATGTCCCCAGGATAAGGTCATATGGTGGATGGTGAAACAATTGACTCTACGGACGATTCTCTAGCCCAGTTCGTCTAACTTAGCCGCTATATCTAGTAAGGACAATTGTTCGATGATGATGGGTGTAAGTGGAGTGGATTGGAATACTAGTGTGCGTAGGCCGGTGTTTATATCTGATTGACTTATGGATTCGTTAAATTTGTGGGACTTGTGGGTCACTGGCCGTAGACTCTTGGTTGTTGCGGTCTGTTATGGTCATATACGAAATCAAGTCACGATTCCTAGTATCCGAGTAATCATATGCTTTCTCGGCTTCTATGTTTAGGATCAAAAGCGTGTGATTTTCTCGGAATATCTCACGGGCGTTCGTCTGACACTGGATCCTTAAACTAGTATCTATATACGTGAGAGTGTCTCCTGCTACCTTTATGTGGGACCAAAGGATCCAACCAAAGGTTTGTTCTCTTCGAACCCCCTCTACGAGTCATGCGAATGTTTGCCTAGGGTAATCTGTAGTTTGGTTGATTTGACCGAATGTGTGTGCTTGGTCGTATTCTATGTTTAATCCTCTCAATTGAGAAGGCCGATCGGTTGTAAATGCATTTGTTGTTTGGAAGACTTGTATTCTGAGGTTTTGGTCTATGTCAACTATTGCTGTGACGAGGTTTGGTTGAGGCACGATTGGCTCAAATATGTATTCCCTGGGCTCCTGAGGTCCCGTGATTGTCATACAAAATAAAATGTAAATCTAACTGTAATAAAGCAAATTCTAACTACGTGGAATAAAACTAAAACATATATAACTTCTATTTTTGCATTTAACTTTATGAGAAGAAAAGTAGCTATTTAAATATATCTAGAAATAACAACTAAATAACAATTTAAAACAAACAAAATAACCGAGTATAGTTATTTGGTTGTAATTTGTAGATTTATTCTAAATAATGCAATAACTTTCCTAATCTATTTGCAAGATTCTCGATCCTACCTCAGAAGTGAGGAGTGAATCATAGTTTCTCAGAAACTATCAATCCTCACAGCTTCCCTGGCAATATCGAGAATAGAAATTACTGAAATGAAACAATTAACTACCTTATTTGATATGATTCTAACTAGAACTTTGAAAGTTAAAACCTGGATTACGCAGAACAGTGGCGAATCCGATGGTGTGTGTGATCTTGTCCCCTCAGTGTGATCTCCTTGTTCTTTCGTGTTCACGTGGATCCAGAAAAGTGTGTAATGCCAGCATCGACAGAAATAGATATTGGGACAAGGACAGCTCAGAATACAGACTGAAAAATGTGAGTAGGAGAGGGATAGCACAAGAGTACAGAGCTTGGCTTATGTAATTCCTAGCGGGATTTTATTGCGAGTCATGCAACATAAAGCGACCAGAACCTGAAACTACCCTGTTTGAAGAGCAAAACCTGCAACTTTAATGGCTTCCTAAGCTATTCTACTCCAATGGAATGGATAAAACAACAACACTATTTGCACAAGCTGGATATGTGGCTTACCAACAGCTGGACAATGCTAAATAAGCATGCAAAGAATTAAAACTATGGCTCTAAATAGAACAAAAGACTGAACTATGAAAATGAGAGCTTGAAAGTGAATGAGGGGTAGACACTCGGAAGACAACACTTACCTGAGGTGGATATGTGGCTTACCAACGCCAGTACCCAATATACTAACTAAGCTTGCAAAAGAACTGAAACTATGGCCTCTAAGCAAAATGATAAACTAAACTGTGAAAAATGAGAGGATGAGAGAAAAAGATCAGGCCCTTTATTTGTGCACAAACCATTTATTTATAGCTTTCATTCATCCAAAGAGAAAACCAAAGCCCGAACTCTAAAACCATAAACAATGGCCAAACACTATTCAGGTGACCAAAAACATAAATGCATGCCCAAGTCGGCAAGGAAAAGTGGTGAAGCGTTGATCTTTTCGTGAGTCGCGTCAAAACACTTCGGAAAATGTGTGCAGGAGTGCCACTCTCCACGAGCACGGCGGCGGTTTCATCATTGAAGATCAAAATGGGCAAGAAAAGAGGGAAAGAGGGGAAAACAAAGGATGCGGGGGCTAAAGCGGGGCATGCGGGATGTTAACACATACTACGAGGGCTTTTCGGATCCCGAACACCTTGCAAAGAGACTTTGTATCATCATTGGGGAACTTGTCATGTTGTTACGCAGTAGTACAAGTACCTTCTGAATTTTGGGTGCGTATAGTCATCAATGAAGGTTAGAACATAAAGAGCTCTAGTAAATGAAGGAGAAGAAATGGACTAGAAACATCACTTGTGAACAAGATCTAAAGGACAAGTGGCTTTTCAAGATGCTTTCGAAGTGCAACCCTCACAAAGACCCTTAGAAAACTTGGCCTTGAGGCAACTTTGTTGACCATTTCGTTTTGGCTAAATTGTTCAAGTAGCGATAATTTAGATGTACTGAAATGCTCATGCCATAGCTTAATAACCTCATTTTCATGAGTGAGAAAGGCGGTGGGCATATAATTAGAAGTAAAGTGGGAAAAGGTATATAAGCTGTGAACGGTGATCGGCCTTTCCTCGGCCACTATAGTGTCATTATTAAGCTCAAAATAATCACCGAGTTAGGACCAAATTCCACTCACATTCCTTCACCAAGGTGAGTAATTTGGTGAACCAATAGGAGATTGGTAAAGAGATTAGGAACACTCGGCACTTGGTTAAATGTTCCCCTATCCATCTCTCTTGATCCACTAACTTGAGCCGACAACCTGTCGTGTCATTACCCATCATGATTTGGGACATTCCACAAGGTTAAATGTTGGAAAACTCAACATGTGTAGAATCCATGTGGTGCGAGGCACTCGAAATCTATAATCCATGTCGATGAAGGAGAAACTCTAGCTACAAGGGCCTTTCCTTTCTTCTTATCATTTTTAGCACCTTTTGCAGCGAGAAGACTCGGCCTTGGAGTACTTTGTTTTATGGATTAGGAAAACTTATTTTATTCTTCTCAACTAAATGAGATAAGTGATCAATTTTTTCCTAAAATAGTGTTTCTCATCATGACCAAACTTCTTGCAATAGGAACACAAAAACTTGCTTTTCGTGCCTTAGGCTCGAGATGTTGAAGTGTTTGTGTCATTTTAGGTTTTGGTCTTGGTTTCTTTCTTAGGTTGATCCTTTGTTTCTTTCTTCTTTTTAGTCTTCTTTCCCTTGCTAGTATTTCTACATGAGAGCATGTGACTTGGACTTTAGAGACCCCATTTGAATGAGTTTGTCATATTCTCGAATGAGTTGGGATGAAAAATAAGCAGTCAAAGGAGGGCATAGTCAAGTATCACCCAAAGCATCTTTTGTAGTGTAGAAAGTTGACATGAAGACAAAATATTTAGGACCTAGCTTAGAGAGAATTGACAAGATCGAGTTCGGAATATTTCTTCTCTACTTGACATCCTTTTAACAACAATCTCATGTGGACAAATTTAGAGAAGAAAGCTTGTAGGTTTTCAAAGTCACTAGGATTTAACCTAGTAGTTCATTTTCCAACTCATGCACTCTCATGTCATCTAGTTATCCAAACATTACATCCAACATTTTCCACACAGATTTAGGTGTTTTGGATGCCTCAATGTGGAAGAGAAGTCGGGAGAAACAAACATGTAAAAGACCTAAAGCTTCATCACTACGGTTTAACCACTTAGATTTTCAGATTTGTTGTCTAATTCAGTCTCGAGTTCCCATGGTGATGTGAAATAACCCTTTACCCCTTAGTTTCATTATTATTTTCAATCTCCATTCGAAAAAATTGAATGGCGTAAGAAAAGACATTGAAAGTGCATCCATAGTGAGAGAGAGAGAAAGAAATGAAGAAAAGAAACACAACCACCACGGGACAATATAACAACCCCTACTTTGGAACTTTATAGTTTAGTGTGTTGATTACAATCGGGTCCGTGCGTGTGGTTTGAAACACTTGTAACTTGTCTTGTAATCAGCGTAATAACACGCAAGAAGGAGACCACAACGGTGGTTCGTGAGCGTAGCAAATAGGACGTCGTAAACAAGCACAAGCAAAAACAAGGAAGGAGGAAAAATCCAATCCTGGTTGTGAGAAAAAAGCATCTCATGTCTCAAAGAATACCCCTTGCTATAGAGTGTGGCGGATGCGCTCGCTCACTAGTCATAAGCGATAATAAGGGTGAAAAAATACAAAGTTGTGAACTTGAAGGAGTTCGGATATCTTGAACATTAGAAAAAATGCATAGAAGGAAATAAGAGCTCGAAGTATCACTTTGCACACTTGGCGCACAATTAGTAAAAAAAATTGACAATAACGTTAAAAAATTACCGTTTGAAACATCTAATCAAGCTAATTTGAGAGCTAGTGGAGTTAAAAAAATGATAAAAACGTTAATTGAGATGCCGATAATTAATAAACTCCACTAAGCGTAATAAAGGAAATTTAGAAATTAATAAACTAGATTTAATTAAATTAAATCTAATTAATTTCAACTAAAAACTAATTAAGATTTAATTTATAAAAAAATCCTAATTAAAAAAAAATCGTTTTAAAAGAAAGCAAATTTAAAAAGATAAAACAAATTTCTATTAAAAAAACAAAACCCACTTAAAAAAGCTAACCATGAGTTTTAAAAAGGGAAGATTCCTATTATTTTAAAAGGGCTAACTATCAAAGATTTGATTTTTTGAAAAAAATGATTTAAAGCATGAGTTTGAAAAAGGTTAGAAAGTATTAAAAAAATTACCAAAGAACTCGTTTGTTTTAAAAACTTACCAAAAAAACTTTAAAGAAAACTTACGAGAGAAAGTCGGCCGTTGGAAAAAAATGTAGGTTTTGTTTGTTTTTAGGGGCAATGATTATGGTGCGTAGGAGGGTAAGGAGCAGCCGGCACATGGGAGGGGGCATGTAACAGTCATACTTTGGTGGGGAGAGGCCATGGAGGGTATTGAGGTGGAGGTGCGGTAGAGGGTAGAACCAAAGACTCGGCCATACGATGTTTGCAAACTTAATCACAAACAAAAAAAAAAAACCCCAAACTATCAGCAACAACAAATAGCAGAGGATATAGAACCAGTAACTTAGCCAAGAGGCCCTAGTTAAAAAAATGCTCCCACACTGAACACGACTCACCGGAGAAGAGTTTGACAGAGCACAATACCAAAAAACTTCAAAAACTCAATGTTTTGACCTGCATCTGCAAAAAAAACATGCAAACACAAAAAAATAGAGATACACAATAATTTCCAGTTTAATATTTTTTTAAACTAGAAAAAACTCTATCCTTAGCTGATTTGCAAAATTTAGCTACAGCTAGTTAGATGTAGCTGTAAAACCCCTGATAGCTCAAGGAATACCTGCGCATGCACAATGAACACAACAAACTGACACACTTTCCAAGAACAACTTGTTAAATACGTTAGCAAGGAAAAAACCAGAAAATAAGATCGAAAACTTGCACGAGGAGTTTAAAAAAATGAAAAACAAGAGTAATCACAACTAAAATAAATGAGTGCACGTTTACCCGATCTCAACTTTGATACCATGAAAGAGTTGACGGATCATATCGAAACTGTGCACCACAATCAAGTTGCACTCTGGTTGAATCGTAATGGCTCCAATGTGATCACAAGAAGAATCGATCAATAACTGAACAATCTTGCATAACAAAACAAATCTTGCACATAGAGAAAGACATCGGAGTGTCTTGGCATGCTCATAAAATGAATAGAAAGAGAGTACATATAGGGTGCTGAGTAACCCTAGTGCATGACACACATGTAAACCCTAAACCTACCCTAAACCTAACCCATGTGAAATGACCCTCTAATATGAGAGGATGACACATAGGATAACTCAAACTAAACGGCCACCTCATGAACCAACCATGCTAACATAATGAAGAATCTTAGACACTTATGAAACATCATACCAACCATGTTTGACATCATGAAAACATTCAAATCACTTGGGAGGACTCATATTATACTCAAATCACTTGACTATGCACCAGGACCTCTCATAACTCACCAAAACGTGACACTTCCAATTAACCTTTATGTTTGACAAAGAATGACACCTCATGGAGACTCACATGACTTCATGACAACCTTTTCCATAAATTAAATTAACATCAATAAAAACAAAAAAAACATAATGGCCAACATGATTGGTTGGCCTTGCAGTGGAGGTTGAAGGGTAGTGGACATTGGAACCCATACGTATTTTGGAGCATTGGATGTTGTCTCTTTGAGGAGAGACTTTGAAAAGGCTAGAATTCAATGTGACAAATATGAAGAGACAAGCTGTTATTTTGGAGGATGCAATGTTATTGATGTATTGATATTGTTCCCTCTTCCATGACTTGGAGGAAGTCTATTTCTAGGAGACGAGGATATTGTGCCCACCATTTTACTTCTCTTTATTCATGTTGAACCATTATGTAATTTGTATTTAGACATTGGATACCGTACTATTTTTGAAATTATTAATATTTTCTCATATATTAGCATTTAGATGCTAACTTATTTTGATATGATTGTGTATGAGGAAAATGATGCCAATTTACTACTCTTATTATTATTATTATTTTTAGTTAGTGTTGGTTCCCAATTTAACACCCAAAGAAGAATTATTACGCAAATGCATAAAATAGAGGACACGAATAATGATAAATGGATGTTGTTTCATTTGTACCCGGGGGTAGATCTAGAATTATTTCATGACCAAAACTTGGCAATGATAATGAGGAGCTTGAACAAAGGATGTGGTTGTTTACTTGCTACTTTCGACTCTTCCTAAACCAAGGTGAGAGAACCCAAATGGTATCTTTAGGGGAAAGGAGAGATCTATGATTCAATCCCATAAAAATTTTAGTATGTAAATATGAGTGAATTATAGCTACAAAATAAAATTCTCATTTAAGAGAGTAGAAACACAATCAATGTAAACACTTGAGATTCAGAAACAAGATACTAAAGCTAGATATAATGTGATCACAAACATCATCAAGAGGGTATTGTTAAAAACTTGGAGTAAAATGATGTTTAAGATGCTAAAATTTATGAATAAGGGAAAAATCACTCAAAATATGTAAAGGTGATGTGGTTCGATGGAAGACAACATTTTGAATATGAAAGGGTGGTAAAATCCATGGGTAAGATAATGTATTATAATGAAAATGGATAAAAATTTTGATGGATATGAAAATGGGATATGAAATCTAATGGGAAGAAACCAAAACATTCACCATCTTGATCTAATGATCCTATAATGCAGTCAAATTTGAAATCAAGATAATATGACCCTTCAAAGGTTATTTTCCTTCATGGACATCCAATCTATGTAAATAATACAAAATAATCCCTAAAACTTCAGCACAAACACTTGAGACTAAAGCTTCATGAATTTACCATGTCAAAACCCTAAAACCCAAGGATACCCTAAGGTGACAAATTTTCGTTCCCGAAATTGCTAAATGTTACAAGGTAACACTACAAGGCAACATTCACTCAATACCCAATCCATACAATGAACTGAAACATGCTTCTCTGTAGTTTATTAACATGAAAATGTAATATTTACAAAGAAAGGACAATATATCTATGTCCCACTTCAAGTTACACTAAGAAAAAACATATTTAAGCATGGAAAAATGATCTTGTGTTTTTTCTTGACTAGGATACATGAACACGATCTCAAATCATACTATTTACTATACACATGAAATCACCTAAACATAACTCAAAATCTTAGAAACCAACGACCCCTCTAAAGTTAAGATAAACCTTCACTTTTATATAAAAATTTACCAAAAGAATATCCCCAAGATTCCATATGAAGCACTACAATTAGGAAAAATGTCCATGGAAGTTCCTTCATTTTAAGGAACCATAAGATATTTTTCAAGGATAAGTTTAAACTAGAAATCAATGGCTACCCATGCAATCTGGGAGATGAATGAAGAGGAAACTACCAAATTTTCACTTCTTGTTATTATGATCATCATCCTTCATTTTGGTGGGGACAAGAGAGGAATATTCCATCCAAGAAGCATCATGAGGTGAAGAGGGATCAAATAGAGCATCCCCAACTGAATTTGGCATCATATTGTTAGGAAACATTTATTCATAGTGTGAACATATGGTTTGGATATTTGTATTATTTAATATTTAAATAATATGTGAGTGTGCACAATTAGTTGTCATGCACAACTCATGGATAGGGGGTGTGGGAGTATGAATAGGGATTAGAGGAGAGATAAGGTGATGAGACTTGAATAGGGATTAGGTATTAGAGTATGACTAGGGATAAGGTGATGAGACTTGACTCCATGATTATAGGAGCAAGAAATTGTATAAAATTCCCTTCTATTCAATAGAAATTACTCAATTATTTTGATATTTTATTTGTCTCTGGATTTTTCCTATTTTCATGTGCTAATATCAAATTATTGTTGCTAAATTTTATCATCAAATCTTGAGTTTTGTTATCACATATGATTAATGAAATTGGTGAAAAATACCACAAACTTATTCAATTGAAATATCCCAATAATATCCACAATTTTTATTTAAGTTTATTAATTTTTAAAGGTTTCTACAAGATGCTTTGAATGCACTTGGTCTCATGTCAAATAGACATATGGATCAAAATTTGTGGCCAAAAAACCAGGTTCAATGTCAGTACAGGAATGATTTTATAGTTCACAACTTTGTAAGAATGTAAAATGTGAAATTACATTTCCTCCTTTTAGTTTCTTAAAAGTTCCACATGTCTACCTTTGATTTGATGAGGGAAAAATGTGTAATTTGTGACTTGTAATAATGCAAGGTTGCAAATTATTTTTTTAATGCTATCCCTCCATGCCGCAAAGGTCTTTATATTTTTGATTTCATGAAAGTTTTCTTCTTTATTACGAAAATTTTAACTTTAAACCATTCTCCTTTGTTTTACAGATTTTTAAATGTTCCAAGAAACACTATAACTTTAAAAAATCAAGTAACAATAACATTTTATATATCTTTGTTCTAGGAATTTTTCTTGTAAAATATATAGAACACTAACTTGTGTTTGGAAGATTTCAAAATTTTTCACATCCTAGCTTGTTCTCATTTTCTTCGGGATCCTCACAACACCCTTTTCTTGCATTTCAGATTATCCTAAGTAGGATCCATCCTTTGTTTCATGGAAATAACCAATTCCACATAACACTATGTTATCTAAGTTCACGAGACATTAAGTTCACCTTTCTTTTGTTCCTCAAAATACCTTACCTTGCAAATCCCAAAGAACATTTGCAATTTGATCACCCTCCGCAAAACACTAAGTCCTTCAAATGGAAGCTCCAATTCAAATGTTCAATATAAATTTTAAGGTTTAAAACATGTCCTTGTCACCATTAAACCTCTAACTCTAACCTTAACTCTTTGAACTATAACCGCATATTTCGAAAAACAATTTCTTTGCTTCAAAACCTACCAAATACTACATTCTCTTAAATCTACATAAAACTACTATTCAAAGCCACAAAACACTCTAACTTAATGGAATCATCAAAAAAGGGAAAGTTAAGATGTAAGTGTAAATCCACATTATAGGGTTGAAGTATGACACAAATATGACTTTTAGGACTAAGAAACCACCAAGTAATTTGCATAAAAGGAGAAATGCATAAAATGGAAAGGTTATTTCAATATGCTTTAGGGAACTTAAAAAATTATGCTAGGATTTTAATAGGAAAAAATTAGGCACCAAAATTGTTTCTATCTCGGGATGGACTCTCTTAACGGTTGAGCAAATGACCACTAAAAACCCATGGGTGGTAGACCATATGCCTATCCATTGGGTAAGGATTCAAATAACAAATCACTTACTTTTCTTCATTTAAAATGAACATGAGTGACCTAATTTGACAATAAAAACACATAACTAAAAGGCAATAGAAAAAAGGAAAGGAAATATAATCTACAAAAATACCACTAAGATAAATTCAATCCATGAAGTGTTTGAGATTCCCACCATTGATAGGAAATTGAAATATCTCTCCATCTAAATCTCTTAATAAAAAAGTGTTTTATCTAATTCTAACATCAATGTAATAAGGTCCCATCCAAAGAGATTAAAATTTTCCATTCCTTGTCTTCATTATGCTATCCCATATAGAAAAACCAAATCACCAACCCGGAAACTTCTAGGAGAAAATTCATTTTCAAATATTGTCGCATCCCATCAATTTCCATTCTATGTTGTCGTAAAATAAATTACAGCATTTATCAATTTGTGAGTAATTCAACATCGACAACTTTGTTACATTGTCCCATAGACTACTATGCACATGTATGCATAGCCGAAAGGGAATGCATACTCATGCAAAATGTATGTGAGACATCACAACGAATCTCATTGTCATGTAGTCACAAACTATTTAATGTTGTAACTCATTTATAGTACTTGTGGTTGTGAATCCACATTACTCGGTTTTCTATTGTTGATGATATTTGTAACCATTTAAGATGGTTGTGTTCTTTATGTTGTGTGTTGTAAAATGCTTATTTGTTGATGGTATAATGATAAATGGATACCTTTCTTAGTTGTTGTATCAAATTGATAAATTTCTATACTTACTAGAAATAATGATCTAGTATCAAAAAGGAATCCATAGTTATGTTGATCCGGACACTATCTAGCTATATTTTTATGAGTAATCGCTTAAAGTGAATCAGGTAATGGTGCCTGTACGGAAACAAGAATGGTACAAAGCCATGAGATAGGGCATTAAATTGATTGGGAATTTTAATGGCCCTAGGGTATATTTTTGAATGTTATTGCAAATATGGTAATGTCTTATTGCTTTAAACTAAGGTCTTTAGACCTCATCATGACAAGTTATGAAGATATATATATATATATATATATATATATATATATATATATATATATATATATATATATATATATATACATACATATATACACATACATACATACATACATATAATTATTAGATTCTAAAGGAATTTCATATTATGGTACTTTATGACCATTGTTTATAATTCGAGATTGGTAATTATATGGAAAAATTAACCTCACCATGTTTAAGTTTGAAGGGTTGATTATTTGATAATAATGATTAAACATGTATAGGTTTTGGTAATTCATCTCTAACCCTTGTGGTTTGTGGAAATATGGTCCTTAACCATATTAGGGTGTGTGGAATTGTTGAATAATTGAGGAATAATGACTCTTTGGGTCAAATTGATATCACCATGCATAGGCCTAAAGATTTGAACATTAAATGACTATGGAAAAGGTTTATCAAATGACCATGTAAAAAAGTTGGTTTAAATCAGATTATTTAGTTATTTTTTATTTAAATGTTAGGAGCGTTCAAACCAAACATCACTTTGCCATTTCGGAATTGTGTAATATTTTTATTGAAGCCACAATGTGGCACATTAGTATTGTAATGCATTTAATGAATGTCTTTCTCTTTGGAAAAATCAAAGCTTCTTTGTGAAGCTACCGAGTTAGCAGGAATTACATTACATTTTTACTTCTCAAATATGCAACTCACGAGCTCTTTTAGCGATTCATGTGGGTTTGTGCATGCAAATGATGAGCTATTTTGGACTCTAGCTAAAAATATAAAATTTTATCTATAGTAAATTTGTGCTAGTTGAAGAAGGAGGAGTTCAAATATTTTGGTGTTTACAAAGTTTCTCATTATTAATGAAGTTAATGCACTAAGATTTGCTAAATAAACTAGCAAACTCAAAAACAACTGGAGGGTTTATATTACCTCAGATATGTGATGTGATGAATACGGGCCCAAGATGGATGATGGGTTCCTACTGCTACCAATTAGAATGAAGAAGACCTACGAATAGAATAAAAATGATATTGATTAGATGGATTTGGTGGAGGTTTCCACGATAAAGTATACACGAGAAGCATTAAATTCCTCGGTGGATGTCATCCGCCATTAAACAAAAGTGATATAAATGAAAATCTATACTTGTGATATGTAGATATTGAAATAATACATAATATGAAAGTACTATTGATTGATTTAGATATTGACCTGATCAAAATAACTGGAAGTTAAATGTACTTGGTCTATGCTTTGAAGGTGATATAGATTATGCAGAGGCAGTCGATGATGACTGTGAGACCGGCTAGGGATGTGGGGAAATTTCTAAACCGTGTAGGATCTCGAGTGTAATCTAGAAGCTGCGAGTTTAGAGATGCTAGAGTCAACCTGCAGAAAGAATTTGAAGGAACATAAACCAAGAAAATGATAGAAAACAAGGATTAAAAGGAAGGATTGAAAAATTAGGACCTGGTTGTGACGGTGGTAAGTGTGAGGAAGGCTGATTTTAGCATAAAAATGAAACTAGATGAGGGTTAGAAAAAACAAGAAAGGGCACAGAGCTCATGCAGGGATGGGAGAAGGTTATGGAATAGAAAGAAAATCCTATATAATAACCATCTTTCGATGGATCAGGTCTATTTATTTGATTTTGAATTTTATTTCGTGCTTTTGATTTATCTCTCTTTTTTTGCATGAACAAATTTCCTATGAGGGATCATTCTATTTTTGATAACTTTTATTTTTGACAAGACCATCCATGAATTTTTATTTTACATGGGGGAGAGTTGGGACTAGCTAAGTAGACCACATAGGAGGGGAAAATGAATGTACAAGAGACACCCCTATACCCTTTACATGGTTCCTATAGGTAAATAAGAGGGTGATGGATGTAATGATTGTGGATCTCTCACCAAAGGAGAGAACCTATCCATTAGGAATATACTATGGGTAGATCCGTGGTACCCATATTTAAGGTCACATATAGGAAGTGACGGAAGACCACTTAGTTTTGAATCATCACAATGAGAGATGGAAGTGGCTAAGATGGAGGAATGATCCAAGGATATGACTAATGACACATTGGTAAATGTTCTAATAATAGAATGATCAAAAGTGAAATGTGTTATGCGATTCCACTTAAAATTTACCGTCAAGGGAGGAAACATGATAGGATCCTGACCCATACTTGTGTTTAATAATATACGGTCCAATCTAGTTAGGGAAAACTTTCGTGTTGGCTCATTTATAGAGTAGTGACATTATGATTTTCTTTGAGGATGAGGTCATCGACATTAAATTCATGTTATTTAAGGTGTTTATTATAAGCATGTTTAATGCGCTCCTGATAAACATGATGGTGTTTAAGAGTGAGAAGGCAACACTCATCTAGCATCTCAAGTCACTTGCAGATGAGCTTTGTGATAGTCTTCATCGAGAGATGAAATCACAAAGAGATACACAAAAGAGGGGGTTTGAACCTCAAGAGGAATGAAGGATTTGGAACCGTAAATAAGAGAAAAAGGCATAGCCTCATGGAAGTATGGATGCTAGTGCGATAGGCCCAAAGGGAAAAATGAAGTTAGAGATGCCAATTATGACCTGCTTGATCAATGGTTTTGAAAGAATGTTTCAAAGGGTTTTATTGGTAGCTTTAGCTTGGCCGTTAGCTTGGGGATAATATGGGGAAGAGAAGATGAGTTGGATGTTGAATGCGTTACAAATTTTCTTGATATCTTTATTTTTAAAGTACTTTCCATTGTCCATAACAAGTTTGTGGGGAACGCCGAAGTGGAAGATAATGTGTTGATAAATAAAATTAATGATTGAGCTAGATTTAGTCGAGGTGAGTGGGATTTATTCTACCCATTTCATGAGATATTCAGATTGTAGTGTAACATCCTCATTTTTATACATTAGAACAAGTAAAATTTTTTTTTTTTTGATAAATGCTTCCTGGTTCTAAATACATAATTTAGAACTCACAAATCAAAACAACCATTCTCATAACAAATAACCATATGCAGCTGTAATGACTCGGAGTACCTCCAATCTATTCATTCCATGACTCGGTAATCTACCGATCTATTCATGAGTATTAAGAGTTGGCGTTTTATTTAACACATCACTCTTGCGGTTCTCCTCCCTAATCTGGGATTCAGAATGCTCTGTCCAAGGAACCTATCTGAATAATTGTTACCATTATTCATCGGCATCTCATCCCTTAGACTAGGTGACTTAGGACAACGCAATCAACAGCTTGCAATACTTTGGCCAAAGATTTGAAACATATTGCTTATGTCTCGTATTCCTTGACGGCATACTCGTCAACTGAATACGTCCCTTCACCCCATTCCATGTTATGTAGAATGTCTTATACTGACTTCTGTCAGACTCTCCTGTCCCAAGTTATTCACTCAGGAATGGATTAGTAAGATGACAACGTTATAGGGATGCTCCCAAGGACTAGGGATACGCTGACATACTGGGTCAACCCTAGTTAATCCAGTGTGTCAAGATACCCCGAGTCTCCTAGGGCAACCTTATAACGTGACCACATTCCTAATCAGTCCCAGAGTAACTTGTTCGAGTTTAAGGTGTAAATCTTAATGATCAATGCAAAGGGTGTCGTCATAAGTCACTTGCATTGTTGTATCTTCGAGAAGATCCTAATCTTCTCGAAGGTACAACCCTACAGTTGACTTGTGCCGTCAACCTTTAAATCTGCCTCGAAAAGATCTACTTATTAATAAGTGTTACATACGTTGAGTTAAAATTATACTATAAGACACTCCCTTAAGGGTAGTCTTTCCCAATCCCTGGGTTCCTCACCTTAGAATTACCTTTCTTAGTAAAACCCATTACACAAGAGAAGTTATTAAGACTAGAGGTCCCATCAAGGAGTTCATAGAATATACATAATTCTAAATCAACGAAGCTGGACACTAACCCTCAATCTTCACATGAGATTGCTAACCAAACCCCTTTTTTTTGGTTTATATCAGTTCTCATAACTGAATTTATATCTTACTTGTTAGTATCGAGATATAGTGATTAAGAATCCAATTAAACGTTGTATTGACTTAGATCAAGACTTAGGAAGTAATGATTTATTCAGCTCGTTTAGCTCCTGCTCAGATTTATTTTAACCTTAGCTTTCCAAAAGACAGTGATCTAGAATTCCAATTTAGCTTTAGATAGAACATAATAGAACTACTAAACAATCATTAGTATTCAGTCACATAACCTTGCAAGCTTACTTAGATAATCACAAAAGTCTCCAAGTTATACAATAATAACAATGCTCTTAAGATCATTCGAACCGAAGGAGATCAAACCATCAAGATACGAATGCAAGCACATAAGTAACAAATACCTCTTTTCATTCCTTTCAAGCTAATCAAATACATTTTATGCATTCAACATATTTGATACAATACTCAACAGAAAAAGAACATCTTTCTTCAAGTAGTACATTTAGAGAATCAAGTTGTAATTCATCATAAAACCAAATTAAACAATCTGAACATCATATCAGATCTACGTGCCTTTACCACTTACAACAATCATCTGCAAAAATTGTCAACATGGGTCAGTTCGGTGAACTGAGCATGATAAGCACTAATTCTTAAAACAATTGCAATCCACCAATTGTTTTCATTAAACAACCTGTTTAAATGAAATCATTTCACCAAACATGTAAACATATTTCAGACTATGCTCTTTTGTAATTCAAACATGACTATAAATGCGTAACTCATATTATAGTTACTAAATAGTCCTAGATACTTTTCAGATATTTCTTCATAAATATTAGTGACCAAGAAGAACAAATGTATCCAAAACAACTATCCATCTGAATCCCAAGGACAACAAACATCCGACAGACCATTACATTCAACAAAAATGAATATCCTAACAATTCATGAATCCATCAGTATGTATTAACAATTCCAACAATTAAATATAAATATATCAACATATACTTTACAGCAGAAGAGAAAGAAACCGAGACATTCAGATGTCCCTTCCAATCATGCTCATGACTGTACCGTCCACTCAAGAGTAATGCATTCACATTATACGCCTGCGACTAAGCCAGTCGAGACCACAGGAAGAATTACAGTCCGTCAAAATACAAATATAAAAATTGCCTGTAACTTACTGAACAACACAGTAGCTCTCGTGACAAGGCAGTGATGAATAATCCATCAAATAGACTCCACATAACCTTCCATATTATTCAACAAACGAGAAAATATCCAACGCCATCGCTTGTCAAGGTACAGTTAATAGCTCTTTACTTCAGTCAAGCACACGACTAGATATTCACGCTAACAGAAGACGTAATCATGCTCAAACACAAGAACAATCCCACTGAGTCGAAACTCTCATCAACATACAGTTCAATCTAATCCCTACTAAAACACAGCAAGGACAAAAATCGAGAATCGAGCCAACACACAACATATCATGGGCTCCAACAGTGCCAAATTCAACCAATACTTATATTAAAGGTTTAAATTGAAGTTGAATTCATATGACAACAAATCAAGGATCCTAAAAGTACTCACAGCAAAAACTTCTACAGAAGTTACAACATAAATTACTTTTCAGTGACTCCATCGAAGTCGATATCATTTAGTATTCATAATAAAACAACAACGCATTCATAACCAAGCTTGACAGAAGTTTAAAATACTAGATACCTTTCAAGGACTCTCACTGAGTCAATATCGACCGTAATCACAACTGGGCTTACACAGAAGTAGAAACACCAGTTACATATCAAGGATTCCAACTGATTCCATAACAACACCACAGTATTCACAACCAGGCTTATACAGAAGCAGAAACACTGGTTTCATATCAAGGACTTCAACTGAATCCATAACAACAGTATTCGCTCTAAGCTTAAGCAGAAGACGAAACATAAAAAGAACTCCAACTGAGTCTGTACCAACGAAATTCATTGCTAAGCGAAAGTATTCATAACAAGGCAACAAAAGTCGTATTACCAGTTACCCCTCAAGGACTCCAACTGAATCAAACTAATAGTATTCACATTTATGACTTCTACAGAAGTCCAAAATATACGAAACATTCCAAGGACTCCACAGAGTCATTTCGTATATATATATATATATTGCAAACTATCAACGGATTAAATCCCATAATTGCAACACAAGGGGGAAACTTCTACAAAGTCGCATTCAAATACTATAAACACAACAAGTTATCCAATCAGAAGTAACTTAAGTATTATAGCAAGATCCAACAAGATTCAACAACCATAACATATATTACTCACGACAAAACTTATAAAGAAGTCGTATATACTGTACATTCAAGAAATCCAACAGTATCATTTTCAACAAGTGGAAACAGCAAGGTATCGACTGAAGTCTGAATCAAACAAGAAAACAATTCATGGACTCCTACAGAGCCGAATTCATATATTTTCCTTGCAACATTTCTACAAAATCTAACCGAATGCAAAACACAGCAAGATAGTACATCCGTTCGAAACAAAATGCACACCCATCAAGGGTTCACTTGAAAAATCGAGCCAGTAAGAAGATACAACAACTAATTCACACAAAGCTACCATAAAAACCAACTGATCCCAAAAATCATCTGAACAGAGTTGTTCTAATGAAATCATTTGAAAGAAAGCAAGATTTTTAAAAGTTAGGGCCTAACATGCCTAGTAATGTTGCTTAAAAATCCGAAGAAGACCACTGAAAGAGCTCGAGCCTTCTCCTCTTTTTCCACGTTAGATTCAACAACAATAATTTGTTATTTCCATGCCTTATAAACTTTCCTTGATAGAGAAAAGAGCTAGTTACTCTCATATTTTCCATGCAACACCAAGTAGACTGGTGCGAAGAACCAGTGATCAAACAGAGAGAAAACCGGAGCGCATGAAAAACCAAACAAACTACCAGTTTTCCATTTTGCATGTCTTCCCGAGAAATCCGAGCTCGAAGACCGAGTTCATTAATTGTATTAACTCCAAAATTCCCACTCAATCTCCATTGCCACCGACCGCCATAGTTGGCGATGGATAAAAACAATTCAAAGACCATTTCTAGACTTGGCGACTCTGCCACGTCGATTTCACTAACCGTTTGAAACTTCCACCAAATCCCTCATCCTTCATACTTATCCATCCCATTTAATGCCATAGAAACTGCCACTCATGGCTCGCACCCCTTCATAGGTCCCTTTCCTCCATGTTCATTAGTTAGGTTAGAAACATAGGTTAGATCATAAGATGATACTTAGTCTAACTTCCTTAGTGCTAGGTTGCTAACTTAGAACATTTAGCTTATAGCTTAGGCCTAGGTTAGATTAACACTAATCTAACCCATAGGTTATAGTTTAGGTTTAGGTTATTAACCTTAATAAATCCAGCTTAGGTCTAACATTTAGAATGTTCAGAATAAGAACCTACAGATATACATTCACGAAAAGGATTCATTCCAGCACTGCCAATAAGCTAGTTGAATAAATGTATCTAAATTTATTACCTGGCCCATGATCAAGACCTTCCTGATATTACGATATCGGGAACCAATTCATTTAACACGATCAGCCTGAGTTAGACTCCGGAATAGCTTATTCAACGCATTCAGACCTTGCAACCTACGTAAGGTCTATAATTTTTGTTCATCCCGAATAAACTTAAAGCATCTCTTGGATCAATGCCACTGATCCAAGGCTGAGTCTTATAGATGGATAAATCCACAATTCATTCCGAGATTAGATTAAACTCAGGTGCAAAATGAAAGAAATAAAAGAGTCCAATCATATTCCAACTCAGTCAAAGATCTTCAATTGCAAAGAAGATACAGTACATATCAAGCATGACTTCACAATCAAAGGAACACATCCTTTTATAGAAGAAATCATATATCAACACTTGAATGCTCAGGAGGAAGTAACAACAGTTCAGAGTGTTACATGTAGTGATGATAAAGTGATGTTTCTATGAAAAAGGATTAATAAGACCAATAAGATCAATGCCCCATTATGAAAAGGGCCAAAGGTCCTGAGCCGGATGTAGAGCTTGACTAGGAATATGAATAAGATTGGAATGCTGCTGAAATTTTTAACATTTCTTAACATACTCACAATAGTCATGATTAAGGGAAGGCCAATAATAGCCAAGATGAAGAACGCACTTAGAAATGACTAAGCCACTAAAGTGTCCACCACAAATACCATCATGGACTTCTTAGATAGCTTGAGAGGCTTCATGGGATTTAAGATATCGGAGAAGAAAATTTTCAAATCTACATTTCTATAGAATTCCACCAAGGACCACAAAATGGTGAGTACGCCTCAAGAAAGGAAATCTTAGCGAGTTTTGGAATGATCAGGAGGAATAATGGATTGGGATAGATAATAAAATATTTTGCAATACCAAAGGTATAATGAATTAGATTCAATAAGATTAACTTGTAGTAATTCATGGAAAGGTCGATTATGGTGATGAACAATAACATGAATATTGGACTCCTTTTTCTCCATGGAATGAGAGCTGCAAGGGATGCCATCATATCAACAAAGTTATTGGTTGATCGGGAAAAAATTGGATGGTGTAGGAATCAAAAGCTTCAAGAAGAAGATGAACAATGTCGTTATATTTTTGAAGAGTATCATTTTACATTGATACTCACCTGTGACTTGTTTGATTATAAGCTCACAAGCCCCATAGATGTCAAAAATTTGAACACAGTGGTTTTAAGACCAAAGATGAGAGCCTCATATTCTACCTTGTTATTTCTACACTAAAAATTGAGTTTGTAGGTGAGGGAATGGGAGATTCCAAAAAGGAGGAGTGAGAATGATGCCAAAGACCTCCCTTTGCTAACATTTTGAGCCATCAAAGAAGAGAGTGAATTTAAGAGTGTCATATTCATGATGAAATTGGTTAATGGATTCATTGGAAATTTCTCATGAGGTAAATGTGTACTAGGAAGAGGGGATTCCGCTAACTAGTCGGCAATAGTGTGACACTTAATGGATTTTTGATAAATGAACTCAAGGTCAAATTCAGTCATGAGCATGAGCCACCGAGTGATATGATCATTATGGTATGGCTTAGAATGCAATGTTTTAAGGAGGTGGAAGCTAGTAATGACATATGTCTTATGATTAAGAAGGTAATGTCAAAGTTTTGAAGTAGCAAAGAAGAGATCATAACAAAACTTTTCAGCTTCAATGTAATGGGTTCATAGTCATGAAGGGTTTGTGACAGATGTAATAAACATCCTTCTCATGATTTTGGTCATCGTGATGTGTTAACATGGCTCCTAAGGCATGATTGGTGGTAGAAATGTACAAGTAAAATGGATCCCCATTGCGTGGAGGTGTGAGCACTGGTGGAGACAAGATATATTGTTTAAGATTTTCAAAATATTTTTAACGATTGTGATCCCAATAAAATTCAATGTCCTTCTAAAGGAGGTGATGAAAGGGCTGGAAATGATCCAAAAGTTGCAAGATGAAGCAAAGGGATAGACTCGAGGAGGCCTTGAAGGATGTGAATTTTCTTAAGATTAGGAGGAGACATTCCAATGATTGCCTTAATTTTTATGGGGTCAACTTCGATGTCCCTAATAGAAACAATAAAGCCAAGGAGCTTGCTAATTAAGATGAAGGAATAAGTGAATAAGGCACTCAAAAAGGACTTCAAGAATAATAAGATGGTCGCGTCAATGCTTAGATTTTCCTAAAATAATATCAACATAGTATTCAATGGTTTTTGGATAAGGTCACAATAGATATAAGTCATAGCCCACGATAAGTAGCGCTAAAAATTTTTAAACCTAAGGGATTAACACAATAGCATTTCTCCCCAAGGAGTGATGAAATATGTTTTGTGCTTGATCTTCTAGTGTAATGAGAATTTTATCGTAACCAATAGAAACCATCCATGAGAGAAAGCATCTCATGACTTGTGGTAAGATACACAAGATGATCGATGTTCGGAAGAGGGAAGTGTTAGTGTAGGTTATTATTTATCCTTTTATTTATTTATTGGGATAATTATTACACTTTTGTTAGCCCCGCACTTGTTGGGTAAGCTTGTTTAGGTGTACTAGTTATGTGGAGTTATCTTACTAGTTATGTTGAGGTAGCTTCTCAATTATGTGGAGTTAGCTAACTAGTCTTCCGGAGTTAACTAGTAGTATCGGTCGGTGGGAGTTCTTCACCACTAATTTAGGTAGTAGTTATACTTCCCTCCTCCTATATGTACATCTTTCTTATTGAGTATTTCAAGTAATTGTATTGTAATGTATTGAGAACTATGAATTATGATGGATTTCCATATATGGTATTTTAGCTCTTTTGTTTTGCAAATCTAATGTGTTGTGCTATTATCATTTAAGATCATGGCTTAGAAAAATCTTCTTATAATTCCTTTCATGGTATCTAAGTGATAGATGATGTAGACATCCATCTCGTAAGTTTTTCTTTACACAGCAAAACCTGAGGTTTATTATTTTCATGTATTCGAATTTCTTAGCACTTTTACGCAACATGCATTTTAATGAAAAACAAAGTGTATCATTGGATTTTAAATGTTTCAAAACCCTAGAATCGATTGTAAACTTGACCATGTTTTGAGATAGTTATATCTAGACACGGATCTTGTACCCTCTGGGTGCATTATTTTATCGATTGTATATAAGTGTGTACCTTATGGATGCATTCTTTTACCCTATGGATATTTCTATTTTGGATGTAGTCTTTTATCCATTAGATGCAAATTTGTACCCTCTCAGTGCATTCTTTTATCCATTGGATATAAGTGTGTACCTTCCGGATGCATTCTTTTACCCTATGGATATTTCTATTTTGGATGTAGTCTTTTATCCACTAGACGTAGATATGTACCCTCTCGGTGCATTCTTTTATCTATTGAATATAAGGGTGTAACTTTTGAATGCATTGTTTACCCTCTAGATATTTCAAATATGGATGCGATATCTTATCCACTGACACGATATGTACCCTCTCGGTGCATTCTTTTATCCATTGGATATAAGCATGTACCTTCTAGATGCATTCTTTTATGCTCTGGATATTTCTATTTTGGATGCGATCTTTTATCCATTGGGCGCTTGATCCGTACCCTCTCGATGTATTCTTTTATCCATGGGATATAAGTGTGTACCTTTTAGATGCATTCCTTTACCCTATGAAAAATTCTTTTTGGATGCGATCTTTTATCCACTGGACATAGATTTGTATTCTCTCGGTGCATTCTTTTATCCATTGGATATAAGTATGTATCTTTTGGATGCATTCTTTTGCCCTATGCACATTTAGGTTTTGGGAGTAGGTTTTTTATCCTTTGGTCACAAGCCTATATCATGTGGATGCACTCTTTTACCCTTCAAAATTTGGTTGTCATGTGTAGCTTTAAAAAAACATTAGTATTAAAATACTATTTTAATAACAAAACCTTCTAGAGCTCATAAAATTTTATCCATAGCTTAGATTAATTGATCTTTGTTTTGAAATTGTGTATTTTTTGAGATCTACGCATAGGTGAAATTTTTTATACACATATTTCAAATGTAAAAGGTAATTTTACTCATTGTAATAGTTACAAGCACTCAATTATAAAGTGATAAGTTTGGGAGGGTGTTGTAATCACTTGTGGATGTAATTTCACTGAGCCTCGATGTCCTAAAATTTAGGGTGTTGCATTCTTCTATCTATGTGTGTATACATTTATATCCCTTGTTTGTTGAGATATTTTGGATCTATATTTTTGACACTTTTTTGGCATGTTGATAGTCTCTCTTGTGAGGGAGATATTATGGTGAAGCACAAGCTAGGTTTTTAGTGTTCAAGTAGTTAATTTTGAAAACTCATACAGATATGTGGTGTCATTCTACCCATTCAACAATATGGGAGGGTGTGGTGATGATAATGATTCTTTGGGTTTCGTGTCCTTGCCTTGTTACGTGTCGAATCTTTTTTTTTAGGTTTTGTGTCCTTGCCTTGTTACCTTGGATTTTCTTAGATCATGACACACCTATTTATTTGGATCTCGTGTCCTTTCCTTATTTCCTTGGTTATTGTTCTTTGATTGTGACTCACCTATTTTTAGTAGTTGATCTTACTTCTTCGGATTTTGTATCCTTGCCTTATTACCTTGACTTTTCTTGGATCTTAGCACTCCTATTTATTTGGATCTCGTGTCCTTGCCTTGTTTCCTTGGTTGTTCTTGGATCATGACACACCTATTTGTAGATTGATCAAATTATGTTTGGTGTTTTTTTGCACTTTTGACATCACTTCATTGATAGTATCCTTGAATGGAACTATTCTAGTAAAGCCCAATGTTAGTTATTTTTGAGTTCTATGATCGAGAATTGGATTCGTAACATAGTGTGCATCAAACTTCTTCAACATTGTAGGATTTGTTGGGGCCTATATTCTTAGGATATCTTACGGTGGGATTATGTTCTCTCTACTTTGTTATTACTGGTTTTGGGTACCTTGTGGTGTCTAATTTTCTTATTTATTGTATGTGGGTACCTCATTAGGCCTTGTTACCAGGACCCACCTTCTTTTCACCCACCTAAGCTATGCTTACGGGAGGGTGTTAGTGTAGGTTATTATTTATCCTTTTATTTATTTATTAGGATAATTCTTACACTTGTGTTAGCCCTACACTTTTTGGGTTAGCTTGTTTAGGTGTACTAGTTATGTGGAGTTAGCTTACTAGTCTTCTAGAGTTAAATTAACTACTAGTATCAGTTAGTGGGAGTTCTTCACCACTAATTTAGGTAGTAGTTACACTTCCTTCCTCCTATATGTAGATATTTCTTATTGATTAAGTCAAGTCATTCTATTGTAATGTATTGAGCATTATGGATTATGATGGATTTTCATATATGGTATTTTAGCTCTTCTGTTTTTCAAATCTAATGTGGTGTGCTATTATAATCTAAGATTGTAGCTTAGAACAATCTTATGGTGCGATGAGAAATTTACTATAATTGGAGAAACCGTCCATGAGAGAAAGCATCTCATGACCTGTGGTAAGATCCATAAGTTGATCGATGTTTAAAAGAGGGAAGTCATCCTTAGGAAAGCGGTATTAAGATCTCAAAATTGGTACATATGCATAACTTTCCCAATGCTTTAACAACTAGGAAAATATTAGAAACACATTGGGGATAGTCAATGGTGATGAAGAAATTAGCAAATAGAATGAACTATAACTCTTCTTTAACAAGGAGGTAAATGTGATGGTGCATGTGAAGAAGCTTCTACTTTACCAATTTAGTATTAGATAAGTGATGATATTGTGGATGATGATAGAAGGATCAAGACTTGAAATGTCTAAATATTGCCATGCAAATGATTGAGTATGATGGGAGAGGAATGTGGTGAAATATTATAGCTCATGTGGATCAAGAGATTGGACCACTTTGAGAATGTGAGGCTCCTGAGGAGTCCTGATATTGACATCAATGGTGGCTTTGTTAAGAAGAATAGGTGAAATAGATGGTAAGCTTTTTGAATGTAAGAATATTCTACCCCCATGTGGGAAAGAATGGTTCGTTAACACACCACACGAGAATGTTAATGGTAGAGGAATCCTCTTCTATCATTTCCAGAGATAGAAAGAGGAAGGGACCTAGTACGATTGTCACACCGATAAGTGATTGGTGTTTCACCTTTTCTTAGATTGTTTCTTTGAAGTGTTGAAGAAATAGATAGGGTAACTAGGCATAGGAGGAATACTGTTCAAATTTTAGTTGATGGGTTATTACACGGTATGACTTTCGAATCCACAACTAATCACGAGAGCTTCCTTTTGGCTAGGAGGAACTACATGTAATAGAAAACAAGACCACCGAGAAGGAATTAAACAATATGGACAAAGGAACTACCTAGTGTAAGCTAGTTCTCGAGAAGTGTGATACTTCCTAGATGGTTGTTAGTCCACCGTTTTAAAAATTCAATGCTGTAAAAAAGTAAATCCTATTGTTATTTTGAAATGATTTAGGTATATCACTTAAAAACACAATAAGAAATAGATCTAATCTAATAGGATAAGCTTAAATAGAGTCCAAAGGTCAAATGATTGGTTCTCGCAAGTCTGCCAAGTCGATAAAGGTGTCGAGTAGATCACGGGTGGATGAGGGTGAGGTGAAATTAGGTGGGTAGGTCTCTATTCGAGGATGTGTGGGAAAACACAGATCGGTGTCCATCGGGGTGGTGACTGACGGTGGTTAGGTATAATCGGTGCTGTTACCATGAGATCTGGAGATGTCACGCATATAGGCTTTGGTTTCCTTTGTGATTAGAAAAAGGAATTTGGCTGGTTGGGACGAGGTGTTGGGTGAGTGGAGTAGGATTTTCTAGGTTTTAATGGGTATATAGAGGTGAAAATGTGGAGAAGGTCAATAGGGAGTAAGATAAACAATGGATAATAAAATGATGATGAAATGAAATAACTAGGAAAGTATGATGTTGTACTTACTTGGATTCCATTCCTGAAGGCTTGTGTGTGAGGGATGGAGGTGCTGATGATGGGTTTGAAGGTTGGAAGTGATCACCAATTGAAGAAAATCTTCTACATGGGCTGTATGTACACTCCTCTTTGCTTGGGCAGATCGATCATGGTTGGGATGGTTGTGCGGGAGAAGATGCTTAATCTCCTTCCTCGATGTGAGTTTTTGCTGAAATTGGTTGTCTAAAGATGCGTTATCTCTTTGAGATGTGTTCTTACTCATAAACTTTCTCCCAATGTTTGCTAACTTCCAACCTTGAGAATAAGGTTGTCTCGGGGTTAAAATGGTAACCCACAAAGTGGGTTCCGTCTTAACTAGCGATGGTTAGGGGTGACCAACGTCGTCAAGGCGGGATTTCCTAGGTTTACTAAACTAGGAGATCCTCCTAATTTCCTTGGATCCCGTGTTGTTATTCCGTGAATTAGACCGAGAGTCTCTTGTGAGCATGCGGGAATGTGGTTAGAGGGAATGTAGGCATTAATTTTTAGGGTTTGGGTAAGTCTTAGTTATTTATGGTAACTTGCTAAGTAAGCATGCACCCCCTTTAATTCCTTTGGCACACGGTTTGAAGTGTCGACACACATTTTGGTGCGCCTCACCATGTTGCGCCTTTCTTGCATGCGCCAAGGCGCATGCGCCTTTGTGTCAACAATATTTTTGTTGCGCCGCATTTTGGTGCGCCAAAGGGCACACGTATTTCCGTGTTGACAGCACTTTTGGTGCGCCAAGGGCACACATAACTTCATGTTAACATGTGTTTTGATGCGCCAAAGGGCGCAAGCTTTCCAATGTCGATAGGCGTTTTGATGCGCCACTTCAAAAAGTGGTTGGCACATTTATTACAACTTTGCCTATATATAGGTGCATCCACCCTGTCACTTTCACCAGTCAGAAAACACGTGATTATTCTTTTTCCTCTGCACCTGTCAGCATGCCTGTCATTCTCGTATCACGTCGTGGACCCAGTTTCACCTCTCACATTATATATATTCTGGTAAGTGGTCCTTATTGCTCTTGTGTTTTGTGTTTTGGTTATTGGTTGTTTGTTTGTGGGGTTGGATAAATGATCTGAAACCATGAAACCTCCCTTTGCTGTTTTTGCTGTCCTCCCCCATGCACTTCTCCCTCTTTCCAGATCTGTGGTAAAGAGGACTCTGCCTCTGAAAAAATCACTTGGATCTCTTTGTTTTAGCCTGTTCATCATCCAAGGAACCCTGCAGAAGAGGCTTAAACACATGTAACCCCTCCAGAGGAAGAACAAAGACTTAAAAATTGATAGACTACTTTTTTCCTCTTTGGCGCAATCGCCACCCTTGCTGACATGAAATATGATCGTGCATGCGGCATCATCCACCATGCTTTGCTTTGCATAAAAAACAGTTGCGCCCTCAAAGCACACTTTCCTTGCTTGTTACACCCACTAACCTACCTGCGCCCTCTTGGCACACCAAACTCATGTGTAACATTGCAAAAACTTGCGCCATTGGCACACCTTGCATCCATGCAACACCAACCTTACTTGCGCCAAGTACAAAACTATTAACGCGCAGGCACATCCCTTATTACAACAACATCATGTCATGCAGACCTTCCATGCGCCACGCCAAGTTCCCCTGTGGCGCATGAAAAAATGATGTTACACGCATTAAACCTACGCCCTTTGGCACATCCTGTACCCATGTAACATGAAAAATATCAGCGCCCGTTATAAAATGCATATATATGGCGCAGGCACACTTCCGCTTGCAACAACAAAAAATGTCATCTGCAGTGTCCATGCGCCTGCGCCCCCTTTCTGATTTGTCCTTACAGCACCCCTTTTCTATGTGCCATACTATTTAACCCTGCAACCTGCAGTGTTCATGCACCTGCGCCCTGAGGCCTTAAAATTGCTAACTCTTCCTTCTGTCAACACTTTAATGGAAGATCAAACAGCTAATATGACTTTCTGCGTTGGGTTTCACTTCTTCTTCTTGCAGATCAGCAAGCGAGTTCGAGACTACATATGTCACATCAAGTAAGAGACCTACCAAGTCTAAGGGCAAAGCCAAGCTCACGAGGAAGAAATGAAGTACAAATATCGGAGGGTCGGGATGCCGAGAATCCCGAGGCGAGTGTGACACGGATATAAGAGACTCAGAACTTGGTCACATTGATATGGAGGATTTCTGGGCCAGAACCCGGAGGGTCACGGGAAGTCCCTGGATGGACAAACTGGTAGGCGGTGGACTTTGCATTTTTTGGGGGGATCCCGATTAGTCTTGTGAACAATGAGTTCATGATGGTAGTAGCCATTGCTTCTGAAAAACCACAAGTGTGTCGAGAATGAGAAAGGCGAGGTCGTGATCAACCTCACTTTGACACTTGAAATAATGCTCGGCATTCCTCACCACCGGCACTTTGTGGCCGTAAGCTAGGAAGATTGCACCAAGGCTTGGGATGATAATGAGGATCGGTGTATGCGGTTGATGAATGAGGTATACACTAAAAACAAGAAGGTGGTGACCGGATGGCCACAAGTCATTCATCGCAGCGATTTCTCGGAGGAACTAAGTGATACTGATCACGTTCTAAGCGAGTATTTGGGCTTCTGATGCCCACTACTTTCATAAATGGATCTTTGAGATACTTGGAGACAATGAACAAAAATGTGCCAGATCAACGCTTTGAGTGGGCGGAGATCATAAGCAGCACTATATCTGCAGCTCCAACAACTTACCACAACGGGGAGGTTCTATATGAACTCCTACGTAGTTTATGTTGCGGCCTCAGAAAGAGATTATCCAGCGTTGATGCGGTGCGGGGTTTGGCCCCAAGTCAAAATATATGAATACTATCCAGAACTGAAGCTGGAAAATAGTATCCCCCAGTTTACAAAGATTAACGATGCCTTCTTCTACGGCATCATCTACCTTTTGAGGCCAAACATGACTCACGGTCGTACGACCAAGAGCATTGTTGCAGCTACAGAGAAATGGGGGGCCTTGTTCACTCAATTCCCCACCTTCACTTATCTGAGGGCAGCCAACTTCTTGGGGGAACCAACCAAATTGCCAAGATATGCCGGCCCCAAGTTGATCCTGTTGGAGCTGTCAAGACAACTCATAACCTACCACGAGAAGTGCTTAAAGAGAAAGAAGGGTGGAACTCCTTTCCCCCTCACAGTGGGTAGGTACACTTGTCTCTCTCACCACAAAGCATGGGATATGTTTGCAGAACTGGAGCTGCTAAATCTAAAGCACAACTTCTGGAGGCCCACTTTCGACCCAAGGAATTTCTGCCCAGAGGCCAAACTCGATCCGATCCACATTCCACAGATCGAGGATATTTATATCGACCTATATCATGAGGTCGAGCTCAGAAGGAAAGACCATTCCCACTTGGCCTTGGCTGAAATCATCCAGTACGGTGTAGCCATCGTCCCAAAAGGTTATCAAACTGCTTGATCAAGAGGTTGATCAAGTATATCTTGACACGGGTGGGGGCGGCGGCCTTTCATTTGTAATTGTGCAACAAAGCACCTCGACAATAGAAAAGAAAGGTCAAAGAAACTCTGCGAAGAACGAGAAGAGCAGTGCGGGATGAATGGTCTCATCTACCTCGGAGTTGATTTCACCACTTCTCCATTGGGCAACGCACCTTCCAGGCCAAAACATCTGCCAAAGAGCAAAGGGAAAGACAAAGAGGGTGAGTCAAGCTCCACCCAAGAGGAAGCTCCTGAAAGTCCTCCTTCCACTTCACAAGAATGGGTTGTAATCCCGGAAAACCTGGAAAAAGAAGCAGCGGAAGATGTTCCGATAGGCACATCCACTCAGGATGTTGCCACTACTATAACTATTGAGGTCCCTTCTATCTCTTCTCCCTCTCCTCCTTCCCCTCCTCGAGTGACCCAAGTGACCATTCCTTTGGTCGTATCCTCTCCCCCATCTTCTGTTGTTCCCCCTTCCTCATCATCCATCTTCTCTTCTCTCGCGGAGCTGTCCCCCACCATTTCTTCCCTCATCTCTCAGCTCCCTTCCTTTCCCATGTCTACCTCCCCTGCAGTATCTCTTCCTCCCGTGAGCACTTCCTCGGCCTCCCTCTCGATGCCGCCTCCAAGTGTCTCCACGCATTTTCCTTCTACTACTGCAGCTGCTCCCTTTTCTATTTCCGGTCCCTCTCCCATAAGTCCAGCATGGATCTCTCAGCACCTGAGCCAACAAAAGAGGAAAGTTCCCATCGCACCGATGGACTTCTCCATCATCCCATCAAAGGGGACCAAGAAGCAAAAGCCTTTAACCCGCTTCTCTCAGAGTGTGTCAGGAGAGAGAGTAATGGAGATAGCATACCCCAATCCTTTAAAGGATAAAAAGGATCTGTCTTCGACAGATTACACAGTGACCCAAGTCACAATGGGGACATCTTGAAAAGCCTTCAGGAGAGGACCTATCTGCAGTTGACGCCCTTTGCAAGAAGCTCCGGGAAGCGAAAGGAAGAGAAAAGGCATTAAAGGAGAAAAATAAACATCTTCTCCACGCCTTGCGAAAATGGGCGGTGCGCCTCCTCTGACTTTGCCACCAAAACTCCTGAGCCTTTGAGCCAGGATAAGATTAATGAATATGCCAAAATCGGTGAGCAGGGCATGGCAGTTTCCGCCTGGAGGAACCAAATCCTCAAAGAAAGTGAGGAGTGATCGCGAGTTCACCGGATTATATCGAATATCAATCGGGTGAGCAACAAAGAGCTCCGAGCGATAGCGGGACCCATCTCCGAAGAGCTGGACCATGCCAAGATGCAGCATGAGACCTTTCAGAAAATGCTCGACTGTTCAGTCGAAGATCTGGTCAAGTTCGGCGTCTTTGGACACCCCAGAGCCCTCAACAAAATCCTTTCTACTCTGGATTATCGGGTTGATCAGCTGGAGTTTGTCCTGGAGAAGATCGACAAAATAAAGGAGGAAGCCTGATGCGATGCATCGAATGGAGCAAATTGTCTTGAGAATGTCTCGGGTTTGCTCACTCCTTCTTTCACCTTAAGAAAGTGGATGAAACTATTCGGATCTTGAGGAGATCGTTTCACAGGGGCTGGGACCAGAGGTCACTTTCGATGCCGAATCCATCAACAACCTGTTGGCTTGTCGTGACTTCATTGGGTACCTGATAGAGGCAGAAAATGATTATTCCAAACTCCCAAAAAAGCTCACGGATGAGCGGGAGACTTGCGAAGCTATCAGTGATCGACACAAGGATCCTTCCCAGGATCAACTTCACCCATGATCAGCAAGTTCATGGAATACCATGCCCAGTTCCACATCTCGTCGCCTGAGCAGCAGCAAAAGCAGGATACCCCCTTTCAGCCACGGGATGACGATGAATAGTTTCCTTCTTCCCGACTTTCTCCTTGTAATTATCTAAAGTGTGTTGACACAAATGATGACATCATCCATGTTGCACCATGGGATGATGTCATCCACAAAGTTGTCAAAAAGTCAACAAATGACTTTGGAATCTCTTGTAAGATATTTTTGTAATTAAGTGGTTGGTTTGCTTTTGTCTTCTTTTCTTCTCTCCTTCTATATATACTTGAATACTTGTTGTATTCAGGGTGGATATTTTTTAGATGAAAAATAGAAGTGAGAAGAAAAGGCTTTGTACTTTTTGTAACAGAAGAAAATATTAATACAAATATTGAGACTTTGTGTTGAATATGTGTGTTATGGGCATCTGATCTTTCTTATGTCAGATCTATGTGTTTATTCTGTTGGATCTATCTCTACTTTTTTGTCATTTATTCATCAGTATTGCTTTGTTTGTCTATGCAAGTAGGTTCGGCTCTGTTTACTACCAGCCCAAAACATAGACCCTCTGACCTTTCTACTTTGGAATTCATTTCTTTTCTCCCTTCAGATCCATCTTCCTTCCTTTCCTTCCTTCATTCCTTTTTGTTCTTCATCGGAACTACTCTACTGGGATGAGATCCCAACCCTGAAGGTAGAATATTGTGAGACTTGCACAAGATTCTGCTTTGGTAGAATAGCAATAAACCGAGTTTCACTTTCTTTGACTCAAGAGGGGCTATGCCACTGCACTTTGTTGGCTCGTTTATCCATAGATCTGTCCATTCGACAGATTTTCAAACCAACAGATTTTGGCGACTCTCTGGGGATCGAGCGATCTATCGGATCTATGATGGTGGTATGTTTAAAAATCGGTAAAATCGAAAAAATCATTACTGTTTGCAAATTTTAACTTTTGTTAAAATCCAAAATTTTTGCAAAAGTGACCCAAAATGAAAATTTTCTTGAGATCCATAGATCGGCTAGTTGGAGATCTTTAGTTCGTTGAGTTTTTATAAAAATCTGTATTTTTCCGTAGATCTGAGTTTTTGACAGTTTACCAAAATTTTCAAACTCTTTGAAAAGTCAACTCTAGATCAAAAATCAGCTTACTAAGCTTTACCATCGTTTTATCCTCGTTGTTCTTTGTCATTAAACCGTAATCGGTTTTCAAAAGAGGGATAAAATTTAAATATTTAGAAAAGTACATCTTTGCTGGTTTTGTCGAGAAAAATCAGAAAATCAGCAAGTCTGACCAAAAAAGTTTTAAATCTGCTCCACAATATTGCAGATCTGGAAGGTACACTGGCGGGTGAACCATTTACTCGTAGCAGGAGAGCTCGTGGAGAAGTCGATCTTACCTTTGACCTGCTTCAAAGGCACAACTTCAGTATAACACCATCTCACTTCTCGTCACTAAGTTCGGCTGAACGGTCATCCAGGAGTGTCTCACCTCCACGAAGGAAGCATCTCTCATTAGGAACGTCTACATCACTTTGTAGTGCCTTGCTTTGCTTTCGGTGGAACTGTACTTCCGGCCCGTGTTCTTTTCCACCGTCCAAATGGCAGTACCATGGGGAAATGCTATGGGTCCCCTGGCTTTGCCACATCCTGTTCACGCACTCCCACATGGAAACCGAAAGAATTTTCCCAAATTTGATGGGAGCGGAAACCAAAGCACAGGATTCACACATATCTACATTCATCATGTCATGCAGTATCCTAGATGTGACCCATGAAGATGTGTCGGTTCACCTTTTTAGAAACTTTACAAGGGCCCGCAGCAGAATGGTTTCAGCATTTGCCGGCCGGATCTATTACTAGTTGGGCCACCTTGCGGGATGCTTTTGAAGACAGGTATAAGCCTTTGAAGATGCATTTGCATTGTTATCACAGATCACTCACCTAAAGAAGGAGGCCAATGAGACCATGCGTGATTTTATCACCAGGTTCAATGCATTAATCAACCGTGTGCCTGTTGCCATGCTTCCAACACTGGAAAATCAAAAGTGTTTCTTCGTAAATGCTATGAGCTCGAAAGTAAGTTTCTTACTCCTGCAAGAACAAGTAGCTACCTTGATTCTCACCCAGGCTGCTGCCATCTGAATCGAAGATAACTTGCTAATATCTGGCGAATTAAAAAGGGAATCATCCAAGCTTAAATCTTCGGGCCCTTCTCCCACTACTTCCTCTGATCCGGCATTTCAAAAGATGGCGAATGACTTGCTCGCATTAAAGAAGCAGTTAGCCCAAGCTTCCCCCAGTTCCTCATCTGCAGGGATATCCACGGAGAATTTCATTTCCAACAATGTTCCACAAAGGCCGCGCTTTCTTGCTTGCAGCTTGCTCACGCGGTTGGCGCTTGAGGCTCCTCCGGTCAACGCTTTGCTTGAAATCGAAGAAGAAGAAAAAATTATGAAGAACCTTCATCTCGAGGTGAAGATGATCAAGATGTCGGTGAACCATTGGTGACTCTACTATCGGGTATATGGAATTTGATGAGGAAGAATCGATGAAGAAGAGGGTACCCAAGGATATGCAAGTGGACAATCATATGTTGTTTTTACCCGCTCATGAGAAAAGAAGCGAGAGGTCACTTTGCCAATGTGCGAAAGAGAAGGCTGCATCATCCACCCCCAACTATTGCTAAAAGAGGTAATCCTCTTCTGCTCAACCCCCTGTTAAGTCTTTTACAAAAAATCTTTTCCTCCCATCTCTCCTCCAAATCAGCCTTCTTATTTCCCATGAAGACCCGATAACTTTACCCTACCATTGTGAAATGAAGGACTCATTCCTCCATCAACGCACCCTTGGCCGCATTTTGACATAATTGACCACGCTAAAAAGACCAAGATTCAAATGTCAAAGCCAGTACCTTGATCAAACCCCAAACAGCTTGTAAGGTTGGTGAATACATCAAAAGTCAGGTTGTCATAACTAATCGGGTTTCCCCAAAGGAATCCTTTCCACCCCTCCTTCATCCCATAAATGTTGCCTCGACTTCCATCATCGGGCAAAGATAGAACCTTTCTACCTCTCCCTCTAATCAATGGCCACAAACTAAGCAAGCTGCATAATTGATTACGGAGCTTCCGATAATGTCATGCGGTAAAAAGTCACCCATGCTCTGGGCCTCACCCTTACCAAGCCTTTTGGCGAGATGTTATTCCTTGGAAACCAAGCGGGTTCGTTGATTGGTCAAATCAAAGATGCTCGATTTGCATTTGCGGCATTCCCGAGAAAAAAGTAAAGATGACCGTCCTTGTTGCCGATATTCCGGCGGCCTATGGAATTCTGTTGGGAAGGAGCTTTTGCGGTGAAGTTGGTGGGGAGATTCATATGGGTGGTCTAAGGCTAGAATCCCCATCGAAGGTGTAATGCAAACATTGGAGCTGAATCACAAAAAGTACACAGTTACTAACTCAGATGACCCCAAAGCCCAAATTCTCTTGAATCATCGGGGATGGGAAACTATTTCTTGTCTCTGAGTCGACAATATGGATGTCCTCGTCGAAGAAGGAGATCTTAACAAGATCTGGACTTTGCAGTTTGATGGTAGCTGCGTGACTAGTGGGTGTGGCGCTGGTGCCGTGCTTATATCTCCCGAAGAGATTATTCCTCTCTCTTTCAAGTTACAGTTTTTCAACACAAATAATCTTTGAGTATGAATCCTGTTTGCTTGGCATGCAAGCCACGAAGGAAAGAGGGATCAAAATCTTAAGGTCTGAAGGTGATGCGAGCTGGTCGTAAATCAAGTTAAGAGGATATACCAAGTGAAGAATGAAAGGCTCAGACATTACCACAACGTGGTGTGGGACAACATCGAGGAGTTTGATGCTTTTTCAATAAAAGCCATCCCAAGAGCTCAGAATGACATGGCCGATTCATTGGCCATTTCAGCATCCCTCATGCTCCCTCACCCAGGTTTGAAAATAGACAAATATACCATTGAGGTGGTTTTCCACCCAAGCGTGCTGAGACAATTCTCAGCATTGGCAAGTATTCAACAATGACAATCAACTCATTGCCTTTCTAGAAAAGGTGGAAAATTTTAGTGAACTTCATTTTGAAGGATCCACTTCTACATGCCATGAATCAGTTACCGATCAAAATGAAGAATCGAAAGGAGGAGATGGCATATGTCAGCTCAAAGGAAATAAAATCCCAAAGGCTGGTCTCCCTAGAGTGGTTGTTCGATAGGCATGATCGCTTTGTTAAAAAAGAAAAGACAAGATGATCCTAATTCCTCCCCAAAAACCAGAACCGGTCAATTTAGGTTCGGTAGAACATCCATGATTTGTGAACATTGGAAAATGTTGCACACACGAAGAAGAAGCGGAAGTTTGTCAAACTTTTGAAGAAAAATACATGGATGTATTGGCATGGTCTATGCCGATCTAAAGTCTTTCAAGCCAAAGGACGTCGACATGATATCCCATTGAAAGAAGACGTCAAACCTTTTCGCGAGAAGAGAGACATTATAACCTAAGATCTCGGTACTATCAGGGCTGAAATTCGAAAATGTTGGATGCCTTGGATCATTTTCCTATCCATCACGATGTACTTGGGTGGCAAACATTGTGCCGGTGCAAGAAAAAGAATGGTGAGATACGCATATGTGTAGATTTTCACAACTTTGAATCGGGCGTCCTGAAGAAGACAACTACCCACTTCCCATAATGGATCGGGTTACTGCGGCGATAACTGGATCGAAATGTTGTCCATGCTTGATGGTTTTTCAGGCTACTATCAGATTGAAGTCTCACTGAAGACCAATTTAAAACAGCATTCACTACTCCTTGGGGTACGTTTGCTTACAAGCAGGATGCCTTTTGGCCTGACCAATGTTGGTGCCACTTTCCGTGGGCCATGGACTTGCGTTCAAAGGTATGATGGGGAAGGTCATCGTAGTCTACTTAGATGACTTAAGCTGTGTTCTCCAAATAGTGAAATGATCATTGTGATCATTTGGAGCAAGTATTGATTAGATGCGAGACGGGATCTCCTGAAATCCGAAAAAGTCCATTTTTGAGTCACGAGAAGGAAAATTGCTTGGACATGTTGTTAGCGAAAGAAGGGACAAAGATAGATACCGAAAGAGTTAAGGCTATTCAGAGCCTTACTTTACCTACAAGCAAGACCGGCGTTCACTCTTTTTTCGGAAAGGTGAACTTTCTCAGGCGCTTTGTTCCTGATTTTGCTAAAAAGACTCGTCATATATTAGACATGATGAAAGGGTCACCAACTTTCCGATGGAGCGAAGAAGGGAAGAAGTCATTTGAGGAAATAAAAGCCTCTGTCGCTCACGCGCCAGTCCTGGTATGTCCCGATTTCTCCAAGGATTTTATCATGTATAGCTATGCATCTGAGCATACTGTATCTGCCATCTTGATGCAAAAGAATTCTGAGGATGTTGAATCCCCAATTGCGTTCATGAGCTCTCCCCTCAAGCCTCACGAATTAAAAATGTCTCAGTTGGAAAAGCATGCCTTCGCCATTGTCAAAGCAGTCAAGAACTTCAGGTATTACATTTTAAACTCTCATACAGTGGTGCTGGTCCCTGACACGGCAGTCAAGTCAATTTTAACTCAACAGGAGTTAGGAAGCTTGCGGGGGAATTGGATTGCAAAAGTCCAGGAGTATGATCTAGATATAAAACCAACCAAGTTGGTAAGAGGCAAGGGCCTATGTCAGCTTATGGCTGAAAACAAAGATTCAGAAGACCCTGAGGAAAAGGATGATTGCACCATGGAGCACTGAAGCCAGTGGAAAAACGATTCACCACCGATGGTCCTATTTGTCATGACCAGTGACGAGTGGTATTCCGATATTGCTTTCTTTCTCACCTATGGCGAATGCCCATCCCATCGACTACAAAGGAGAAGCAGCTGCTATAAAGCTCGAGCAGCGGCCGGATATATCATCACGGGATGACGGTTTATCTGAAGCGTGGAATAGATGGCATCTTCTTGCGATGTGTTGACAAGCCACAACAAGTGAAGTTACTTGAGAGTTTTCATAATTCGGCTTATGGGGGCATTTCTCCTCTTAGTGATGGCACACAAGATCATCAGGGCTAGTATATTGGCGACGCTTTTCCAAGATACAGCCACTGGGTAGCAAAGTGTGAACCTTGCCAGCAGTTTGTCGGCAAGCCCAAATTGGCTGCTTTTCCCCTCAGGCCGGTCGTTGTCGACGAACCATTCAAGCAGTGGGGAATTGATTTTATTGGTGCACTCAATCCCCAATCAAGTGCCGGACATAGTTATGTCCTGACGGCAATAGATTATTTCACAAAATGGGTAGAAGCCATACCTGTCAAACATGCCACTTCTGAGGTTGTTTGCAGTTTCATCAAAGAGAATATTATTGTCAGGTTTGGCGTTCCAAACAAGATTGTTGCTGATAATGCTTCCAACTTCTCTTCACGAGAAGTTATTGGTTTTTGCTATGAATACGGAATAACTTTGGCTCACGCCTCAGATTATTACCCTCAGGGAAATGGTCAGGCAGAATCCAGTAATAAAAACTTAGTAACCATCATACGAAAGCTAGTGGATGAGAATCAACGAATGTGGCACAAGTCATTATATGATGCTTTGTGGGCGGACCGCATCACTCCCAAGAGGTCTCTCGGCATGTCACCTTTTCAAGTGTTATATGGCACCGATGTTGAGCTTCCCATTTCTGCGGAACTCCTGCTCTGCTGCTTGCACGGCGAATCAATCGAAGATGAGACTTTCCAAAATTCCCTTGAAAAGAGGATCATGTATCTAGCAGAGCTCGAAGAAAAGAGAGTAAGAGTGGTCGACAGGATCACCGAACATCAGAATCAGGTAAAAATATTGTTCGATAAAAAAGCTAAGCAAAGAAATTTCCAGGTGGGAGACCTCGTCCTTTTGTGGGACAAACGAAGAGAGCCAAAGGGCATGCACGGAAAATTTGATTCCCTATGGAGAGGGCCTTTCAAGATCAAGCAGCTCAATGGAGAGAATACTTTCTATCTCTCGTATCCGGATGGAACTGGACTCCCACTTCCCTATAGCGGGCAGCATCTGAAAATCTTCAGGAAGTAGAGCTTGCTCTCTTCTTTGTCTGATTTTGCTTCAGTTGTGTGTTTGTTTTTGTCGTGTGTTTGCTTTTGTTGGTTGTGTGTTTCCCTTTTTGCGGTCGCCCTTGTTTTTGACTCTGTTACCCAATGGATAGGCACATGTGATCTGGGATTCTCTACCCCTGATTTCCATTCAGAGATAGTCCCCAGAAAGAGCCAGTTGTTATCCCGTAAAATTGGCAAGGGTAATTTTATGGGTAACCATACCAAAATTTTGTTCTGGTCCCTCGTCAGGGACCCCTCTGTTCGGAACGTTGCAAAAACCCTTTCTCGGAAATCTGGTTTTCCGAACTTAGCCATTTTTGGTCTTTTTGGTTGGGCACACCTAATGTCTATGCAACATAGGGTAAGCATGCGCCCCCTTTAATTCCTTTGGCGCACGGTTTGAAGTGTCGACACACATTTTGGTGTGCCTCACCATGTTGCGCCTTTCTTGCATGCGCCAAGGCGCATGCGCCTTTGTGTCAACAATATTTTTGTTGCGCCACATTTTGGTGCACCAAAGGCGCACATATATTTCCATGTTGACAGCACTTTTGGTGCGCCAAGGGCACACATAACTTCGTGTTAACATGTGTTTTGATGCGCCAAAGGGCGCAAGCTTTCCAGTGTCGATAGGCATTTTGATGCGCCACTTCAAAAAGTGGTTGGCACATTTATTACAACTTTGCCTATATATAGGCGCATCACCCTGTCACTTTCACCGATCGAAAAACACGTGATTATTCTTTTCCTCTGCACTGTCGGCCACACACTTTGTCGTTCTCGTATCACGTCGTGGACCCAGTTTCACCTCTCACATTATATATATTCTGGTAAGTGGTCCTTATTGCTCTCATGTTTTATGTTTTGGTTATTGGTTGTTTGTTTGTGGGGTTGGATAGAATGATCTGTGAAACCATGAAACCTCCCTTTGCTGTTTTTGCTTGTCCTCCCCCATGCACTTCTCCCTCTTTCCAGATCTGCTGGTAAAGAGGACTCTGCCTCTGAAAAAAATCACTTGGATCTCTTTGTTTTAGCTTTTCATCATCCAAGGAACCCTGCAGAAGAGGCTTAAACACATGTAACCCCTCAGGAGGAAGAACAAAGACTTAAAAATTGATAGACTACTTTTTTTCTCTTTGGCGCAGTCGCCACCCTTGCAACATGAAGTACAGTCGCGCCAATGACACATCCACCATGCCTGCTGCATAAAAAATAGTTGCGCCCTCAAAGCGCACTTTCCTTGCTTGCAACACCCGCTAACCCTGCGCCCTCTTGGCACACCAAACTCATGTGTAACATTGCAAAAACTTGCGCCATTGGCGCACCTTGCATCCATGCAACACCAACCTTACTTGCGCCAAGTACAAAACTGTTAATGGCGCAGGCGCATCCCTTATTACAACAACATCATGTCATGCGGACCTTCCATGCCGCGCAAGTTCCCCTGTGGCACATGAAAAAATGATGTTACACGCATTAAACCTGCACCCTTTGGCGCATCCTGTACCCGTGTAACATGAAAAATATCAGCGCCCATTATAAAATGCATATATATGGCGCAGGCGCACTTCCACTTGCAACAACAAAAAATGTCATCTGCAGTGTCCATGCGCCCTGCGCCCTTTGGCGCTGATTTGTCCCTTGCAGCACCCCTTTTCTGTGCGCCATACTATTTAACCTAACCTGACTGACTGCTGAGTGTTCATGCGCCTGCCTTTGAGGCCTTAAAATTGCTAACTCTTCCTTCTGTCAATGCTTTAATGGAAGATCAAATAGCTAATATGACTTTCCTGCGTTGGGTTTCACTTCTTCTTCTTGCAGATCAACAACTGAGTTCAGAACTACATATGTCAACATCAAGTAAGAGACCAACCAAGTCTAAGGGCAAAGCCAAGCTCACAGAGGAAGAAATGAAGTACAAATATCAGAGGGTCAGGATGCCCGAATCCCAGGCAGAGTGTGACCTGGATATAAGAGACTCAGAACTTGGTCACATTGATATGGAGGATTTCTGGGCCAGAACCCGGAGGGTCACAGGAAGTCCCTGGATGGACAAACTGGTAGGCAGTGGACTGCATTTTGCTGGAGGGATCCCAGTTAGTGTTGTGAACAACGAGTTCATGATGGTAGTAGCCATTGCTTCTGTGAAAAGACACAAGATGTGTCCCGAATGAGAAGGGGCGAGGTCGTGATCAACCTCACTTTGCCCGACACTTGAAATAATGCTCGGCATTCCTCACCACCACACTTTGTGGCCGTAAGCCGAAAGATTGCACCAGGCTTGGGATGATAATGAGGATCGGTGTATGCGGTTGATGAATGAGGTATACACGAAAAACAAGAAGGTGGTGACCGGATGGCCACAAGTCATTCATCGCGATGATTTCTCGGAGGAACTAAGTGATACTGATCACGTTCTAAGCGAGTATTTGGGCTTCTGATGCCCCACTACTTTCATAAATGGATCTTTGAGATACTTGGAGACAATGAACAAAAATGTGCCGGATCAGCGCTTGAGTGGGCGGAGATCATAAGCAGCACTATATCTGAGCAGCTCCAACAACTTACCACAATGGGGAGGTTCTATATGAACTCCTACGTAGTTTATGTTGCGGCCTCAGAAAGAGATTATCCAGCATTGATGCGGTGCGGGGTTTGGCCCCAGGTAAAAATATATGAATACTATCCAGAACTAAAGCTGGAAAATAGTATCCCTCAGTTTACAAAGATTAACGATGCCTTCTTCTACGGCATCATCTACCTTTTGAGGCCAAACATGACTCACGGTCGTATGACCAAGAGCATTGTTGCAGCAACAGAGAAATGGGGGGCCTTGTTCACACAATTCCCCACCTTCACTTATCTAAGGGCAGCCAACTTCTTGGGGAACCAACCAAATTGCCAAGATATGCCGGCCCCAAGTTGATCTGTTGGAGTATCAAAGAGACGACTCATAACCTACCACGAGAAGTGCTTAAAGAGAAAGAAGGGTGGAACTCCTTTCCCCCTCACAGTGGGTAGGTACACTTGTCTCTCTCACCACAAAGCACGGGATATGTTTGCAGAGCTGGAGCTGCTAAATCTAAAGCACAACTTCCGGGCAAGGCCCACTTTCGACCCAGGAATTTCTGCCCGAGGCCAAACTCGATCCGATCCATTCCACGGATCGAGGATATTTATATCGACCTATATCATGAGGTCGAGCTCGGAAGGAAAGACCATTCCCTTGGCCTTGGCTGAAATCATCGATGCGGCGTAGCCATCATCCCAAAGGTTATCAAACTGCTTGATCGAGAAGTTGATCAAGTATATCTTGACACGGGTGGGGATGATGGCCTTTCATTTGTAATTGTGAGAACAAGCACCTCGAGACAATAGAAGAAAGGGTCAAAGAAACTCTGCGAAGAAACGAGCAACAGTGCGGGATGAATGGTCTCATCTACCTCGGAGTTGATTTCACCACTTCTCATTGGGCAACGCACCTTCCGAGGCAAAATAGCTGCCCGAAGAAGCAAAAGGAAAGACAAGGAGGGTGAGTCAAGCTCCACCCAAGAGGAAGCTCCTGAAAGTCCTCCTTCCACTTCACAAGAATGGGTTGTAATCCCGGAAAGCCTAGAAAAAGAAGCAGCGGAAGATGTTCCGATAGGCACATCCACTCAGGATGTTGCCACTACTGTAACTATTGAAGTCCCTTCTATCTCTTCTCCCTCTCCTCCTTCCCCTCCTCGAGTGACCCAAGTGACCATTCCTTTGGTCATATCCTCTCCCCATCTTCTGTTGTTCCCCCTTCCTCATCGTCCATCTTCTCTTCTCTCGCGGAGCTGTCCCCCACCATTTCTTCCCTCATCTCTCAGCTCCCTTCCTTTCCCATGTCTACCTCCCCTGCAGTATCTCTTCCTCCCGTGAGCACTTCCTCGGCCTCCCTCTCAATGCCGCCTCCAAGTGTCTCCACGCATTTTCCTTCTACTACTGCAGTTGCTCCCTTTTCTATTTCGGTCCCTCTCCCATAAGTCCAGCATGGATCTCTCAGCACTTGAGCCAACAAAAGAGGAAAGTTCCCATCACACCGATGGACTTTTCCATCATCCCATCAAAGGGGACCAAGAAGCAAAAGCCTTTAACCCACTTCTCTCGAGTGTGTCGTCGGAGAGAGAGTAATGGAGATAGCATACCCCAATCCTTTAAAGGATAAAAGGATCTCTTTGACAGTTACACGGTGACCCAAGTCACAATGGGGACATCTTGAAAGCCTTCAGGAGAGGCCCTATCTGCGTTGACGCCCTTTGCGAAGCTCCGGGAAGCGAAAAGGAAGAAAAAGGTGTTAAAGGAGCAAAATAAACATCTTCTCCATGCCTTGCAGAAAATGGGCAGTGCGCCTCCTACAACTGCCACCGAAACTCCTGAGCCTTTGAGCCAGGATAAGATTAATGAATATGCCAAAATCGGTGAGCGGGTGGCGGTTTCCACTGGAGGAACCAAATCCTCAAAGAAAGTGAGGAGTGATCGCGAGTTCACCGGATTATATCGAATATCAATCGGAAGAACAAGAGCTCCGAGGCGATAGCGGGACCCATCTCGAAGAGAGTGGACCATGCCAAGATGCGCATGAGACCTTTGAGAAAATGCTCATTTGTTCGATCGAAGATCTGTCAAGTTCGGCGTCTTTGGACACCCCAGAGCCCTCAACAAAATCCTTTCTACTCTGGATTATCGGGTTGATCAGTGGAGTTTGTCTGGAGAAGATCGACAAATAAAGGAGGAAGCCTGGATGCGATGCATCAATGGAGCAAATTGTCTTGAGAATGTCTCGGGTTTGCTCACTCCTTCTTTCACCTTAAGAAAGGTGGATGAAACTATTCGGATCTTGAGGAGATCGTTTCACGGAGTGGGACCGAGAGTCACTTTCGCGCGAATCCATCAACAACCTGCTGGCTTGTCGTGACTTCATTGGGTACCTGATAGAGGTAGAAAATGATTATTCCAAACTCCCAGAAAAGCTCACGGATGAGCGGGAGACTTGCGAAGCTATCAGTGATCGACACCTGAGGATCCTTCCCGAGATCGACTTGACCCATGATCAGCAAGTTCATGGAATACCGTGCCCAGTTCCACATCTCGTCGCCTGAGCAGCAGCAAAAGCAAGATACCCCCTTTCAGCCGCGGGACGACGATGAATAGTTTCCTTCTTCCCGACTTTCTCCTTGTAATTATCTAAAGTGTGTTGACACAAATGATGACATCATCCATGTTGCACCATGGGATGATGTCATCCACAAAGTTGTCAAAAGTCAACAAATGACTTTGGAATCTCTTGTAAGATATTTTTGTAATTAAGTGGTTGGTTTGCTTTTGTCTTCTTTTCTTCTCTCCTTCTATATATACTTGAATACTTGTTGTATTCGGGGTGGATATTTTTTAGATGAAAAATAGAAGTGAGAAAAAGGCTTTGTACTTTTTGTAACAGAAGAAAAATTAATACAAATATTTAGACTTTGTCTTTGAATATGTGTTATGGGCATCGATCTTTCTTATGTTAGATCTATGTTTGTTTATTACTGTTGAATCTATCTCTACTTTTTGTCATTTATTCATCGGTATTGCTTTGTTTGTCTATGCAAGTAGGTTCGGCTCTTTTACTACCAGCCCAAAACATAGACCCTCGACCTTTCTACTTTGGAATTCATTTCTTTTCTCCCTTGAGATCCATCTTCTTTCCTTTCCTTCCTTCGAGGAAAAGATAAGTGGAGTACAGGGGAAAAAGGGTGAAAGGTATACGAGGGAAATCTATGTAATGGGTTAGGGTCACAGTGAAGTAGCAGTCAAATACACGCACACGTATAAACTACATCACACTCTTGGGTTGAAGAGCATTCAAACTCTACATCACCTAAGGTTGATAGGTTTATCCAAACAAGGTTGAAGTGAATATGGTATTCAAGGTATAGGATATGGTCAGAAACACAACATAGGTTAGGTGCAAGAAATTTTTAGGTATGTTCCAAAGACACCAAAGGTAGCAATAGGATAAATGGTCATGTCAATAAAGGTAAGGTCATTAGGTCAATAAACACAAGTAATACATGCACACAGGTATAGCGAACACATGAGGTCAAAGGTCACTAGCGATGGTCCAGTCCAAATATCTATGTCGCGGCATGGGTAAGGCCAAGTTAGGGGTAAAATAATGTAAGTCCCCAAAGGAGGAACAATGGAGGTAGGAAATGATGAGGTCGGGAAAGGTAAGGTAATGGGTTGGGTAAAGGTTGGATGGGCTAAAGAAGCAAGGTAAAGGGGGGTAAAATAGCAAAGAAAAGGAAATGGGTAGGTGAGGGTGACTGATGGTGGTCATGGATAACCGACATCGGTCTAGAAAAGCCCGGCGATAGTGAGGTAGGGCACGAGACCGATCTTTGGTCAAGGGGAACCGACATTGGTTAGGTCAGGTTTTGTATAAAAACAAAAAATCCACGTTTTTATTATTCATTTGTGATTTGCGAAGTGAAGAAACGACAAAAAAAAGAGAGAAAAGTGTCTAGAGGAAATGGGACAGTGAGCTGGTAGTGTGATTTGATGGTGGTTGGGTTGGTGAGTAGTGGGTCCACGGATCAAGGTAAGAGAGTTGATTGGTCGGAGGTTGCGGGTAGATATTCGGGATGGCAGAGGCTAGAGAGGGATCGGGCGGACCACTAACACAGTGGCCAGATGTGCCACCGAGATGATAAAACACGACGAGGTAAGCACCTAACTCTATAGTGTTAATTAGATAGAGTAGGTTGTGGTTATTGTTATTTGTAGGGTTTTGTGGGTTTGTTGTATTTTGTGGGTGGGAAAAAGTGAAATGTGGGTATGGGGGAATAATAGGAAAAAAAGAGGGGGAGGGTAGTAAAGTGTATAGGTGGGGTGGGTAGAGGTCCAAGGGTAGTTTAGGTCATTGTAGGTGGGGTAAAAGGGACAGGTGGGAGGGTTTTTGAAAAAGGGGGGTTTAGGAAGTCACGATTTTGTGCTACGATGGCTCAGCATTGGTCAAGCTTGGCCAGCGTCGGTTGGGTAGAACTGGGATCGGTCACCAAATAGGTGACCGATGCCGCTATATGGTAATGCTTGGGTTAGTAAAGAGGAACTGGTATCGGTCACCAAATAGGTGACCGATGCTGGTTTAAGGGTGACCAAAGTCGGTTAGGATGAACCGACACCGGTAGGATTTTAGGCACAAGGGTCCAAGAGGGATGTGGGCTAGGTAGTTGAGATGGGTAAAGTAAAAATAAGGTGGAGGGTAATGATAATTGGTGAATATGGGCATGGTAAATGTAGATTAATGTTGAGCTTTGGATCGGATGCAGGGGAGATCGCAGATTACATGCGGGACAGGGGTCTCTGCTACTGGTGATATTGCATAGCTTAGCGACCACCTTAGAGCTGTAACACGTGGACGCATTAGGATTGAGTGGTATTTGGCACTACGAAATGTTATTGAAGAGCCCGGTTTGATGGTCATGCTCATCGATAGATATGACTCTCGTGACCAAAACGTTCCACCTTCCGACGGGTGAGATGACTATCACCCTGGAGGACGTGTTCTAGAATTTTGTGGTTACCCATATTAGGGGCCCAGGTTTACTCTATCTCCTCTGAGGCATTAAAGGAGCTGATTGGGATAGTTTTTGGCAAGGGGGCAGCGGAGATGAGATTCTATAGCACCAGTTTGAGCTATGGCGAGATGTTCCTAGCCCGTCCAGATGAGACGAGGCTAGTGGTTTTATTGATGGAGGCAGTGTGCTGCTATGCACTGCCTGATGCAGAGGGTGGACCCTTTCCCTGATCATTAATGGGGATGCTCCATGATATGATGGTGCATGAGACATGCTTTACCTAGGCACCATCATTCTTGGTGCAGCTATACAGAGAGTTGTGGGCATATGGTCAAGTTACGCAGGTTTAGCATGTACCGTACATTTATCTTTCGCACCGTTGGCCTATGAACACATAGTCTATGTTTTACCTATAGGGATGCCCCGAGTAGATGTATTTCCCACAAGATGTGTGTGTCGTTGGGATATAGGAGATGGGTGCCAAAGCTTATAGGAGAGCAGAGGTGGATAGGACGACATATGATTTGGCCCATTTTCGAGTAGTTGTTGGAGGGTTTTCCGTGAGTGGAAATTATCTAGAGACCATGTGTGGGATTCCCCTCATATAGGCACATGCATGAGGAGCTAGCTAAGATATAGCTAGAGAGGTGGATACAGGGTCACCACATCGGGAGGATGAGATGATCTTGGTTGACAAGGTTCGACAACAGCCTTCAAGCTTTTACAAGACATCCCTCCGTCCTTCCCACATTAGAGAGATGATGTGGAGAGGCCTCTACCTCTACCACAACCTACAGTGCCTATAAGAGAGGAGGAGCAGCCAGTGGATTGGCAGATTGATGACGTTGGATGCACATATAGGTATAGGTAGTGGTGGGCAGCTCAGTTATGAGCCATACCACCTAGACCGGGGCAACCTGACTTAGCTACCATTACAGTGTAGAGAGATGCCCTATAGGGGTAAGTGACACTAATCATGTAGATAGGTATATTGCAGACATAGCTGGAGGGGTCAGAGGTAGAGGTAGCAGAGCTACGAGTATAGGTGGCCAGTCTGCAGCCCAAATGGTGGAGGGAGAGGGTGGAGGAGATGGAGACAGAGATGGTTAGTTGGTAGCATTACTTGGCTGAGTTGGTAGGTTTATGACAGGCTAGTTAGCCATAGCCTTGCACACGCATACAGTACGAGATAGGGGGCACGACCATAGGCACTAGGGTAGGGGGCACCACCATAGGCATAGGGAGTTGGTCCTAGTTCACGGGCCGACACGTGGGTTGAGACTTATGGGACCACCACATATTGTGCCTATATCTAGGTTACTGAGGATGCCTTAGGTGAGGTGAGATATTATCGGGGATGAGCTCATGGCAGCCGGGATAGACTTCCTCTCTTATGGAGAGTATAGGGCACAACAAGCATCTAGTGAGAGGATGAGATCCCGCACACATAGTGTGGAGAGCATAGGAGGTTAGTGAGCTTTGAGGCCTGATCAGGGAGAGATCACCAAGGCATGATGACTAGAGCGAGGTGATGTGCCAGCAAGGACACAGGAGGTTGAGGGTGCAGGTGACATGGAGATGGAGGACATCTAGTGAGATGTCTGATATGTAGCCACCGATTTTTGCTATATACTAGTGATTATTTTTATATATATGTCAACTTGTGTGTTGAATATAGTTGATTTTGATCACATACCGCCTACGTGCAAAGATAAATCGAGATGTACGAGTGATTTTTGTATATTGTGAGCATATACCAGCCTACGTGCAAAGATATTTTGTATTGATTCATTCATTCTTTTTGTATATATGAGACTGACTTGCATGCCGATGGAAGTTTGTATTGTATATCGGCCTATGTGCCAACATTTTGATATGATGGCCATGATGAGATAGGCATGTATTTTGAGATACACATTTATTGATTTATATGATGAGATTCATGGTATTTTGTGATGTGTTAATATGTTTATGAGATATTGGATGTATGGCTTGTGTTAGATGAGATATGGATGTGTTACTTTAATGTGGTTTAAAATTAGGTGAGTTAGGCATGATAGAGTTAGGTTGGTTTAGGCATGGATCGAGTCAGGTTATAGGCATGGATTGAGTTAGGTTTGGTAGGCATGGTTGAGTCAAGTTATGGTTAGGCATGGATGAGTCAGGTTGGTTTAGGCATGGATGAGTCAAGTTGGTTTAGGCATGGTTGAGTTAGGTTATAGGCATGGATTGAGTCAGTTTGGTAGGCATGGTTGAGTTAGGTTATAGGCATGGTTGAGTTAGGTTATGGTTAGGCATGGATGAGTCAGTTGGTTTAGACATGGTTGGAGTTAGGTTATAGGCATGGATTGAGTCAAGTTTGGTTTATAATTCATTATGTTGGCAATGAATGATATTATGGGTCATAAATGAAAATGTTGTATAATCTATACATTATGATGATAGAGAAATGGTAGGTGTAACAAACATATGTCATGTGGTAAGAAAATTTTTATGTATGTGGCTTAATTTCCAATTTTGTTAGAAAAGGGGAACTAAGTGAAATGTGATGTAAATGGTGAGTTAGGCATGGTTGATGAATTGGTTTAGGGTAGTGAAATGGCTGAGCTAGCCTCCAAGGGCCCCATGCCCTCGAAGTTCTGCCTAAATAGTCTTGGCAAAAAAGGACCTTAGGCCAATGTAGTTCTCCCATGAGCTAGGGAAGAATATGAAAATGATTTGGTAGGTTTTGGGGCATGTTGTGGGTAGATTACAGGGTAAAATGATGTAGGGAAGGTGATTATGGTGAAAGGGGAGGACTACACCAAAGGTAAACGTTGAGGATCAAGTCCTTGTATAAGGTAATCAAATCATAACCAAAGATGGTGAAAAGATAAGAGGGGGTAATAAAGCCACCTAATTGGGTAGATCATACTTAGAGTAGATCTTACCTTTGAGGGCGTGATGAACACATGACCGAAAGGAATTGGATGATTAATTGTTCTATGATGAAGGTAGTCACAGATCACCAAATGTCTAAATTCCAAGATGTCCCTTAGGCAATTGAGGAAATGAGAGTGAAAATGGTAAGGTGGATGAAAGGTAGTTAATTTTATATGTTTTGAGTGACAGGGATTTTAGGCAAGAGGTCCGAGGTCACAATGGGTAAGTCCATGACTAAAACATCTTTTGTTGAGATAGACTGATTGATGTGGGAAGTCTATATGGGATAAATAATATGGTACTCCTTGAGGTCTTCATGAAGCTGATCGATGTGGGAAGCTTCGGTTTCTCTAAGTTTTTTTTAAAGCTTCACATAACTATCCTTCGAGGGAGCAGTCTATTTATAGCAGCAATTTTGTCGAGAGGAAGATGTCCTTTTGAGGGAGTCATCTTTTTATTAGAAGTTTGACTCAAGGATTTTGGTCCCATTGGAGGTCTTTGAAATCATGGACAAGACCAAGGTGATGGATAGGACTCTTGTTCAAAAGGCAAGGTGGAACGACCTCTAAAGGTAGATGAAAAGTATCCATGAGAATCATGCTATGTGCAATGCCATGGTACACATATTCAAGAGAAGATAACAAGTGATTTAGTACTCACATGATTATTGTTTAATCATTAAGAGAGGTGTATGTAGTGAATAGCACTCAAGGGACGAGTGTGGAGAGACAAAGGGTGAGGTAGGAAAATGAGTCAACAATAGAATGGTCGAAGATGCAATGCGTTAAGGGGCTCAGGTTTGGATTTACCCTCAAGTGAGGATAAACAATAGGCACCTAATCCATAGGTATGAGTTACGATGTATGGTCCAAGCCAATTAGGAGTGAATTTTCCCCGTTTAATTTTTTTTTCGCTTTGGTTACGTGTTGATTTTTTTCAAGACAAGGTCAGCGACTTGGAAGGTTCATTTATGAACACATTTTTCATAAGCACGTTTGATACGTTGTTGGTAAACTTGAAGGTGATCTAGAGCATTAAGACAAAATTCATCTAATAACTCTAGTTGCTATAAGCGATCTGACGAAAGTCATCATCAAGAAGCATGTCATGGAGAGAAATGAGGAGTGAGGGGATCTGGAATTTGAGAGGTAGAACAACCTCTCGTATCGTAGACCAACAAAAAGGGTGTGGTCATAGTGGAAGTGTGAATACTAGTGTGGTATTCCGATAGGGTAAAAGAGATGTGCGTATGCCAATCCTTCCTAGTATCGTCAACCAATTTCATGAGAATTTTGTTGAGGGTTTTGTTAGTGGATTTGTCTTGGCCATTGGTTTATGGGTAATTAGGTGATGAAAACTGTGAATGTTGAAGGCGTTGTAAATTTTTGCAATGTTTTTTTAATTGTTTTCCATTGTCGCTGTGATGAGGTGATGAGGGACACAAAAGAGGAAAATGATGTGATGGTTAATGGACTCACATATTTTCTCACTTTTGTGGAGATGAGTGGTATGACTTCTACCCATTTTGTGTAGTATTGGTAGTAGTTATGATCCATTAATGGCGTTGGAAGAATGAGGATTGATTTCTCGACAAGATAAAACCCCATTGAGAGAAGGGCCAAAGGTCACGAAACCTATAAAGCATGACCGGTGTATGATGAAGGGTGGAATGTTGTTGGCATTTCACACAACGTTTGAAATATTCATGCATGATCATGGTTAAGGGTCGGCTAGTAATAGCCTAGGCAAATAATACGCTTAATGTGACAAAGAAGCCACTAAAGTGACCTCCACATATGCCATCATGAACCTCCTTAATGGTATAAGGAATTTCAAAACTTGTGAGGCATCATAAGAGAATACCATCAAAGCCATGCTTATAGAGGAGTCCCCCCAGAATGATGAAATGAGAGACCTTTTAAGGAAGGCACGTTGTCACAGTTATGAGTGAGATTAGGAGGTAAGATGGAGAGGAAAGGTAGTTGGAGTATTATTATACCAAAGGTCACTCGGGTCAGGGGTGTCATTTCTAATTGAGTAAACATCATGAGGTAAATAAGAAGGTGAATGAAGGCATTGTATGGTGACAAATATTTTGGAATCGGTAGGGGAAGTAGGTATTTGGGAAGCTAAGCAGGCCATGGTATCTACAAATTTATTGGTTGAACATAAGATGGTTTGAAGGATGTAACGATCAAAGGTGGTCAAAATTATATCTACATGATTTTTATACTTTTGAAGTATCTCATTATGACATTGGTACATACCATTGACTTGTTTTACGACCAATTGTGAATCGCCAAAGATGTGGATTGATTTGACATCTAGGGCATATGCGTCTTGGAGACCTTACAAGCACTTCATACTCAACAATATTTTTGGTGCATTCAAATTCTAGTTTGAAAGACAAAGGCATGGGTTCTCCATCCAGAGGAATGAAGATAACACCAGCCTTTGCCCCCATGCTAACACTTAGAACCGTCAAAGTATAGTGTCATTTGGTAAGGGGTTTGTCCAAGGAAAGAGTAGTAGTTGAATCATTAGGAAAGTCAAAATTAGAGGTTGATCCCTAGAAATAGGTGTGTCGGCCAGGCTTGGTTAGTAATAGCTCGACCCTTGGTGGAATTTTGGTGAATGAATTCAAGGTCAAGATCAGCTAAAAGCATAAGCCATCACGCGCACACCGATTTTGATAAGGTTTGGCATACATGAAGTGTGAGGGATCGGTGTTTATCATGACATAGGTTTTGTGATTGAGTAGGTAATGGTAGAGTTTGTTGAAATAAAAACTAAGGCTAAACAAAGTTTTTCTGGATGGTTGTATCGTGGTTTTATAGTCCAAAAGAGTACAGACTTATGCAATAAACCACCTCGCTTCCTCGTGTTTGTTCATCGCGATGAGCGAGCATGGCTCCCAAGGAATGATCGGTAGCTGATATGTATAGGTAAAAGGTTGATCGTATTTAGGTGGAATGAGTATGGGTGGTTGGAGAAGGTATTGTCTTAGGGCCTCAAAAGATTTATGACGCTTATTATCCAATTTAAAGGAGACATCCTTCCTAATCGAGATGATGAAATGGTTGACACCGATCGAGATAATTGTGAAATGAAATGATGAATGGACTGCAATTTACCTTGTAGACTACAAAGTTATTTAAGGTTAGTGGGAGGAGGAATTTCTAGAATGGCCTCGACATTAGCAGGTCAACTTCTATACCACGAGAGGAAACGATAAATCCCGTGAGCTTTCCAGAGAGAACCACAAAGACACACTTTTTAGGTTGAAGGAAGACGCAATATTTAATGAGGCGGTCAAAGATGGTTTTAAGGATGGCGAGGTGCTTGGAGTAACATTTAGATTTGGCCAAGAGATCATCCATGTAATCTTCCAATATGTGATGCATAATATCATAGAAGATGTAAGTCATAGCATGCTGATATGTAGCACCAACATTTTTAAGGCCAAAAGGCATGACTCGATAGCAAAAGGTTCCCCAAGGGGTAATGAATGTGGTCTTGTGCTGATCTTCCTGGGGGCAAGAAAAATTTGGTTATAACCTAAGAAGCCATCCATGAGTGAGAGAATCTCATGACCAGCGGTGAGGTCAACCAGTTGATCAATACCAAACAAGGGAAATTCATCTTTTGGGCAGGCTAGGTTGAGGTCACGAAGTCCATGCAAATGCAGAGTCCCCTTCTTTAGTAATAGGGACAATGTTAGAAATCAATGAGGATAATCAATGGGTAATATGAAGGAAATGGAAAGGAGGAGTCAGAGCTCTTCTTTGACGAGAAGAGAAATGTGAGGGTGCATTTTCCTCATCTTTTATTTGATAGGTTTGGCATCGGGAATGGTTATGATATTGTGGACCACTATGGTGGGATCAATACCAGAATGTCGCGTGTAAGACCAAGCAAAAGCATGGTTATGATCTCAGAGAAAATAGGTGATGGATTCTTGTTCAACAGACATCTAAAGATTTTATGATCTTTAGGATGTGCGGGTCATCCCCGAGTATGAATGTTGATCTTGATAGTAGATTCATTCAACATGGTTTTCATCTCGAGAGGGTAACAACCGATGAATATATGAGTCCTCTGCACCAGGTAGGTGAGTATGGATTCATCATCCCCGACATTGAACGACATTAATTGTAGGTGTGTCATCATCGATCATTTTAGGATACGGGAATGGAAGTGTGGAAGGGCCTCACCTTCACATTGATAAGTCAAAGGCCCCAAGGAATGGTGTTTATGAAAAAAAAGTTAGAGGGGATAGATTTAGGATCCATCGACTCGCCGATGAGGGTGGTGATGAAGGTGGAGCGGGTGAAGGTAGTGATGAAGATGAAGGTGGAGGAGGGCTAGGGTCTTTAATGAGTTCAATGCGGGCCTATTTGGTAGGAGGTTTGGGGAAGCCGATACCACTATGATCATTATGTTTGGGGTTGGTACATGAAATAATGGTATGGCGGCCTTGCTCGTAAAAGAAAAAACCAAAACCCTTCCACGCACAACAAGTGTGAAGGTGTGGGAAAAATGGCGATTGGTAAGTGATTGGAAGTCAAGTGGAAAATGGGCGGGGTTGTGATGGTGGTTCAGGGTGTGTAAGTTGTAGTATCAAGTCCCCCATAGGTGAGACTAGTATGAAGATGAGTAGGACCATAAAGGAGGCATTCTCCTATACGGTGATCATAGCGAAGGTGTTTGGTGAAGGATTCCCTACTCATGTGGAGTAAGGAATGTGTTGACATTATATAGTAGTACTCTCCCTAGAGCGAGGCGTTAAAAAACCTTCTAAGGGATCAGTGGTTGGTATGTAGGTAGCTGGAATTGATAATGTGTCGAGGTTGATGTAGAGGTGGAGTTAATGAATTGGGAAGCTAATGGGTCATCGAGGAGGTTATAGTAGAAGTAGGAATGGAGGAGGTATATGTGGTGAAAGCAACAACCGTACTTAGTAGGTGGAGGTGTAGGTGAAGCAAAGTATTGGTTGTGGAGGTAGACGGCTTGATAGGTATGAGCACATCATTGGGTCGGTAAAGCATGTTGCATGTTTCGAAAGGTGATGGGTTAGTTTGGAATGGTATAAGTGTGTCCTTCGTGTTCAAACTTTACACAATGATGTAAAGGGGAAGGAACGCAACCTATGACATAGATCTAGTGTCTACCAAGAAATAGGTTATATTGAAATTCCCCCTCAAAACATAAAACAATTCTCGAATAGTGCAAGGGCCCACACGAATGTGAAGGATGACAGCCTAGTGTGGAGGTGATAGTGTCATTGAATGAACACAACATGACCAGATGTTTATGTATGCAATTATCGTATGCACATTTGAGAGAATGCATGGCATGAAATGATGTTAATGCTAAGCACCTCCATTAATCATCACACGGCGTACTTGTATGTCATCAATGTGATAGAGATGAATAGGACTGGGTCCTGCTCATCATTTTGGTGTGGCATGATCTCCTCCTCTGAGAAACTAAGGGAGGCCACTTGGTGAACAAGGTAAGGTGAGGATGAAGGTGGTGATTTGGTGACAGAGGCTATATGATGGGGTGTGATAATGGAGGCTATGGGTGTAGGGTCATTTGGTAAAACCTCAATAGATTGAAGAACCTCCATGAGGTCTTAACAATGGGATTCCAAGGTTTGGATGAGGTCATGTAAGAACATTTTGAGGGGAGATTGGTGTAATTGTTTGAGCATGGTGCAATGCGTGATGCCATTATAAATTGGGTACATGGGTGTAGATAGTTATTTTAGGTATGGGTGTAGATGGTATGTTGGGTATAGGATTGGTTGGTGGGTCAGTTGCCTTTTCTTTACCCTTCTACACATGTGTAGTGACGTGTATCATGTTGATTTGAGGGAAGTTGGCAAATGGAGAAGGTGTAGGGTGAGTGGTATAACGACACAATGGGCAAAAACCTACCGGAGGAGAAAACCCCGTGAGGTCACCAAGGTGAAACAACATTTGGGTGGTGGCATGGCAAGTTCTCTCGATGTGAACCATGTTAATTTAAAATCTTAGGTGTGGCTCTGGAGCCGGTGAGGGTGGAGGTTATGGCTATTGAGTGGGCATCGTGGGAATGGGTGTTGGTGAAGCAGATCCTCATCGAGAAGGTCATCATCATCAAAGTTTGTTTATGGTGGACACAATTAGATAAGGATAGTTTTCAAAGCCTTACGCTTCTCCACATTATGCCCGACACATGATGGTATGCATAAATTTTAGTATCATCAAACCCTTTTAGTTTGGGTTTGAGGGGTCAGTAAGGTCGGAGTGGCGGTAATGTGATAACAAAAGTCTCGAGGAGGTTGGTTAAAATTTTGGCATAGGACCCTACTATTGGATCACAATGGGAAGTGAACATGGGTTTGGGTGTAGGTGTGGTTGATTATCGAGGGAATATTTTGGAAGAGTAGGAATGGGTTGAGCTATGGGTTCAAGTGCCGGGTGTGTTTGAGGTATCGGTCGATTCATTTGGGTAGGGTACAAATAGATGGATGGGTAGGAGGTGTGGGGTTGTTTTGAATACCTTGTTGTGGGGTAGTGGGGTTTTTTTTTTTTTTTTTGGTTGCACCTTCTCTGGGTAAAGGTGATGTGGGTGTACGAGGTCTAGAAGGAAAAGAAAATGGAGGAAGAGGGCGAGTTATCCATGGGGATAATGGGGGTGATGTGAAGGTAGATGACACAGTCGTACTTGGGTGTGAGGGAAAATGACTAAAGTGTAGTGGGTAGTGAAGTAATAGATGAAGGTATTGAGGTAATCGGTGGTAAAAAGAATGCAGTGTGGGTGTAAGTCATGTTGTGTGTTTGGGTAGGTTAAAGGTTTGTGAGGAAGGAATAGGTTGTTGTGTTATTGGTTTATGGATGGGTGAAGGTTGCTTGACCATGTTGGGTAGCTGAGGTCTTAAGGAAGACGGGATAAGTGCGGGTGTGATTGGTGCGGTCGGGGTATGAGGTCGATGAGTTTTTTTCTTTAGTTTGGGTGTTGGAGTAGGTGTGGTATTGACATTGGAGGATGTAGCTAAATCTATTTTAATAGGTGGATGAGTAAGGCTAGTGGTCGGGTGACCCCTAAAGTGGTAATAGGTTTAGTGGAGGAAAATGTTATGGGTATGGGTTTGGGTTTAGATGTAGGTCAGGTTATGGGTAAGGGTGTGGTGTGAGTGCTAACGGGTATCGTGGAAGGGGTTGTGACAATAGTGGTTATATTTGGTTTGATGGGTCAAAATGTGTTTGGGTAGATAATGGAGGTATCAAAGAGGATCTTTGCATCTCGTGTTGAGACAGGAGTAAGAGGTGCCCCCATAATAAATCCCTATCCACATAATCTAATTGATTGGCCAAACATGAGAAATCGACATGTCCGTGGGTGGAGTAGGTGAGGATCTAATGGGAATTACTATAAAATGCATCTTAGATACGGGGAATTGGCGGCTTCACTTCCACCAGTGTGTAAGAGAGCCAAAAGTAGGTCTATTGGATTTTGGGTAGTTGATGGAGAATGCTCGCCAAGAGGCAAATATATCTCAACTAGGTCCATGATGGGTGGAGGTGATGATGGGAGCTCCTCTATAAGTGGAGGAATGGATAGGTGCTCCTCTCAGGGGTGGAGGAGGTAATGGGTGCTCCTTTTTTTGTGGAGGAGGTAATAGGTGCTCCTCTATGGGTGGAGGAGGTAATGGGAGCTCCTCTGGGTGGAGGAGGTACGGTAGGTAAAGGTTCTCTAAGTGGTGAAGCTAGGGGTGAGATGGTCTCAATGTTAGTGGAAGACCCCTCCATAGGTGATGAAGGAGATGAAAGGTGTTCCTCTGTTGGTGAAGGAACAATGGAGGTTGGTTCCAATGTGGAAGGAGGATTTCGGGCTAGGATTTCCTCTATGGAAGGGATGTGAGGTAATTGAGAGGTGATAGGTACCTCATTAAAGATAGTGTGAACCTCATGGGTATGGGTATCGTGAGTGGATGTCTCACCGGTTTGATTGGATGAAGGGGCATGGTTGGGAAATGGTTTTTTGAAGATTTGTAGATTTTGGTTGGGGGTGGTGTTGGGAGTATCCATAGTTAACTCACCTTTCTTGAGCATTTCTTGGAAAATATTCTTGAAAGTGATGCAGTTGCCGTCACTATGACCCTTTACTCAATGATAGTTACAGAAATCATGTTCTTTATACCATGCAGGCATGGGGTGAGCAGGTCAAACCAGATGTGGTTTTATGGGTGGAAGGGTAATGGCTCCAGCTTTGATAAGATTTTCTAAGATAGAAGAGTAAGGTTCCCCAATTGGGGTGTATTTTCACTTCTCTTGTCTAAATTAAAAAGTCTGGATAGGTGAGAGATTAGATGAGGGTGTAGCCCGATTCTATGGATGAGTTGGGTCGGCCTTGAGTACCACCGCATTAGCAATGTCCTTAGATTTTGAATAATTAGTTTTTGGTTTGGAAGAGGAAGAGGTATCATTCATCTTGAATGCCAAATTCTTATTTTTTAATTGAATTTTCTTCTCTTCGATGGCCCAAATCTTTAAATTTCTTGCCATAGTGAATACCTTATCAAATGTTCGGAAGGTTTAGACCTGCAAGGTCGAGGAGATATGTCTAGTGTAAGCTCGTGTGAAGATCTTGATGAGTTCAGTTTGTGGTAGTTGGAAGGTAATTTGATTGATTAGGCCGCACCAATGAGCCACAAAATCTATGATAGATTCGTCCCTCATACTAATGTGTGGAATATAGATCTGTCATGGTAACCTTCTTGACGATATTAATAGAGAAGTGATCCAAGAAGGCTTGGGATACCTGATTGAATGAGAATATAGAGTGTTTAGGCAACCCACTATACCAATCTAATGCAGGTCCAGTGAGGGACATGGGCAAAGTTCTCAAAATCAAGGCATCATCATGAGTGATCGATAACACCCGTGTTTGAATGACCGCAAATGTTGTGGGTCTTCTTTGCTATCAAACGATTGAATTTAGGCTTTTCAAAATGCACAGGTATGAATGGATAGGATTGGATGGGTGAATAGGCTCATTGCAAATCTCGCCGTAGGTGAGAGTGTGTTGCAGGAGTGAAACCGATGCCTCCAATGTCTACATCTTGTCCAACATTAATTTAATTAGGTCATTGGTGGGTTGTGATGATTGGGTGCCTCTTGAAGTAGCATGAGGAGGTTGGTTTTGGGAATATAACAAGGGTGGCACTCAAAGGTGTATAGGGTTGCCATGTAGGGTGGTGGGGAAGAAGGTAGTGAAATAGGGGTACATACCCTAATGAATAATGGATGAAACATGAGGTTATTGGTAGTATGTAAATGGGGGTGGAAGGGTCATGGTAACCCTAGTGGCAATGGGGCTAATGATTGTGGAATGGAAATAACCACGTTCTAAAATGGGGTAGGGTTCACCGACAACGGAGGTGGGAATGTATCTACATGTATGTATGAGACATTAGGGGTGGATGAGGTTGTGTTTGGGGTAGTCGTCGAGGGTATGGTGGATGTGATGGGTGCCATAGAGGTAATAGACATAGCTTTCATAGTGGGTATAGAACCTAACTACGAAATGACTGGGGGTAAGGTGGATGCGGGTAGCATGGAGCCAGATAGGGCCGATGCGTAAGAGGGTGCGAGATTCAGGGGATAGATATGGGCATACCATATATCTACCGACCCGAGGTGTCTCAAGTGGACGAGTGGGAAAGGTAAAACTACCAGGTGGTATGGTTCTATTCAAGGAGTCATGTGAACTCCTCATCTCTGGTAGCAATAGTAGTAGGCTAGATGGGATCCATGGCTGGTGATAAAATAGAAGGTGGTGAAGGACTAGGTGGGAGTGGTTGGTAACTAGTATGGAATATGAGGGTGCTTTCTTGTCTTTGGGTCAGCACCATGTGAACTAACTTGATCAGTAGGGGATTTGCTTCTCGTAAATGATACATGAATAGAAGGAACAGTGAATCTAGTGATAAAAAAAATGGATGAAGTAACAAATGGTGGCTAGAATGTGAAATAGGATAACTGATGCCGGTTAGGGAAAACCGACGTCGGTCAGGGGTAACTACTACCGGTCACTGTAGAAAATGGATAGTAAGTAAACAACGAGGTAGAAGGTAAAATCTGACAAGTATGCCAAATCTGAAGATGTGTAAAATGTCAATGGGAATAATGATAATGACAGAGACTATGAAAAGTGGAAGAAAGTGAAGTAAAAATTTCCTTTTGGGTAGGTTATTAAAAGGACCTGAACCGACGTTAGTTGGGTATAATCAACGATGGCGGTCGAGAGGTAACCGAAGCTACAAATTCTTGTGAAATTGAAACAAGATGAAAAAAGTGGTTGTGAATTAAAATATGATGTAGAATTAGACCCAAAATTCTAGAAATGATGATGATATGGCCCATGCACACTCGGTGAAAAGCGGAATACACCATCTATGATGAGGAGCATGCAAGATGAACAAGAAAAAATGAATGCGATCTCTCACCTCAAAAACAAGCCAAGAAAAACCACTAAGAAAATTTAATCCTAGAGTGCCTTTTCTAGTATTTTTGTGTAGCTTATGCTATTTAAGGAATAACACATGAATTGTGAAATAGAGTTTTTAGTGAGAATGGCTTCCTACAAAGAAGGAGATCTAAAGGGTGAGGTTTCAAGTATGTTATGGTGGGGTAGGATTTTCTCTCAAGTATGACTTGGCAGAGTAGCAAGTCGGGTGCCCACTATGTCGTGATCGTGTGATCACCTACAAATTCTTCCAGTAGGATGTTGTTTAAGAATGTATGTATTTGAATTTTTGTGTGGTTTGGTAAGACTTAGAGAAGAGAAAAGGATAGAAGTGCTTTTCTACGATTTTTTTGTCAACCATCAGTTGGTCATGACTTCTAGTGTATAGGTTGCCCTTAATTAATGTGAGCTAATGTAATAAATCAGAATGGAATGCACTTGTTTTAAAACCCAAATCAAAAATTTGAAATTGGATGACACAATAAGATGAAGAGGAAGAGGGATGCTCTTTCACTATAATGCAAAAACATGAAGAAATGATTCCTTTTAATTACACCAAAAGAAAAGTTTCCTTTAGAGAAAATAGAAAGAAGAAGTGGATTACTAGGGAAGAAAATTAGTGTGTACACTTTTTAGAAGGGAAACAAACACATAATTTTTTTCTAGGAATGAATGAAATGCAAGGAACCCCGGATGGGTCCCACCGAGCGTGCCAAAATGTTTCACCTTTTTCTTAGATTGTTTCTTTGAAGTGTTGATGAAATAGATAGGGTAACAGTGTAGGAGGAATACTTGTTCAAATTTTAGTTGATGGGTTGTTACACGCGTATGACTTCTAAATCCACAGCTAATCGTGAGAGCTTCCTTTTGGCTAGGAGGAACTACCTGTAATGAAAACAAGACCACCAAAAAGAATTAAACAATATGGGCAGTGAACTACCTAACATGAGCTAGATCCGAGAAGTGTGATACTTCCTAGATGGCTATCAGTCCACTATTTTAAAAAATTCAATGCTGTAAACAAAGTAAATCCTATTGTTATTTTGAAATGATTTAGGTATCTCACTTAAAAACACAATAATAAATAGATATAATCTAACAGCTAAGCTAGAATAGAGTCCAAAGGTCAAATGATTGGTTATAGGTCTCATGCAGTTTTGATAAAGGTTTCGGTAGATCACGGTGATGAGGGTGAGGTGAAATCAGGTGGGTAGGTATATGTTTAGGGATGTGTGGGAAACTAAGAGACTGGTGTTGGTCATGGGTGACTAACAATAGTCGTATAACCAGGCCGATTACTATGAGATCTAGAACGTCATGTCACGAATCCAGGCTTTTGGTTTCCTTTGTGATTACACAAAGGACTTTGGTTGGTCGGGACGAGGTATTGGGTGACTGGAGTAGGTTTTGCAAGGTTTTAATGGGTATACAGAGGTGAAAATGTGGAGAAGGTCAATAGGGAGCAAGATAAACAATGGATGATAAAATGATGATGAAATGAAATAACCAGAAAGTATGATGTTGTACTTACTTGGATTTCATTCCTGAAGGCCTGTGTGTGAGGTATGGAGGTGATGATGATGGGTTTGAAGGTTGCAAGTGATCACCAATTGAAGAAAATATTCTACATGGGCTGCATGTACACTCCTCTTTGCTTGGATAGATCAGATCATGGTTGGGATGGTTGTGCAGAGAAGATGCTCAATCTCCTTCCTTAGATGTGAGTTTTTCACTGGAATTGGCTCTCTGAAGATGCATTATCTCTCTGAGATGTGTTCTTTCTCGTCAAATTTCTCCCAAATGTTTTCCAACTTCCAACCTTGAGAATAAGGTTGTTTTGGGGTTAAAATGGTAACCGACGGTGGTTCCGGCTTAACCGGCGATGGTTAGGGGTAACCGACATTGGTCAAGGTGGGATTTCCTAGGTTTACTAAACTAGGGAGATCCTCCTGATTTCCTTAGATCTCATGTCATTATCCCATAGATTAGACTGAGAGCTTCTTGTGAGCATGCAAGAATGTGGTTAGAGGGAATGTAGGCATTGATTTTTAGGGATTGGGTAAGTCTTAGTTAGTTATGGTAACTTGCTACAGAATAGGTCTTAGATTGAGTTGGCTTAGTGAGGTGTCTAAGTGAACTATGTGTGTGATATTATTTAAATAAGATATTTAAATAATAAATATAGTGAGGATAATGAATTAATTTAATTTAATTAATATTAATAGTGGGGTGAAGGGGGATCATGGCTAGGTAAATGTAATAAAGGGTGCTTATATGTAGAGGGAAAAAGGGGAGTGTGACCTAATTTTAGTGTCTACAATTGGTTCTAAAGTTATGGTGGAGACTAAAAAAATTTAGATGAAATAGAAATGGTGTCATCCATTTCCATGTCTTCAAGAGTTAGTAGGGAAGATATGTTCCTGTCTTGGGAGTTAAAAGAGATGGGGGAGGTAGAGAAAACATGTACACATGTCATCTCTGGTTGGAAAAGATGAAGAAGGTAGAGAAAAACGTCAATGTTGTCGAGGGTTGGAAAATATGGGGAAGGTAGAGAAGGTATGTTCATGTCTTCAGGAGTTGGAAAATATGTAGAAGGCATGTCCATGAGCATATGAGATGGTGGAATGGGGTTCGAGACTTCTCCCGTATCCTAAACCAATTTTTTTGTAAGGTATGCAACATTGATCAAGAATAAGGCCATGTGGGCCGTGCTCATAACATCTTAGGCTGAATCCTTTCCATGTGCAACAATGGAGATAGGTATAGGAAAAAGATGGGTTGTCGAGAAAGCTAAAGCCACCAGTATAAATCTTAGCATGTGGAATATCATTGATGTGGGAAGAGGGGGTATCAAAACCACCATAAATAAGATTGGTGTAAAGATGTGGTGGACCAAAAGGAACAACATCCCCCTCCATCCAAATCGGGTACATCGCACCTTATGAGGTCTATCAATATAGTTAGGAGTGGGAAGGGTGTTAAGTGTGAGAACGTGACACTCTTCTATCGTAAGTTTTTCCATTATGTTATCCAGGAGTCCTTGTTAGGGAGTTTGGATGTGCTAATGGCTAAGTTGGTAGACGGTGAAGATGAATCATTCTTAAGAATGAGTACATCATTTGGTCTAAATGTCGTGTTACATCCTTGGAAGGAGGAGCATCCCGTGTAGCTTTAAAAGGAAAAAATGAAGTATAGAGGGGACACAATGCATGGCACGGATCCATGGTCGTCTAAGGAGAAAATTTTATTAAAATTCTCCCTCAATGATGTATAAGATCTCATGGATGAGATTCTCACTTTGAAATAGATAGGGAGGATGACTATTCCCAAGACGGGAGCAATGTCATCATTAAAAGTGTGAAGAACCTATCTATGATAGATTATTTTGGATCTTAAGTTGGTCAAAAATATAAAGGAATGACATTAATGCTTGCCCCATTTTCGATCATGGACTTCCAAATGAATGTATCGATCCAACCATAGTAAAGAGGGAAGGTCATGTTATTTTAGTGGGATGTCTAGAATTTTAGTTTCATCAAATGATATAGTAGTAGAAGTAGTGAGTGCTCCTACGAGAGACATGAAGGGTGATAAGGAAAAATATGTCTCATTAATGTGTAATAAATGATCTTAATTTACTCTCCTTTTTATTAAGATTGAATGTATTTGTGACTTTTGTTTCATCTAGTATAAGTTAGGATATAATTGTCCATCTTTTGTTGAATTTATTTCTAACGTCTAAAAACTCTGTAATTCCTAAAAAAGTGTGTAGAAATTTGGTTTTATAATAAAATAGGTCACAATCAATCGAAGAACAAGAGAATGAAGTATGAAGAAATTGACATGTTTTTGAAGCATTAGCTTCAATACGACTTAGTTTTAAACATCTAGACTTAGTTTCAAAACTCCATCACATAGTTTATAAGCTCTATTACTTAGTTCCAAAATTTTATACTTATTTCTAGAACTCTAGCACTTAGTTCGGAACTCCCGTGTTTAGCTCTCGAACTTTCATGGTTAGATCTAGAATAGTCCCCTTTAGTTCGGAACTTATCTAAAGTTCTCGAACTAATGGGAATCTTTTTTTGATGACATCCAATGATAAAGAAATCAATGACCCTTTCAATCGAGCGAATCAAGATATTTCTATTCTTCATAATCGAAGATCCAAGGATAACTTATCAAACAATTGTATGTCCAACAAGGTTCCTAATTTAACATCTATTTTGGGCACTATTCGGTTCCATCTCAAATCGTAGAAAAACTATGGTTATAAATACATATTTGAATTTTATATATATATATATATATATATATATATATATATATATATATATAAAGACCTATAGATAGATTTAGAATATAAGATATACACAAATACATAGAGATATAGAGATATAGAAAGATACAATATGTTTTTGTAAGATGAACATTTCAAAATAAAATAGCCACTTCATTTTGAGAGAATATTACTTTTTAAAATCCTAATTCAAGGTGGAGAAAGGGCCCACACCTTCAAGAACAAGGATCCTCATTTTATTGGTATTTATATTTCTAAAGAAAATAGTGTAGATCTATTAATTCTGTAAATGATTTTGATTCTTTAAGTTGAACTCTATTGTATACTTATCCTTGCAGGTTTTATAGACTAGATTTTATTTCCTTACAAGCCTTTCACAACATTTTCAACCGTGTGTTTATTTCCAAGCAAAGTGTGTTTACTTCTGCATTGTGTGTTTATTTCCAGCAATCTATTTACTTATGTATGTGTGTTTATTTCAACAATTTATTCCACAATAAGTGTTTATTTCAGCAAGATTCTTCATAGCATAAATATAATAAGGCTTTGGCCATAAAATAATAATGAAACTAAAAAAACTCCCCAGAAAATAAAATAATAAATGCCTACAATCAATTAGCAAATCACTAAGATTCTTCTTATTGCATATAGCTTTAGACACCCCCTAGTTTGAATATGACATCAACTAAAATTTTATTAAATGAAGGTAATAAGGACACCCATCATTTTTGGCATTTTTTTCGAGGACCACTTGTTAGAATCATCTAATTAGGTGTCAAAAAATAGCAATAATCATACATTTAGTAATTGAAAAATCTTCCCTATGCTATCATAAAATTTATGAGTAGACCAAGAAACTCTAAGGGTAGATTTCTCCCAAAATATCTGAACAAGAATAATCAGCATCTTCTCGTTCAAATAAGGAATTTGACCAAGAATTAGAAGCACCATTGTCCCATGTTAGAAAAGAAGCAGAATTTCCACCTTTGGAATTCTTGGATCAGTCACCAAAAGGAAGTGGAACCTTTAGAAAGAGGATTATATCCCAAGACCCGTTTAGAGAAAGTTTTGATTCACAATTAAGTATTCAACCTCCTACTTCTAAATTTTCACCTTCTCCAAAGCAGATCACATACCACATTGATTGGGAGAAAGGACTGGAAGATACTATAGAGATGGCACAAGAGGCTGAAAGAGAACCTGATAGGACCTTTACCTATCTAATTCAGTTGGAGGATGATGAAACAACTATGAAAAATATTTCACCTACACACTTGCCCACATTTAGAGGGATGTCATCTGAGATCCTAACCAATTTCTGTTTGAATTTAAAGTACTGTGTCAGACTTATGATTACAAAATAGATAATCAAAAGCTCAAGTTGTTTCCATCTACCTTGAAGGATGCAACAATGAGGTGGTTTATGGGATTAACATCTAATTCTATTACCACTTGGGCAAAAATGGAAGTTTACTTCCTAGACAAGTATCAAGACTAATGTAGAGGAGGAATAGGAAGGAAGAATTTTTCAAAATCGAAGGAGGAGGAGAATGAGAATATGGAAGATTATTTGATAGATTCCTCTTTGTAAGTAAAAGATGTGGATTTTACTACAAAAGAGTTAATCAAAACCATTTTTCTTAAAGGTCTAGATGATGAATCTAAGGAAGCCCTTGATTTAATAGAGGTGGAAACATTGATAAATTAAGAATGAATGATATTAAATTACATTTGTAGAAGCTATTTAAGAATAAGAGGTGGACCTAGAAAAGGAAAAAAGATTAAAAAGTTTGAATCTAGATATGAACAAACGATGGATGAATTGACAAAATTTAAAATAGACATTATAGTTTTATTAACTTCCACCATGGATGGGATTTCAAGCTAAATAAAATGCTAAAACTAAACCATTAGCTATTTATTGTCCTAGATGTAGGAAGAAGCATGCAATAAAATTTTCCTATGGATAAAATAGAAATGTGTCTTATCTCATGAATCTAGGAACCATGAGAGTAATGCTTTTCTCTTCTTCCATTTATTAAAAATCATCTTAAACAAACCAATACTCCATCCACATCGAGGAAGTAAATTTTTTCTAGAGACAACCTAGCCAAGGGAAGTTCATGCCAAGGTCAATTCCTAATCCTAGATGATGCCATGGGTACTCAATCAAGTGCCACAAAGTTGGGACAACCACCTTGGGTCCCTTAACCAACATGGAATCCTCGTGATTGGTCAAAGACAAATCTTGGTATGCCTAAGGACACCAACAACCATAGTCTGGTCAAGGTAACTTGAATGCTTGGTCACAACCTAGGTGGAGCCCTAATAATTATGCTCAAGGGAGGACATATCCCAATTAGAATCAACAATCCATAATGGGTTCCCAACAAAAAATTCACAAAATGAAAATGTGGTTCTAAAAATACCAACACAACCAAGATTGTTAATCCCAAAAACAAACAAACAACTCCTATCTCTACGGGAAGAACAAGAAAAACTAGTTGATCTAAATGCCATGGATTGTAAGGCTATTTAAACCAGATATAGAAAAATAATTAGCAGTCCACATGTTATAATTACTTAATGACAAGAAAAGCTGAAACCCCTAGTGTGGTTGTTCCCAAAGAAAGATGAAAAAGAAAAAGATAAGGAGCCAAATAGCAACTCTACTGAAACTCCATTTCCAGATAGATTTAAAGAAGTTATAGGGACCAAGGAATCTGAGTTGGTTTAGGATTTGAGGAAATTAAATATTGAAATACCATTATAAAAGCAATCAAGGACATTCTGGAGTTGAACAAGTTAATCAAAATGTTATGTTTAAAAATACTTGGAAGGAAGAAGTAAGTACTCCCCAGACTATTAAGGTAGATGGGAAACTTGCTGATTTATTAGTAGGAAAACTCTTACTTCCCAAATATGGAGATCCTCATAGCCCTGTTATTTCTATCTCTATAGGGAATAAAGATATACATAATGTTTTGGTTGATTTGGGAGAAACTATAAATGTGATGACAAAGTGGACACTTTGAAAACATTACCATTAACATAGTATACAACCTACTAACACCATATTGTAGATGGCGATCAGTCTATAGCAAAACCAAAAGGAGTTATTGAAGATGTGGTAGTTATGGTGGAGTCATGGGAATATCCAATGGACTTCCTTATATTATAGCCAAAAGGTAAAACACTTGGTTATCCCATTATTTTGGGTAGACCATGGTTAGCTACAATTTTTCCTTAATTGATTGCAGATCGGTGATATGACTATCTCAAATGGTAAGAATTCTAAGAAAATTTCCTTATATCCCTCTACATGACCTTTTATTGATAATCAAGAACAATTATGGGTTGATGATCCTGACACTAATAAACAAAATATGTCTTCTTTGGCTATGATAACGTTTCAAGATCACATATGGGAGATGGAAGATATGATTAATCAACCATTGAACGAACACCAATTGTCCTTGGAGAACAATCGGATAGTTCTAAACCTACGGAAACTTAGTTCCAAAACCTACATATTTAGTTTGAAACTATCAAATTTAGTTCGAACCTCACACTTATCTTCAGAACCACAACAACAATCCCATGAAAATGCAAATAATTTCACTCAAAGGAATGAGATTTCTCTTGGGGAGGAGTAGAAATAGCTACGGAATTAGTAGCTTCAGTTTCAAAGATATCAGAAATGGTGAGGAATTTCTGGAAAACAATAGTGACGAGGAGTTTGACCAACAACAAGATAAGTATCATAACTCTTCCTACTATCCTTTGTCCAGTATTCTTTCTCAAGGGAATTTTGGAGATATTGCTACATATCATATGTTATTACCACATCCATGTCCACTAAATACCTTAATGGAACCCTTTCAAAAAATCAGTTCATCACACATTGGAACCAAACATGTTGAGATTTAACTGGGTAAAATTTTGAACATTAATAATTTGCTAAAGAATGATGAAGAAGATAAATTGTTTGATGTTCTAAAAGATCATACTAGAGATTTTGCTTGGGACTATAAAGACATGAAAGGAATCCATCCAATTATTTTCACCCATCACATCTATACTAAAAACATTAAACCAGTTAGGCAACCTTAGAGAAGGATTAATCTAGCCTTAAGGGACATAGTCAAGCAAGAAATTGAAAAACTATTACAAGTAGGTTTTATCTACCCTATCTTAGATAGTCAGTGGGTGTCTCCTCTTGTAATTGTGCCTAAAAATAACATAAAATGGAGAATTTGTGTTTATTATAGGGAGCTGAACAAAGCCACATTGAGAGATTATTTTCCCTTACCATTCATAGATCAAGTTTTGGACAACCTTGCAGGTAAACAATACTTTTCCTTCCTGGATGGACTTTAGTGGATATAATCAAATCAGAGTTGTTACTGAGGATCAGGACAAAACTACCTTTACTTGTCCATGGGTACCTTTTCCTATAGGGTATTTCCATTTGGACTATGTAATGCTCTAGAAACCTTCCAAAGAGTTGTATTAGCAATTTTTGTAGACCTAACAAATGATTGTGTAGAGGTATACATGGATGACTTTACTATGCATGGAGACACATTTGATGATTCTTTGAATAATTTGGATAGAGTACTAACAATATGTGAGCAACACCATTTTCTTTTAGTCATGATAAATGTTTAATGATGGTTGATGAGGGGATTGTATTAGGACACCACATTTCAAAAAGAGGAATTCAAGTTGACCAAGAAAAAATTAGGATTATTTCAGACTTACATGTTCCTCAAACCCCCACATATATCAAGTCATTTTTAGGGCATGTTGATACTATAGGTGTTTTATCAAATATTTTAGTAAAATTTCTGCCCCCATGTTTAGTTTACTTACCAAGGATTGTGAATTTTGTTGGGATGAAAAGTGTCAACATGCTTTTGAGGAAATTAAAGAAAAATTAATCACTGCCCCAATATTGAGAGGACCTAATTGGGAGAAACCTTTTCACATCCAAACAGATGCCTCAAATAACTAATTTGGTGCAGTTTTGGGATAGAAAGATGAAGAAGGGAAAATGTATGCTATTTACTACCTTAGTAAAAATCTTACTCCCATTGAAAGAAATTACACTACCACTAAAAAAGAATTTCTTGTTGTGATCTATACAATTAATAAATTCAGACATTATATCATAGGGTATAAAATATTAGTACATACAGATCACTCAACAATTAGGATACTTAATGAACAAACCAATGGTTGGAGGTAGGATAATTAGATGGTTATTACTTTTACAAGAATTTTATATTACCATAGTAGATAATCCATGAAAATCTAATGTGGTAGTTGATTTCTTGTCAAGATTGAACACTACAAGGGGAGCAAGATCTAGTTAAGGACAACTTTCCAGATGAACAATTGTTTGCTATTTCAGATCATACACCATTGTTTGCTAATACGGAAAATTATCTTACAAAAGGGAAGCTTCCTCCTTCTTTCACTAAGAAACAAATGAAGAAGTTGATCAAAATTAGTACACAATTTAAATGGTTAAATGGAATGTTATTTAAATGTGGTCCTGATTTGGTTTTACACAGGTGTGTGAGAGAAGATGAAATATTTGACATACTCAGGGCATGTCATGATGAACCAAGTGGAGGACACTTTTTCAGTAAAAAGAACAACTCACAAGATACTTAGCACTAGCTATTATTGGTCATCTCTGTATAAATATGTGAAGAGATATATCAAGTGATGTGATCCCTATCAAAGGATGGGACAACCAAAATTTACCAGTGAAATGCCTTTACAACTCAAGTAGTGGTCGAACCATTTGAAATATGGGGCTAGATTTTTTTGGTCCCTTTAGTCCTCCTTCATAAGGAAAGGAGAACATTCTTGTGTGTACTGATTATGTGACAAAGTGGGAAGAGGTGTAAGCTTTAACAAATGCCACTAAAGAAGTAGTTGTTGATTTCCTTTAACAATAAATTATGATGAAGTTTGGTGCACCAAGGTATAGTTTCATATCAAGGCCACAATTCATGTCTAATATAATCCAGATCCTTCACAATGTACTATCAGGATCAATCATAGGAAGTCATCTCCCTATCACCCACAATCAAATGGAAAAGCAAAAGTAACAAATAGAAGAATTGGAAAACATCCTTACCAAAATAGTTGAAGTCAGGATAAGAAGAGATTGGGTAAAGATACTACCGAGGATGACTGGGCTTATAATAAAACTTGGAAGACTAAAACATGGTTTTCACCATATGAGTTAGTCTATGGGAAATTCCTTGTTACCTATTGAATTTGAACTACAAACATTGAGACACACAACATCAAAAGTGGGTATTGGATTAGATGCAGACAAACAAAACAAAATAATTCTTCAACTCAATGAATTGGATGAGTTGAGAATTGAATCACTTCAAAAGATAGAGATAATCCAAGATCAAAGGAAGTAATGACATGAAACACATATCAAGAAAAGGTAATTCAAGGTAGGAGATTGGGCATTACTTGTTTGATTTCAAGTACTAGTAATTTAAGGAAAGTTGAGAGAACCCGAGATGGTTAAGACCCTATCAGATTGAGTAGATATTTGATAATGGCTCTATTCAACTACTTCCAAATGATGGCAGCGATCTCATTGGTCAATGGACATAGGCTAAAAATTTATAGGAAATCCTCCTACTAAGGATGAATTCTTGAAGCAGATTGAAGTAGACAAAGAATTTGATCATATGGAAGAACCCAGTTTATTCCAAAATGATCAAATAATTAGATGCATGGATCTAAAATAAAGGGAAGAGAATGAAAACCAAAAATAGTGTTCTCTTCCCCCAAAAAACCAAAGTGGTTGGTTAGGTAGGATAATTAGATGGTTATTACTTTTACAAAAATTTTATATTACCATAGTAGATAATCCAAAAAATCTAATGTGGTAGCTATTTTTTTGTCAAGATTGACCACTACTGAGGGAGCAAGATCTAGTTAAGGACAAATTTCCATATGAACAATTGTTTGCTATTTATTTTTGATACACCATGGTTTGCTAATATTGAAAATTATCTTGAAGAAATGAAGTTTCCTCCTTCTTTCACTAAGAAACAAATGAAGAACTTATTAATCAAAACTAGTGCACAATTTAAATGGTTAAATGGAATGTTATTTAAATGTGGCCTAATTTAGTTTTACAGGTGTGTGAGAGAAGATGAAATCTTTGTGTACTAATGGCATGTCATGATGAATCAAGTGGAGGAAAATTTTTAGTAAAAGAAAAACTCACAAGATACTTGGCACTTCCATAGCTATTATTGGCCATCTTTGTATAAAGATGTGAAGAGATATATCAAGTGGTGTGATCCCTGTCAAAGGATGGGACAACCAACCTTTACTAATGAAATACTCTACAACATCAAGTAGTGATTGAACCATTTGAAATGTGGGGGATTTTTTTGGTCCTTTAGTCGTCCTTCACAAGGAAAGGAGCACATTCTTGTGTACTGATTATGTGAAAAAGTGGGTAGAGGTGCATGCTTTAATACATGTCATTGAAGAAGTAGTTGTTGATTTCCCTTGGCACAAAATTATGATGAAATTTTGTGCACCAAGGGATATAGTTTCAAATCAAGGGCCACAGGTCCAATATGATCCAAGTCTCACAATTTACTATCAAGTTAATCATAAGAAGTCATCTCCCTATCACCCACATTCAAATGGACAAGCATAATTATGAACAAAAATGGTGAAACATCCTTACCAGGGGTGAGCGAAGAAATCTAGTAGACAAAAGATATTGGGTAAAGAGAATACGAGGTTATTCGGGCTTATAATACAACTTGGAAGACAATAGCATGTTTTTCACCATATGAGTTAGTCTATAAGAAAAATCCCTTGTTACCTATTGAATTTTCACTACTGAATGGGAGGACACCACTAAAGTGGGTATTAAGTTGGATGCGACACAAAGGGAAATAATTCTTCAACTCAATGAATTAGATGAGTTGAGAATGGAATCACTTCAATAGACATAAATAATCCAAGATCAAAAGAAGCAGATGGCATGACACACATATCAAGAAAAGAAATTTAAGGTAGGAGATTGGGCATTACTGTTTGATTCCAAGTACCAACAATTCAAGGGCAAGTTGAGAACTGAGATGGTTAAGACCCTATCAAATTGAGTATATATTTGATAATGGCTCTATTTAGATACTTCCCATTGATGGAAGTAGGACACTTTTGGTCAATGGACATAGGCTAAAAATTTATAGGAAGCCTCCTACTAAGGATGAATTCTTGAAGAAAACAAAGAATTTGATCATATGGAAGAACCTAGTTCTTCCAAAATGATCAAATAATCAGATGCATGGATCCAAAATAAAGGAAGAGAATGAAAACTAGCAATGGCATTCTCTTCTCCCCCAAAAAAAAAAAATAAAAAAATGAAGGAATGAAAAATAATAAATGGTGTTATCTTCCCCAAAAAAAAAATCTCTCAAAATTAATTGAAAACCAAAATGGTGGTTGGTCTCTTGATAAATGGATAATGTAAAATAAAAGAAGATTTTTTGAATTCATATTTTCTTACCATTTTTTTTTTTTTCACTTTTAGAATGATGAGTCATCAAGGTGGAGGGATTACATTAGTAAATGGATGGTAATTATGTCTTGAACTTATTAAAGGTTAAATTAAAAGTTTGTATGTGTGATTAGACTTGATTTAAAAGTCAAGTATGATGAGTCATTTATTGCACATTATGATTAAATGGAAAGTAATCATGAGGGTGATGTTAATAGAATAAGAAAATGGTGGCATATTTGTAATTAGCTATCATTTTGGGTGGAATAAATGAAGTTGGGAAGTAGTTGCGAAGAATTTTCAAGAAGAAAAAAAGAATTGTATTTGAATTCCGTAGTTAAACCCATCAAATTCCATGAGATAAACACGGTAGTTATGTAGCTAAACACAATAGTTCCACACTAAATCTAGTAGTTCTTGCAGTGCTAATTCTAATTTGAATAAAGGAAGAATTTGAATCGTCCTCTTTTCAATGGGGGGATTAAAAAGAAGTTAGAGCTAGAGGATGGTACCAAAATTCTTGCGAGATGAATAAGTGGCAACCATTTTTAGAGGAGAAAGGTGGTGGAGTTCCTAAAAAGTTCTCGAGGTACAATGACGAATTGGTAAGGGAATTCATTATAAATTTAGAATAATCTATAACTAAAGTTAAAAGCATTGTAATTCATTTTACTATCAATACAATGAGTAATGTGTCTGGAATACCAATTGTGTATGTCCCAAATCCTATCAAGGAAACCCTTAAATATCTAGTGAAACCTTGATACAAGAGGGAATCTCGAGCCCCAATATATCTATAACATCAAAAAATCATTAAGGGGTTAGAAAGGCCAACTTTTTCCCAAACCCTTTGACGAGGGTAGCATTTTGGGTAGTTAAGTATTTAACTTGCGATGGTATTTGAGACTATGGGAAGAGAAGTCCTTAAGCCTGTTAATATATCCTAGGTATGAGAATTTAGAACTAAAATATATAGTAAATCTTCCAAGATTCCTTTTTGACTCCATCTAGAAAATGGATCTCGAGAGGTATTCTTGAGGATTTGGAACAATTAGACATCATGGGTTAATCCATTTGGTATGCCAACACCATTTATTTCACGAAAAAAATGGAGAAGAAATATGGGAAAAGTTTATTAACAATTTTAAGAAAAATCCCTGATATTATCGGAGGGAATACCAACCCCTTTTTCTCCTATAAGTAATTTGGAGATTGATGCCCTGTAGAGAAAAAGAAGGAAATAAGTGGGGTAATGTACCAAAAAGAAGGATCTAGAAGAAGGATTAAAGTTCTGAGAACCTATTGTGCCTCAAAAGAAAATCCTTCCTCTATAAAAAATACTTAGAGAACTAATATATGTCTCACGGTGATATTTCACCTAAGATAGAGCATGAAGTGAAAGTTAGAAAAATATCTTTGGAGGAAACCCATTTCCAGAAATTTTGAAGCTCCTCAAAAGAAGAAGAGTTCATAAGAGGTCTGGGGAAATTCTAGAGGAGATGAAAGAAAAGGATGGGTTGGAAAAAGAAGTGCTGATATTTTGGGCATCATGGCCATGACTCCTCTGACTAAGCCAAACCGAGATGGAGAAATAAGATGAAAGATTTAAAGAACATACTTTTCAAGAGTTGGTGAATAAAACACATTGTCACATGAAGAAGAGGAATTGGCATCTTGGAAATAGAAAGGGAAATCCCCTTTGGTGGAAGAGGAATGCTCATTCCCCAAGGAGATTTTAGAAAAAGAGGAGAAACAACAAGTAAGACAGAATCTGTTTTATTCCAGAAGAACTCATCATCAGAGAGAAGGATGAGGAATTAAACTTCCTCAAACTCAAGTTAAAATAGAGGGAAATGCTCATTGAGCAACTAACAAATCAACTCACAAATATGACTAAAGAATTGAAATGGTCAAAAAACAGATGATGGAAAAATAAAAAGAATGTCAATTTTCTAGAAGACCAAGTGCTATGTCAACAATATCTACACAGACTAAACTGACTTACTGGCCACTCAAGCAGTTGTGGGATGATACCTGCAGGGAACTTAATGAATTTAAAACATCAAATGAGGACATGAGAAGCAAGATGGAAGAAGAGAAGAAAGTAATGAAGGAATGGGAAGAAAAATTCTACAAAGAGGAAGAAGAAAATTTAAATGTCTTGTAAAAATACAAATGGTTTGCATAATGAGTGAAAAATTACTCACATGCAGGAGACCTTCTCCTACATATAATGTCTTTTTAGAAGAACAATTTATTCACTGAAAGTTGTCAAGAATTGCATGTGGCCTTCCACATGAAATAAAAGATGAATATGAGTTCATGACAGCCTATTCCTTAGCTAGTGTAGAGAATAAAAATCTTCTCTCGTTAATTTTATCTCTGCAATCTTATGCTGGAAAAGAACACAGGCTTCATGATCAATTTGTATGTAGGGGAAAGCCAGCTGAATGCATTTGTTTCTGTTCTTCAAAATCAGATTGCATGGAAAGAGAGGGATTCTGAGCATCTATTAAAATCTAGTTCATCTGGTCTCTGCATGAGGGCTCACTATGGTAAACCATTTTCCTTTGCTATACATTTCAGATCTCATGCCTTTGATAGTTGGTTCAAGGCACATTATCTGGCCAGTTTACAAAAAAGTATTGATGCCTTCACCTCTTATGAGGAATAAATTTTTGAAGAAATTTATGATGGATGTTTGAAAATATGGGAGTTTCTCACATTTTCATTGAGAATAAGAGAAGTGATATCTTCCACAAACTTAATATGGAGTTTAGAAAGAGCTAAAGCCTTGTTTACACTAATCCCTCAGTCAATAAAAATGTAGGGGCATATGGATGGGAATGAGAACAAGGCCTCCTCTCCCTCACACCCATTTCTCCATGGTAAAATAGAGAACCTCAAGATCCCGCTCAATTTGAGGAATGGAAGAGGAAAGTAGAAGAAGAGGATCAAGGTATAGTACTTACGAACTAACACATGGATATTTAGTTTTAGCCATTTGACCTGAGCAGTCAATTGGAATGCGAGAATCCACAACCCAATATTTGAAGAGTAAATTTTGTAATGGTACTTACAAACAAGTAAGTATGGGGAGATGATAAGGCCAAAATATGTCTCGTTAATGTGCAATAAATGATCTTATTTTACTCTCCTTTTATAAGTTTGATTTCATTTTGTGACTTTTATTTGATCTAGTATAAGTTAGAATGTAATTGTCCATATTTTTGAATTTATTTATAACATATCAAAACTCTTTAATTCCTAAAAAAGTGTGTGGAAATTTGGTTTTGTAATAAAACAGGTCATAATCAATCAAAGAATGAAGTATGAAGAAATTAACATGTTTTTAAAGTATTGGCTTCAATAAGGTTTAGTTCCGTAGAACTTCCAGACTTAGTTCCAAAACTCCATCACATAGTTTATGAGCTCTATTACTTAGTTCCAAAACTTTCAGACTTAGTTCCAGAACTCCAACACTTAGTTCCGGAACTCCTACGTTTAGCTCAGAACTTTCACGGTTAGATCTAGAATAGTCCCCTTTAGTTCCAAAACTTCTCCAAAGTTCCGGAACCAATGGGAATCTATTTATTTTGATGAAATCTAATGATAAAGCAATCAATGAGCCTTTCAATCAGGAGAAGATCAGGATATTTATGATTCTTACACTCTCGAAGATCTAGGGATAACTTATCGATAGGCTTATATGTCCAAAAGGTTCCAAATTTAACATCTATTTTGGGCACTATTTGGTTTCATCTGAATTGGTAGAACAACTATGGCCGTAAATGCATATTTGAATGAAATATATATAAATACCTATAGATAGATTTAGAATATAAGATATACACATAGATACATAGAGATAGAGATATAAAAAGATACAATACGTTTTTGTAAGACATAACATTTCAACAATAAAATAGCCACTTCATTTTGAGAGAATATTACTTTGTCAAATCCTAATTCAAGGTGGAGTAAGGGCCCACTCCTCCAAGAACCAAGATCCTCATTTTATTGGTATTTATATTTCTAAAGAAAATAGTGTAGATCTATTAATTATGTAAATGCTTTTGATTCTTTAAGTTGAACTCATTGTATACTTGTCCCTATAGGTGTTATAGATTAGATTTTTATTTCCTTACAAGCTTTTCACAACATTTTCAACCATGTTTTTATTTCCAAGAAAAGTGTGTTTACTTCTACATCGTGTGTTTATTTCCAGCAATCTATTTACTTCTGTATGTGTGTTTATTTCTAGCAATTTATTCTAGGAATCAGTGTTTATTTCAGAAAGTTCTTGTAGCATAAATATAATAAGGCTTTGGCCATAGAATACTAAGGAAACTACAAAAAACCCCCAGAAAATAAAATAATAAATACCTACAGTCAATTACTAAATCACTAAGATTCTTCTTGTTGCATATAGCTTTAGACACACCCCTAGTTTGAATATGACATCAACTAAAAGTTGATTAAATGAAGGGAATAACAACACCCATCAAAGGGTGAGATTCATCAAATGTCGGAATATGCTTTAAGGGTTCAATAAGAGCCTTCCTATGATCTAGCAAGTTTTGGATGAGCTCGTAGAGAAACATCTTGACTAGGGCCTAATGAAGTTGTCTAATGATACTTCGTTCATAGGCTTAGGAGATGATAAAACAGAAACCTTTGGTTTAGATGATGTGGCCAAATCCTTAGGAGGAGGAATGACGATGAAGTTCTAGGATTTTGATTCAAATGTTGGTTTGGGCTCATGGGGGCTCAATCGAGTGGTTACCCAAACTGCATTAATGATAAAAGGAGGACCATTGTTGGATGATTCATCTCCCAAAGGTGAAATAACAGATGTTAGACTAGATGTGGAAGGAAGGGATTGGCTCGCTCCAATAAGAAGTCTTCCTCTTTAATGCGCTTATAAATAATGGCCTAAAGTAATCTACATGATCAGTATCATGCCCATGGGTATGATGAAAGGCACACATAAGGTTGGAATTGAACCATAAAGGCTTCTTTCCTTTTAGGTCAAAGGCCTTAATAGGTGAAAGCATTATTACAGAGGTTTGCATGGTAGGTGTTGGAAGATTTCGTATATGATCCAAATAAATTTCTAAAATATTCCTTGTGAAATATATTAGATGTTTGGGGTAAAATATAAGTGTATTGATGTTTTGGTGATTTGAATTTAGTTTTGATGTTGATTGGTGTTTTAGTGTTGAATGGTCTTGGATTGGTGGGTTAAAATGTTCATGGTTCTAAAACAAATGATTTTGGATTGGATGGTTTAACTCTAGGAGGGATTATAGATTTTGTATGTGAAGATACATCCTCGGGAGGAGTAATGACAACCTTAACTAGGGGTTCAGATGGTAATGCCATGGTTGGTTTGGGTACAAGAAACAACCTTTTCCGAGGCAATCTATGGAAGATGGGGATTGAGGGGATTGTGTTGATGACATGGAAGGAATATTTGAGGTCATTACAAGGTAAAGTGATTTTAAGCATTCCTCAAATGATGAAGTTGGGGTGAAGGAAGAAGGTGGTGTGGATGTAACCACAACAGTTGATATGGGTAAGAGAGTGGGAGAAAGGTGGTCAATCCCACTTGGAGTGGATGAAGTTAATGATAAGGTGGATATGTTAGGTAAATAAGTAGACACATGACTAACACAAGATGTAGAAATATGTTAGAATGGTTACTTCATGAATGTCTCTAAGGACATGAATGATATATTTGCTAATGGGGTTATGGTATTCATAGATGCAGAGAGTGGGCATTAAGAAAGATGTAGGTATAATAGATGTAGGGAGGATATCAAAGGGAATGGATGTGATTGATGATGAAGGATGGGAAGATGTGGATGGGTTAGGTTCCGATTAGTAGTGTTCGGGGTATTTATAGTATGATATTTAAGTACTTAGGTTGTAGTAGAAGTGGTAGCTTGGCTTGTCAATGTATGGTTTGGAAAGGTTGTTTAAAGATGTTAAGTGGTTTTTTCGGTGAAGCGCTTGGATTGTAGACTTGAAGATCACCACAGGTCAATGGGTCTTTGGACTAAATCCTTGAAAGTTTGACATCTTTCTATGTCATGTCCTTGGAATTGGTGGTACTTGTAGTAATGGTTGTTAGAAGAACAATGGACTAAGAGGGGGATGAATCAGTCCTTATAAAATTTTCTTTTAATTTACCAAACCATACATTCATCCATTAGATTGTTTATACAACATCCATGATCATGTGTGCTTATTAAGATATGCAAAATCAACCACAAGAGAAAGAAAGTAAATTACTCAACATAAGAACACCATATGTAAGTGAGAAACCCTCACGGGGAAGAAAAATCCACTAAAAATCTGCTTATATTACATAAAGGAAAATAATTTATCGTAGCACCAAAAACACAAGGAGCACCAACCCTTGATTTAGTGAGGCACCAACCCCACAAGGAGTACCAACCCCTAGTTTAGTAGATCACCAACCCTATAAGGAGCACCAACCCCTAATTTAGTGAAGCACCCACTCCACAAGGAGGATACAACACCCTAAATATGACCAAGTACAAACTAAGCCACCTTACGATGTTTCATCACTTATACAAAAATTAAATCCCTCTAAATGGATTTATTAGATGCATAAATCATCCCTATTAATATTAAAGGTGATATGAATCATCACCAAATCCATCTCATGCTTCAAATAATGTCAAACTTACACAAAAATAGATCCTATCCTCAACTATAAAAAACCTTATAACTCAAATAATTCCATGGAAACCCCAAAGCATATGAACTCATCATGAGGAAATAAATATATCACTAGAAATATATATGAATCTAATTTAACACAACTTGAATCACATAAAAATTCCACATGTAGCTCAAGTTATGACCAAAACATTGGACCCTACTATTTGAGACCCCAAAACTTCCATTTGACTACTCAACCTGTTTGAGTATCAAAACCTCATGAACCTACATAAAATTGATCTGAAACCTTAATTGAAATATATAACAACTCACATTCATCACATAATGGAAATTTAGTCCATACCTCATTTTGTAACTTTCTCCTCAAACTGAAAATATTCGAAACTATTGTTTTTAGGTGGGGCCCACTCATCACCATGACCTCAAAATTACATTTCTAGAAATATTGAGGATTCCTATACAACATCCAATCATCACATTCAATTAATCAATCAAAACTAGGTCATAATTCACCTTCTTCTAACAACTGCTCCTAGTTAGGGTTTAATTAGGGTTTTTGACCTCTTTGCCTTCTTAACATTCATTCATAAAATGTGACGATGAAAAAAACTCATTATTTTTATGAAACCTTATAAAATCACCTTAAGAAAACTTGAAATCCACAAGGTCCCATGCAAAGCACATGATTCACAATGAGCATATGAAGTTGCACTTCGAGCTGGATTTTGCATTGTTTTTCACCATGTCTCACCAAAATAGGAAAAATACTCATCATGGGAACCTGAAATTTTGCTGAGAGTAATATGACACATCAAAATAACATCTTCAATAATCATAAATTCAATACCATTTCTCAATCTTTCCAGCCAATCTCATTTTCATAACCTTACCTTAAGGATTCTACCCCGTAGTGCTGTAGGGCCAATTGAAATAATGCAATAACTCATCAAGTAACCTCTAAAAATTACCCAAAAATACATAATATAACATGATATACCTATTTTCATATTTCCATGAACTCAAATGTCTCCAAAACACTCTGTCACACCTCTAAGCAAACATACTTGCTCCCAATGAGCACTTGTAACCAAGTGAAACACATGTACCGCACTATGCCACTAATATAAGTGATAAAACACCCTCAAATTATGCTAGCCATCATATAAGGATACTTCCTAAGAATCCAAGAAGCTCACATTTTCAAGTTACATCACGTAGGCACTGTATAAGCTTGCAGAGAAAGCATGCATAACTAAATCTCCATGTAGTAGCAGCTCATGACAACCGGAATAAACTGTTAAGCACCATGCAAAACATCATGCCATCATCCTAGAACATTCATTTTGTCATTAATGTGGTTTTGCATCAATGAAAACACCTATTATGCCTACATGTCGACAATGGTCTTCACGATACCACACAAGTTTCAGTCTAGACTCATCAACTGGTCAGATAGGAGGAAGTGTGATAAGGTTTACTACCATTAATTTGTCAAATATTGTATTATATGACTCCCCGAGGGAGTTGAGTTAGGATTTTTTTCAAGTGACTCGTTGTTGAGTCCACATGCTAGATATAGATGCAGGAGATGATTTAACAACTACAACATTGGTCATTTCCTTTATTTTTTGTTAGTGTGGATGATTTAGTAAATTCATGTTTGGGTTTATTTGATTTTAGTTTTAAATGGACCTGCTTAAGGGCACGTGTTTCAAGTTTGTGGGCCATGGTGAAGGCCTCGTCAAAGGTTCAGAATGATTGGATTTGTAAAGTTGAAGATATATGCTTTGCACACAAACATGAGAAGAGCTCAATGAGATCAACTTGTAGAAGAGGGAAGGATAATTGGTTTATAATGATGCACCATCGTGCAACAAAATATTTAATGGATTCATCTTCAAATTTTTAGATGGCGTATAGATCATTGATAGTTATTTTTCACACAATGTTAATTGAAAAGTGTTCTAGAAATAACTACGCAAGTTGGGAGAAGGAAAATATCAAATATTGAGGAATACTATTATACCAATCCAACGTGAGACCAGCATAAGGACATGGGGAAAGTGTGGAGCATCAAGTCCTGATCGTGTGCATAAGATAACATGTATGTTTAAATACACAAAGGTGCTATTGTGGATCCTCTTTGTTGTTAAACTTGAAAAAATTGGTAATTCCTAGTGTAGAGGATATGGTTTAATTGGTATGGATGGGTGAATAGGATCGTTATAGATTTTATCATATGATAAGGATACCTTGGTTCCTAAATTAGTACCCTCGAGGTTGGATAGCCTATTCACGAGGGCATGCATGAGATCATTTGAAAGAGTCTATTGGGGGATGAGAGGTGGTGGTTGCATGTAAGAAGTGGTCGGATGAAATTTTTTATGAACTTGTAGATGTGTTGGTGTTTGAGTAATTTGTTGGGGGTGAGTGTAAACCATGGGTTGTGATTGAAAGGGTGGTTGTTGGGATATGGGAACATGATATGATTGTTGGGATCAGGCAAGATCCTATGGCAAGTGCTTGAATAGAAATGTGGGTATGAACAGATTAGATCTATTGTTGAAAGGGGTTAGATGTTGAATAATGTAAATCACTCGTGAAAGGGGTTGGGAAGTATTGATAGACATGTTAGATGTGAGAAGATCATATTGTATGGATAGTGGATATGATGTTTGGGTGTATTGACTAGGGACACTAGTGGCAATAGTGATCGAAGAGGTGAGGCAGAGAATCGTGTTGATTGGAAGGAGATTGAGAGGAATAGGTGTGATTATATGGGTAGTTTGATAAGATGAGGGATTGTTAGAAGAGGAAGCAAGGTGGACTACAAAAAACTCATTTACTACAAACCGGGTAGTTTGGGGATTGGTTTGATAAGGATAAATTTTTTGAAGTGGTGGACCATCTGGGGGAATCTAGGTTGACCTCCTAAGGAGATAATTTTAGAGCACAATTGACCGGCACCTGAAGATCTTGCAACATGGTATCACCGAGAGGGACCTTAGGAGGTCCAAAGGACTCGATTGAATGGATGGTGGGGTAGCTAGCTAAGATTAGATAGATTGGTGGTACAAAAATGGGTTAGTCTCACCTAAATTTTTAGTGTGAACAAGGGGTTTTGGGTGAGAGACGTCGATAAGAGGTTGAGTACTCATAAAAGAAGTAATCAAGGGAATATATGAGGTATTTGTTTTGGTGAACATTTGTTGATATAAGGAATCATTTGAAGCGAATTTTTGTTCCATTCTTTTGGATGTTAAAGGAGTAACTACGGGCATGAAAATAGTTTTACCCAAGCAAGTCAAGCAGAAAATTATTTAGTTTCTATCATTCTATCATTTAGAGCATCGAAAGAAATATTTAGTTTCATGTAAATGCAATGTGTATAGAGATTGAGCTACGGGCATATATACAAAACTATGCACAACTAGACATATTATTCACGGGGTAAAAGAAGTAAGAGTCTAAATCATGAACAAAATAAGATCACTGAATCATGACAAAACTCAGTAGATATAATAGAGGAAATAATTGAAGGTTCAATGAAATTCACCGAGCCCTTCAAGGTAGTCATCCAGAATGAAAACCTAAAACAATAAATGCACAAATCTAGATGCACAAGCCCATAATACCAATAGAAAAAAACATTCTCACAATGGATCTACATTTATTGAACAAAACATGATACATAGTTCTAAATTCAAAGCACACAGATAGGAATACAAAATATCCCTTAATTTTGAAAATAATAGGAGAGGTTGAAGCTTTTATGGTGAATGGAATATGAGAAAAGAGATATCAGATTATATATGTAAACTAGGGAAAATAGAACCATGAACTGAATAGTTTAAGCTTGCAAAAAAGTCATATATGGGGTCATTGAAAATGAAAAAAATCCCAAAGCTCGAATCTCAACTTAGAGAGCTCATTTTTTGGGGGAATCACGATGACAAATGAAGTGAGTGACCAAGAAAAGTTATCAATGAAAACCTAACTCATTAATGCACAGATTAACAATGTGTAAATAAGATGAAAGCTCATGAACCAAGCACGAAACAAATAAAACAGGAATTTAAACTTAAACTAGCGGGAAGAAATGAACTTCTCTAATCGAGTGGAATAATGGGGAAACTAACACTAACAGGTGAGCCATTTGCAAGCATGATATAAATCTGGGAGGTAAAATAGAATTTTGAGCCCAAAATGGCATTCAAACCCTCATCAACATAATGGAACCCGATATACCATCATACAAACTTTCATAAGGGTCAAGATTCCACAAAATGTAGAGCTATTTGTTTAAAAATATAGCTTAACATTCCGAGAAGTATCAAGAGAACCCATAAACATTTCTAGATCTTTTAATGGTATCCAAAGGTAGGTAACCTAGGTTATGAGCTATTAAAAAATACTCAACCTAAATGGAACCGGAAGTTTCAAATTAAAAGCGACCAAACACAGTCACCAAAAGAAAGAAAAAGAGGTCAAAATTATACAATGATGAACATGTGTTTGAATAGGATGTAAATAAATACCTAGAAGGAAAATAAAACATTTTCAGGGAGGAAAACAATGGCTGAGATCAAAATCTGACCAAAAATACAAAGATAACAACTCAAAATTCAAGTCTGCATAAATAAAAGAGCCAAAGTTTTTAACTTGCAATTTTTCAAGTACTAGGATGCGGAAATAGAGAAAAGAATGAGCTTTTATTTTAATTTTATGCAACATTAACCAGACCTTGAACCATATTTCAATGATGAACTTTGCAAAACACAAAGCCTTCGGAAGTAAAAAAGAAGCCCAAAATCACATATCGAATGAAACCCAAAATAACAGATCATAATAACAAACTTTGAAGGCTGAACAGTGAGCTTATAAAAATAATAATGACACCTGGAAATTTTTGGTCATGGTTTCCCCATGTAGAGCCTCACTTCAAACTCAATAAGAAAAAATGACTAAATGATTAGGTTTGGAGTGGATTTTTCCAAGCTACATCAACCAAAGAGTTAGAGGGACATACGATGCAAGAAAAGGACCAACCCCAACCCAACATGGGTTATGTTTTAAGATGTAAGGATTAGATCAAATAATCATGTCTTTTACCTCATTGGCTTTTCAAATGTTGAAATTTCTAAAAATCATTATGTAGGGTTTGACCTTAGGAAAATCAAAATTTGTATGTATCATGGGTTAGGCCCCCTTTCCACGTGATAATCAAACTCCCCTTTTAATCATACATTATGATTATATTTCCAAGATTAAACCAAGCACTATCACCTTATCCAAGGTTAAAAAGTGCAACCTTTAATAATGATTTCAAAGTGCCAAGTATTCAAAGCCAACTATAATGCATGTAAAGCTAGAGGATTAGTTTTTTCATAAAAGATAAAATATTGATTAAAATAGTCATTCTTTTATGCATATAGTCCAAAGGAGCTAAAATATAGAGATCAAATTTTCATGTAAACAAGCTAGGATGCATGCTTTTTGTAATAAATTAACTGTAACATACCTTAATTTTCCCAAAATACCTTAATAATCCCAAAAAGCACCATACACCTTCATGCAGAGAATTGATAGGAGTCAAATCAGTTTGACTGAGAGTATAATTAAAGGTGAAGGCTGTTTTTTTCCTCAATGTACAACATGTATATTTTTAGTCCTTTTATTATTTATTCATTGTAAAAGCTAAAATTATCATGCAAGTGGGAGTTAATAATTTGAGTCTTTTTTAGACTATTTTAGGGGAAAATGGGTGAATATTTGCTATATATTGTGCACCTTGGTAATGAAAAATAGATGACTTCTTGATGTAACAAAGTGCTGGAGGAATTTTTCTAGATTTTCCCTTATATGAGAATCAATTGATTGACCTTTCCAGAAATTTACAGTGGTGTGTATTCAGATAGTTATTTTTTTGAATTTATTCCCTGAATTATTAATATTTTCCTTGTGCTATTTTACCTTACTATGATTACATGTTATGATAATTTAATTGTACAATTTCTATCTTGTTATTGTGAGAAATCCCTTAACATATCAATTTTTTCCTTGAAGTTAACAACTCCACTGGATCATGTTTACTTCATTTATTCTCATCATATTGTGTATGTTCTTTATCAGAAATCCCTCAATTACCTTTGGTGTATCACCCCATTTTTACAAGTTTATTATCCATCTTCTTACCCTTAACCCCACAGATCTAGTTTAGGGATACTCCAAAAAGGAACCAACCTTAGTAATCTAGAGATTCACCTCACAACAGGGAGACCCACAACCCATGAGGTGTCTCAATTTTCTATCCATAGAAGTGAGGGAGAAGAAAAGTTACAAATCTATCACCCCTCAACACAGGTGCACTTCTGTTAGATAACAAGAATAAATGATGTTATATACATTTATTTTAATGGTAGTGGAAATGAATTTTATGCTACCCATTTCGTTGCAGAATATGAATGAAAAATTGGTTGAAGAAAATGTATTGGGAAAGGACTATAAACCCTTTTCTCGTTGGAAATGACTGGCTATTTAAGAAATGTCTATACTATGCTCTTTGGATCTCATTTCATTTATTTATGTGGAAAATAATATAATACATGAGAAGAACAACATTTTTAAATCTATTTCATTATTTTGGTGTGTGGAATAATGCCTATGTAAGATTTAATGAATGAGGTAAATTTCTTATAGGTAATTAAAACCTAGGTGGAAGTTATGGAAAACCTGCAATCTTTATTTCAAGTCGTACTTCATTGGAAGCATTGGGTGTTTTAAAATAAATTTGTCCCTTTTTATGATGAACATATTTGTATGGATGTTTGAGTTATCTTATGGTCGGAGATCTAATGTTGATTTGTGAGAAAAAGCGTAAATAAAAATTGGTTCAACAGAGAGCGAGAAAGTGAGAAAGGCCTAGGTCTTACTAAAGTTTATTCTTTCCTTACTCTAGTACTGATTATTTTTGTGATGTTCACATCTATTAGTTGGGCATTGTGTTGCTATTGGTTATGGTAGTTTTAATAAACATAATCTTGATTGTTTTAGTGTTGGTGTTCACTAGGACTTCAGTTTATTTAAATATTTCTGTAGAAACTATGATCATATTTTCTAACTGTGAATAATATTATTTCCCTCTTGGTCTAAAGAAATACTTACCTATAAGGAAAATTACTTTTAACTTAGGTATCAAAAACCAGTTTTGAGTAACATTGGAAATTAATACATAAACATCTTGTCCTTGTTTCTATGATGATAGATTGTGATAATTTGGTTGGTAGGATAAAATAGATATGTCTCTTAATCATTATGGATTGAAAAAGATTTGCTTTAGTCTTCTGCTATTTCAAGAAAGGATCTTGTTCTCATAACTTATATGTTATTACAATCTACATGGTTTAAATGGTCTCATTGATGATTATGGGAATGATATATTGGCTGTGAATAATTTGACATTTTTCGATTAAAAACTATGTCTGCTAAAATATAGTATATTCAATATATAATTTTATTTTTCATTGGTCCTCTAAAATGAATAAGGAAGAGAGGATTGTTTGAATCCCACCATTTATAAAATTTCTATGCTCATTTAATTCATAGGAAAACAACATGATTGATGGTTGTAAGCTCATGCCATTTAAATGTGGACTGACCATGTACGTTGTTATACATTACCTCTCGCTTACATGATTGTGAGGAGGTTTGGAATGGTAAAAGATAAAAAAGAATGGTCTTTCATTGAATATTTTGTACCAAATTTTATGAAAATAATGAAGAAGTGTTGTATGGCTATGTGAATGGATTACTTGTAGTGTCAAGGTAAATAAGCCTTTATCCCTATACGGTTACCTCAAAATTCATTGAGAATATGTATAAGGGATTATTAAATATTGTTATGAAAACAAAAAGGCCTTGTATTTAATGTAGATTGAATCTTATTTTAGAATCTGTTGGCTATGAGAAATGTAATAATATCAAGTTAAGTAATTAATAACAAGGTTCATCAAGATTGTGTTATGACTATTTATGTTCTATAGATACAACTAAGTATGCTTTATAAAGATATAATTTTATTGTAGTGTAAGATGTATTAACAAGTATAAAAATGTTTAAACTATAATGTTATAAGATACAAATACAATAGGAAAATAGGTATAAGTCGAACTCTTCGTAGGGTACGAAATATTGTAAAACAATTTAATGACTTATGATCTTAGTCTTTCTTAAAGTTGATATTTCCTAATCTAAGGTAAATAAGTATAGTATAAATAGTAATGAATCATGTATTCTAAAGAGGAAAATATATGCAATGAACTTATATATGTACACCTAGACAATCGGGTGGTTATAGTTCATCTTATTGATTAAATAATCGTAAGTCTAATTGACGCTTAATAACGGAGTAAACTTACACCTGTGATTTATGCAATATAAAAACATTATAAGCTTCATTAAATTATGTTTAAACACTAATTATCCTCATGATATTTTGGGTATGTCGAAACCTAATATAGTAGTAACAAGGAAGAGATAATCTTAATAAATAATACTTTGATGAAGTAACTTGTAACTAATCATAACTCCACTATCTGATCTTAATCTAGATAACATTAATTAAGTGATATGGTGAAAGAAAAGTTCCAATGATGAATGTGTTGTCACGGAACTGAGCATGGAAAACATGTCTTTGAAAATCGGCCAAGTAGTGTAAGTTGCTGATTACACTGTCTCTGATTTCACCAAGATCTAAGTTGTAGGATGTTGAATGGGATTCCATGATGGATACCCAGGTAGACACTTAGATTGCAACACTTGATTATCCTTGTATGAAAAAGGAAACCACTAGTATATTGGGTATACTTACTCTAATGAGCAATATATGAGGGATCGAAAATTAATCCGACTCATACAACTACACATGGTTAATTGTTATAGGATGGATTGATTTAGATTGATGTTGGTTATAAATTATGTGAATTTAGAACAAGGAAACATGGGATATGATTATAAATTTATGCTGGATTTAAATGTTGGGTATTTAAATCAATGAAGCATGAAGTTAATGTAAAGGAAATTTAAAAAATCCTCGTCGAGAAGCATAATAAAGAGGTGTTAAAAATGTTTTCTTAATATTTTACTTGAATTTAAGGTGTCTTTGATGATATTCTCTTATGATCTCATCAAGCTCAACAATTTGGTTGATCCTTGTAGCATAAGGATCAAATCCTTCCTCATCTCCCAATTGTTGCATGAATTGATAAATAGATAACTACAAATGGAGAGGCATAACTATTTGGTTTCATACACCAACTCAAATGAGCTCTTTCGATCTTTGGTGTGATTCTATCATCCCACAAAGAAAATTTTAGTTGCTCACCCCACTTTATCTTATTGACCTCCAATGTTCTTCTAAGTATATTGAGCAAGTTTATATTGCTTGATTCAACTTTCCCATTTGCTTGAAAATTGTAATTACAGGCATAAGTGATATTTGTCCCATAATCTTCACAAATTACCATAAGAGATTTGTCTCTGAAATGCATAAAATTATAAACAATCAACTTTGCAGGGACACCAAACCTACATATGATATTGTTCAATAAGAAGTCCATAACTACTTTATGGGTAACCTTCTTAGTAGGGATTACTTCCACCCACTTGGTGAAGTAATCGCTGGAAACAAATATCAAATTATGTTTAACACTAGATGCATCTGTCATTTCACCAATGAAATCTAACCCCCATTGTTTAAAAGGAGCTTCAACTGATATAGGTTGTAATGGGAGAGATTTAGAAGATTTTAGCCTCTTTAGAGAAACATTGAAATTCCTCACATTTGCTCACAATTCGAAAACATATTTGAACAAGGATGGCCACCAATAACCTTCCCAAGGATTTTATGAGAAGTTACCTTTACAACATAATGACCACCACATACTCCTCCATGAAATTCAATTACCAACTTGGGAGCCTCTTCTTCAGTTATACATCTCAAGAGGACTCCAATAATTTTCTAAGCCAAACCTAGATGAATTAAGATATATTTTTGGAAAAACAATTTCAATGTTCTTCTTTGATTTTTATCCAAACCATAAGGATAACTCAAATTCCTTAGATAATAAATAATGTCCTTATACCAATCATAAGAACATACCTTTGACAAAGGGCTACCAATATCAACAACAACATGGTTTACTTCCACCACTTGCAAATTAGCCTCAACCATCAATCTTGCTAAACCAAGACCCCTTACCAATTTGGTGGTTTGTATGTCCATACAAAACTATTGAAGTTTATTTACCCATTTACATGTCATGCTAGATTCTTCCATTTATGTTAAAATGTCCTTAACCATGGTTTGTAACATAAAATAAATGACCATTGAACTTAAGATGTAAGATTTGAATATCTTGGTGGATTTTACTAAAGAAAAACCCTATTTTTTAATTACAATATAATTCAATTCAGATCCCTTCAATGCCTTACTAAATAAACAAATTGGTTTTTCACAACCTTCATCATATTTTTGTAGAAAATTTGAAGTTATATTATTTTCAAATGCAAAGGAGAAGATTTGAAATTATTTTTGAAATCAAGACTTGCCAAAATAAGGGTAGTTTTTAATGCATCCTTTACTCCTTTAAAATCTTGTATTGCCTCTTCCCCACATTATAGTTTGATCTTTCTTCAACATACTTGTAATAGGAAAGGTAATCTCTACAAAGTTAGATACAAACCTTCTAACAAAATTTATCTGACCAAAGAAAGACTGAATAAATTTCTTGGATTAAGGAATATGCATCTTATCAATAGCTTTAACTCATTCTATATCTATCATTACTCCTTCATGAGACACAATGTTTCTTAAAAAGAATTGAATTTTTATACTAAAGTGAAATTTCCTTGGATTTTAAGAGATGCAAAACTCCCTACATATAATAAATATTTTCTCAAGATGCTCCAAATGATCACTCCTTTTCTTAGAGTAAATTGTAATGTCATCTTGATAAACCACAATAAAATCATTAATAAACCCAAAAAATGCAACATCCATGGCCCTTTGAAAATTAGCACCAAAATTCATCAACCCTAATGGCATTCTACTATAAATGTAATTTCCCCAAAGAATGGTGAAGGAATTTCTATATTTATCATATTGCTTGACCACCACCTGATTGTATCTTGAGAAACCATCCAAAGTAGAAAGAATTTCAGACCATTTCACCCTTTACAATAAATTTTCAATGTTAGGAAAGAGTTTGTTATCTTTCAAAGATGCCTTGTTCAAAGTACAGAAGTCAACATAAAATCTGATGTCACCATTTTTTTCTAACTGGGACCATGTTGAAAACCCAAGATGAATACCTAGAGGGTTGAATGATTTCCCCATGCTTAAGTTTCTAGAGTCCATATCTCATATTTTTGGAAAGGATGGGTTTTATTGGTCTTTTATTTTCCCTAAAAGGCTTGTTATTAGGCTCCAATAGAATAACATTATGAAATAGATCTTCCATATAAGCCTTCAATTTAGAATATGACGAAGCCAAACAGTCTTGATATCTCTTCAAAAGTTTGGTATAGACTTTTTTCACTTTCATCCAAATTTCTACCTAACCAAACCTTTCCAGGATCTTTGCAAGTTCCCAAATTATACTTAGTCACATATCTTTTCCCATGGGTATATTTATTGATAACTTTGTCAACACTGTCAAAAGAAGATTCAAGGATGACTAAATATCTTGGAATTGTGTTTATTTTTAACTGAATTATTTATTTTCCAAATAGAGTTTCTTTTCCTTCACAAGTTTCCACCATGGGCTCTAGATCAATCATCTGATTATAGAACTCAGCTTCACAATTTAGTAATTTCATTATGTGAAGTTATCACCATCAAAAACTTGTCAATGCTCAATATTGTTAGGTATAGAAGGCTTGACTAACATTTCAAATTCAAATTGGCAACATGGAGTCATAACATCATTGTCGTATTGTGAGGATAGAATTGACAACCTATTAACAAATGCAATTTTAATCCTTTCATGATATATAATTTTAAAGGAATCAAACATTTTAATTAAGTCCCAAGATGCATTCCTATAATGCTTTAATATTTGACTTGTGGTTACATATTTTTTTATATTTATTTCACAACCAACTCAGAATCCCATTTGACAATTAAATTCTTAATTCCATGCCTCTAAGTGATCCTTAAGCTAAGTATGAGTGCATCATATTCTACAATATTATTGGTGCAATCAAAACACATTTTAAATGAGAATTTGAAGGATCCTTTATTAGGGGAAAAAACACTACTCCTGCCCCATTACCCAAGTTAGAGCATGCTCCATAAAAAAACATTGTCCAAGGAGAATTGGGGTCTTCCAATTGTGTGCCAAGATCAAGACAATGATCATCAAAATCAACATTGCCTATAAAGTTTCCCAAGTCAACATCCACATATAAAACTTCATAGGATGCATTCATAGGGTCTTCAATCAAGTGCATTAACTTCTCTTCCCTATTCAACTTCACCAACTTTCCCTCTAAAGGAATGGTAGCATATGATAAGTCCATTCACACTACCACCCACACTAGCAACCAACTTTATTGACAATAACATCCCCAATTTTTTAGGAAAATCAACCACAATAACAATCATGGTTAAATACTTACTAGGATGAGAGGATAATTATATAACCAATCTCTTCACACAACCAACCACATGAACCTCCCTTTAATCCATTACATAATGTATCTCAAAAGTAGTAGATATATTTATCCCAAGATCATTCATAACTATTAACGACATGATATTACAAGATGCACCAAAATCAAACATGTAATTGTGCAAGATCCAACCATTAACCATCAATGTTGTGTAAAAAGGATCAACATCCAATTGGCTCTCAACCAAAGTTATGCCCAAATAAACTTCAAGGGAAGGTTTAATAATTTCTTGAGATTCTTCAATCTCCTTCTCAATGGTAAGGGGAAGGCTATTTTTATCTCCAACTACAACCTAAAAGAATCCTAAGTACTAAAATGCCTAGTGCTTATGCTTAAAGATTCTAAGTAATTACATCAAAGGAATAATGATTTTTAATTGGCTTAGGAATTGGGCCATGTCACAAAAAGTGTACTTAGGCATAGGGGTACTAGGAGGAAGAGTGACTTCCTTTTCGTAGATGGTAAGAATTTCTTTAAAATAGATAAAACAAGTCAAAATTTGATTTGATTACTCAATAGGCTTTTACATGGAAAATATTTCTTGGGAGAACCTTTTAGGACATTGGTCAATACTAGTAGCTTACTCTTATAAGTTTAGGCGGGGCTCTTTTTTTTACTTGTTTAGTTATTATTCTCTGAGTTACTACTTTGCATTAATTATAAACTCCTATACTACATTGAAGGGATTCCTCCATAATACTTCCTAATCATTAAATATATTAGGTATTCAAAATCATGACCGAGAAGCTCAAAGGCTTGAGTCATATTTATTTTAGAATCACCTTCAATGGGAGAATTACATACCTTATTCACAACCATCTAAAAGTCCTCCATAGTCTTAACACATAATAAGAATATAGAGGTAGCTCCACCTTCAAGGTCCAAGAGGTCATTAAACATCAATGCATCATCAAATTCTTGATTAGGTATAGAATCCTTAACATCTATTATTAAGGCCCATTATTCACAAGGATTATGGAACAAGAAGAATTTTTCACACAACTCAATGACGATAGCTTCATCTACTGCCAACAAGTGAGCATTCAAAGGATCATGGAACCATTTAGTGTCTCTTAATGCTTATTTCCTATCATACTGACCCATTGGTATCTTTCCTCTATCATCCCCTCTAGCATGAGGTGAAGGCTAGTTATAATTCTAATTTTAAGGGTCCATGTGAATGCCATTCTTTTACGTATTCAATTTATAAGATATCTCTTTACCAACACCTAATGGAGTATTTGTTATCTCCTTTGAATTGTATAATGTACCAACATGCTTCTTAGGATTTACAAGTTTGACCCCCTCTCTCTTAGGTGGTTTACCAACAACCTTAATATTGTTTTCAATTTGGATGGCCATGGTAAAATATTGCCTCAAATTCATAGGGTCCTTGTCTCTCAAGTAATAGGTTTCCTTCTTATCAAAAACATCACAATATTTGATTAAGAATGATTCATTACTTAGCCTTAAAGTGGATGTAAATCTCCTCAAAGTTTTGTTAAAAATTATGTTTAAATATTTCACACATTAATTTGGATTCTTATTTATATTTTAAAATTTATATAGAAGAAATATATGATCAATTTTATCTCCATATTGAATTCTAAATGTAGAATTTGGGCAAAGTTAAAAAATTAAATCAGGGAAATAATAATATTATATTTCTTGTCTGAATCAAATGAGTATGTATACAAAATAAATAGGCCAAGAATATCCTATATTTTAGGAGTTTGGCTCAAAAACTAAAACACCCAAAACTCCATATCAAGAGTGATTGTTATTCATGTAACAATACACTCTCTAAATAACAGGAGTTGTTAATAACAAATCATTTATATTTTAGTGAATAATTACTCATATAATTATTCAATTAAAATATATAGTATATGTGAACACTAATCATGATTTCCTAACATTCCCCCCTTACTGTTTACATGGGAAGAAACACATCTAAAAAATGGAAACAGAATCGTATGCCTCCGCATACTTTTAGGTCTGCATACTACTGGCTTGGATCTTGTTGTTTGGATCTTGCTACACATGATCACCTCTCTAGTTCACCAAATGATCATGATCACCTCTCCATGTGAATCTATTCATCGGTTGATCATCTTCTAATGAAGTATGGAAGTCGAAGGACCGTACGACAATATGAGGATCATGTAATCAACTTCCCTTCTATATAGTTGTTCATAGATTCTAAAATGCATCCTTCACGTTTCAATCATAACAAGGGAATGAAACCAAACACCACTCGAAGAAAACAACTAAAATCTAGAACAAAATTTCACATCACATTCTATAAGAATCACAATGTTCTTAATTGTAGCCATTGTTGTCAATCACTGCCACTCGATCTCAAATAATATAGGAAACAACCAATGTCATTGGAAGTTTCCCTTAACTTTAGTCATGTTAGGCACAAAATGGAAATGGAACATTGGTTAAATGTCCCCCAACAATGTGAAATTTCCATTTATTCACACAACTAGGAACACAAAAAAAAATCAAATCAAACTAAAAAGAGATGCCACCATACCAAAATGCGTCCCCATCATTGGTGACTGACGAGAGGCACTGATCACCCTCCTTCCTCTATTTCCTTTGACCTCCAATGAATGACACTACTAACTCAGTGTAATGTGAACATGTTGCTCAATAATTTCCACTGGACGTCGAGTAACACCGAAAATGCGTCCGTGAGGTAAATTTTTACAATTTTTGACATTGACATGATGAGGCTCAAAAGAGGGTATTTTTAAAAATTGGTATTTTCTCCCAAAATTATAACCAATGTGATGAGAATGAAAAAATAAGAACTTTTACAAAAAAAGGCGCTCAATTTTGAGTTACTGTGCAAAAGTTATTGAGGATACAATTTCCCATAAAAGGCCAAATTTAATTAAAATTAGATCAACAATAAAAAAATTTCTCCAGATGGAGAGAAAATTTATTGTGTGACCACTTGTTAGAATTGGGAGGAAATGAGGATTCAAAAACCTCAAAATCCTGAAGAAATGGTGTCGGAAAAATATTAATTTGGTTAAAAACATAATAATTTCCCTTAAAATGAAATTATTAAACAAAAACTATAGAAAATTTGAAAATTTTAAACTATAGTCTTTGCTAAATATTTAAAATATTAGCTTATAAAAAATGGCTATGTAAAAACTCACATCTGATTTTGAGTTGAAGTGACCCGTAATGATTTTTTCATAACTTGAAAACCAAAGCTCTGATTTGTAAACCGTTTAATGCGTTGGAAAGGTAGTTTCAAGATATTTGCAATGGTATAAAATTTTTACTTTGATCACCTGACCTTGAATTTGTTCATGACTGATTTGGACGTGAATTTGGAGTTGTCTTCATGCCTAAAATTTCTTGAATGATTCAATATTGATGAAAATCATTGCATGAAAATTTATGAAGCATATTCCACATGGCCATGATATGCAAAACTCCTTCTAGATCACACTATACTAATACTGCAATTGATTTACAAATTTCATTCAATGGGGAAATAACACAACACCACTACCCCTTGAACAATATCAGAATTCCATGATATGTACTCAAGCAACCTGCTCTGATATTAGATGCAAAATTTGGAAAAAGTTACAAAATTAAATCAAGTAAATAAAAATTGTATATTTCTTGTTTGATTCAAATGGGTCTACATACAAAATAAATAGGCCAAGAATCTCCTATATTTTAGGAGTTTGGCTCAACAAATAAAACACCCAAAACTCCATATCGAGAGTGATTGTTATTGACATAACAATACACTCTCTAAATAACACAAGTTGTTAATAACAAATCATTTACATATTAGTGAATAATTACTCATGTAATTATTCATATTACAACATATAATATATGTGAACACTAAACATGATCTCCTAACACTAAATACATTCCTCATGCCCCCAAAGAATATATAATCTCATGAGTAAATGAATTGAACCATTCTTTAGCATCTTCCTCTAAAGTTTGCAAAAATAACATCAAGAAAACATCCTCATATTATATCTCATAGTCATCAATAATATTATCAAATAATTTGATATTTTCTCACTAGAAATATAATTTTTCCTTTGGAACTTAGGTGGTTTATTTATAAATTAATTTGGGACCTCATTTTGATACCCATACATGTCTAAAAATAACATGTATGTATGTTTGAACTCTGAAAGGGCGAAGTGGAGGAGGGCGATCCATATTGTGCTCAATTAGATTTTCAACAAAAGGATCAAAAAGGTTTTGAACAAATGGCCTATGAACCAAATGAGGAGGGATATTGTTGTGAAATTTTCTTAAAGGATAATCCTAAGTATTTTTAGGCTCAAAATCTTGCTCAAATAAACTATGAATTTGGAAGACAGGTGTGTTGGGTTCATATTTATCAGAAGAACAAAATTAATTTTTAGTTGAAGGAGAATTATTAAAACCAGATGATTGGAGACCCTTGTCTTGAGATATTTGATCACCCATTGGTTTCTAAACATGTTTCCTCCTTATATGCAATGTCTCCAACTCTGGAAATAACACTTTATTAGGGTATGATATGAATGAAGATATCAATCCTTCCATATTTAAAAATATGAACTCACGAGCAAAATACAACAAATAATATAACATTGGTCAAACCCAGAACTCAAAATGAAGTTACCACTAGAGATTGTACTCTAGATATGATAGATCAAACTAAAATTACAACTGAATCAAAATAAAAAAATTTAAACATATGATGACTTGATAAATTCTTCTTAAACCTTGAATAAATTAAAATAGGATACACATACTTAAACCCTTCTTAAACCTTGGGAACTAATAAATCTTACTTCAAAAACCTAAAATTGATGCCAATTAAAGTGTTGGTATCTAATTTAGCACCCGAGAAGACTTGTCTACAAATTCATAAAATAGAGGACAAGAAGAATGATACATGGATGATGGGTCGTGTATAGTTGGGGATATATCTAGTATTATTTTATAACCAAGTCTTGGGAATGACAAGGAGGCACTTCATCAAAGGATGTGATTGTTTTCTTACTAATTTTGACTCTTCTTGAACCAACATGAGAGAAAGCAATTGGTAGATTGAGAGGTAAGGAGAGATATTATAATTTAATCCCCTAAAATTATAGGTATGTCAATATGATTCAAGAATAGCCACAAAATACAATTATTACTAAAAAATATTACTCACAAAAGCAATGAAAACACTTGAGATTCAGACACAAGCTACTAAAGATAGATATAATGTGATCAAAAACATCATTTAGAGGGTATTGTTAACAACTTGGAGTAAAATGATATTTAAGATGATAAAATTTATGAATCAGGAAAACCCACTCAAAATATGAAAAGGTGATGTGGTTTGCTGGTAGACAACATGTTGAATGTGTAAGGATGATGAAATTTACAGGGGTAGGACAATGTATTATAATGAAATCAGATAAAAAAATTTGATGGATATGAAAATGGGAAAAGGAATCTAATGTGAAGAAACAAAACATTCACAATCTTGATCTAATGATTGTATAATGTAAAAAAATTTGAAACCAAGATAATATGACCCTTTAAACGTTATTTTTTCATGGACACCTATCTATGCAAATAATGAAAAAAATCACTAAAACTTCAACACAAACACTTCGAGACTAAATATTCATGGATCTGCCATATCAAAACCCTAAAACCCGAGGATACCCTAAGGTAGTAAATTTTCATTCATAGAAATTACGAAATGAAGTTTACTACAATTGAAACAAATTTTACAAGGTGAGAGAAGATTTGTTGAGGAGAGGAGAAAGCCGACCCACATAACAAAATGGGCTGCTTTGCTTGTAGCTTGATCCCTCCACCATATGATGAAGTAACCCGCATGATGATATGGTTCATCTCCTTGGAAGGAAGGTTTGTCACTGTTCCTGCGAAACACCTTATTTTTCTTAATCATTTTCATAGGGATCATCTGGTTTGTTTCCCCCATTACTTGTTGAACTCTCTTGAACACTCCATTCTTGAGTTTTAAAAGCATTCCTGGGTAGTTCCTTTACACCAAGGGCTCATTTTGTTGTTACACAAATGTTGTCTCCTCAGGTTTCCTGGTCTCCCATCCTCCCCTAGCTCGATTCCCCCTTTGCCGAGCTCTGTTGCTGCCAGCCCTGTTTCTCCTTTCTCTGCCCCTGCCACCGTTGCAGTCACCCCCATGCCGGCCGTTCAGGCTTCTTCTCCCATTCCCCCTTCTGATGCTCTCGCCCCACTTGGCCTCTACCTCGCGGAGACCGGTTACCAGGGCTTCTAGGAAGCTTAACCTTGAGACCCTTGCTGTGGAGAAGGGTTCTCATGAATTTGAAATTGCTCATGACCTCCTGCATATCAGCAGTGCCAGCCCCCGGGAAGTGCAATTGGAAAGCCCTACAAAAAGGCTGGAAGCCTTAGAGGTAGATATGAAATTGTTAAAGGATGAAGTTAAAAACTTGACAAAACAGAAAGGAAAGAGGAAGAAGGAGGAGGAGGAGGATGTGGACAGTAGCCAAATTGAAGATATATACAAGAAATTGCACTCCTTGGACTCTCGCTTAGGGAAGGCCAAGACTAGGCATGATTACAACATTGCCATCTTTAGGGCGATTGAGGAATTTATTGAACAACACGTCAGAAGTGTCTCCAACCTAAGCGGAGTGCCGGCAACTCTTTGGGGTACTGATAAGGAAAGCAAGAAGACCTTGGAGCAGCTGGATTCTAATGACGCTGCCCATATGACTACTTTGGGTATGTTTAAATCCTGGAAGAATATCAAAACCATCATAGAAAAAGCTACTAGGAAGTAGCTGTAGATGATTCTGCTGTCCTTGTTTGTTTTTTTGCTATTTTTTTGCGGATCCTTTACTACTTTTTTGCAGTAATTTTGTTGTTTTGTCTCGTCTTGGTAGCTATTTTTTAGCTACTTTGAACATCATTGTAACATTTGGATTCTGATCCTTTTCTCTCTGGTTCTCTTGCTTATCCTGGCTTTTAGGCCTTCTTTTGTAATCAAGGGTATAGTCCCTTTCAAAAAACTATTTGCCAATAATAAAAAAAAACAATGCAACATTTACTCAATACAAAATCCATAAAATGAGCTAAAACATGCTTCTCTGTAGTTTATTAACATGAAAAATGTAAGATGTAAAAATAAAGGACACGATTTTTAATTCCACCTCAAATTACACTAAGAATGATCCCCCTTATTTTATTGACAAGTGATACATGAGCATGATCTCAATTTCTGGTAATTATTGTACACATGCAATAAATTTAGAACAACCCCAAAAATTTGAATCCAATGACCCCTTTAAAGTGAAGATAGACCTTCACTTTTATACAAATTTTTTCCAAAAGAATATCCCCAAGATGCCCTATGAATCACTACAAATATGACACATGTCCATGGAGGTGCCTTCAATTGAAAGGAAACATTAGATATTTTTCAAGGATAATATCAAACTATAAATCAATGGCTTCCCACAAAATCTGGGAGATGAATGAAGAAGAAACTACTAAATGTTCACTTCTTATTATTTTAATAATCATCCTTCATTTGGTGTGTGCGCAGAAGAGGAACATGCCATCCGAGAAGCATCATGAGGTGAAAATGGATCAATAAACACATCCCCAACTAAATTTGGCATCATATGATTTGTGAAAGCAACTAAAAACTCCCCATACTTATTCAATTGAATATCCTAAGAATCCCCACAATTCTTCTTAAAATTGATTAATATTTGAAGGTATTTGAAAAATTCTTCGAATGCAATTAGTTTCATGTCAAATAGACTGTGGATTCAAATTTATGGGCAAAAACTAGTCTAGTGGTGAGTGTGAGAATGATTTTGCAGTTTATAGCTTTGCAAGACTACCAAATACAAAACTACATTTCCTCCTTGTAATTCCATGAAAGTTCCACATATCCACCTTTGATTGGATTAGGGGACAAAGGTTCAATTTGTAACTTGCAAGAATGCAAGGTTGTAGAAACTGTAAATTACATATTTACAATTTTCATAATTGCAATCAACAATTTTTATGATGTTCTCTCTCCATGTCGTGAAGGTATTTCTCTTTTTTGATACCGTGAAGGTATGCTTCTTTTTCAATTTGTTTTTCACTTGTAACTATTCTCCTTTGTTGATGGATTTTTAATGTTCTAGTTAACACTATACCTTGAAAACCCCGGCAACACTAACCTTTTCCATCTCTTTGTTCCACATATTTTTCTTGTAAAATTTATGAAACACTAACTTAGTTTTGTGTAGATTTGATACTCATCATGTCTTAACTTTTTCTCCCTTTCTTTGCTGCATCCTCAAAGACCCTTTTTTGCATTGTGGCTTCTCTTGAGTATGCTCCATCCTTTGTTTTGCATAAATAACTAATTACGTGGAACAATATATTTTTCAAGTCCATGAGGCACTAAGTTCACCTACCCTTTGTTCCACATAATACCTTAGATTAAAAATCATGTGGGATGCTGCAACTTGATCACCCTCCACAAAATACTAATTCCTTCATATGGAAGCTCTAATTCAAATATTCAATGGAAATATTAAGGTTTAAAACATGTCCTTAACACCATAAAAATTGCAACTACAACATTGAATTTCATTCAACTCCTTAAACACTAACCTACCACTTCCCATGATTCTTTGTTTTACTTCAACACCAACCGAATATTGCATTATCTTCAATCATGAAACACTACTATCTAAATTTATGAAACATTTTAACTTCATGGAATCATCAAAACCAAAGGGAAATTTAATATGTAAGTGCAAATCCACATTATAGGGTTGAAGTATGATACAAATATGAATTTGAGGACTAAAAACCTCCTAGTAATTTACATTACAAATAGAAATTGAGGAAAATGGAAAAGGTTATTTCAATATAGTGTAGGTAACTTCATAAATTGTGTCAAGATTTTAACAAGACAAAATCAGGCACCAATAGTTACTTTGTTGTGATACTATTTATCCGAGACTTACATGAATTATATTTTGGATATTTATGTATAGTTGTCATAATGGTTATTTAACTCACTAATGGATGGTTGTTATGTAATTTATTTAGATGTTTTATCATATTCTTAATTGAATCATTTTGACATGTTTACTAGCATTTTATTTATTTTTGGCATCAAGAAGGTATTGTGTGTAAATTGAGTGTGAAAAGTTACAAGTTTTCCACAAGAGAATGTGGGACTCGGGGTTACACCTCCAAGTTACAAAATAGGTCATTTGGGACAATTCTATGTCACTTGTTTGTTTGGCTTTGTGTTTTATATCATTGACTAAGGATGAAAGTAGAGAATCCATCATCTTGGCATGTCTATTAAGTCATTTTGGTAAGTTTGGCTTATTTTTCACCATTTAATTTAATTTAGTTTTATCTATCATAATTACTTGTTTAAGTCGGTTTGGGTTAATTTGCTTCAACTTCATTAAGTAAGGGTTAAATTTAGTTTATCCTTGATTAAAGGTGTGTTGGGCCACCTAATCTTGTACAAGGTGGGCCCGGCACCCCCTTAATGATCCAATCTCCCAATCTCAAATTTGGGAAAAAGGTGGAAATTTGTAAGGGTGTTTAGAAAGTCAGGGGTCACTTTTTCCTTGAATAATCCTAATAGAAAATACTTGTAGGTAGGGGGTCTTACGAAATCTCAAAAATATTTTCCCCTCCCTTTTTGACCCCTTTTTTTCTCATCGACATTTATGTTTCTGATTTTGGATGCCACTTAGGATTTAGGGATCCTTTACTATTGTGTTTTGTATTTTTTAAAATTTTCCTTCATTTATTATCCTTGTCTAATTCTTGAAAGAGACCTTTGGGTGAGTTAGAATTGGGGAGGGATGGGTGGCGTGTGTCACCATCCCATTAGTTGTTTTCTTAGCCTTCTTATTTTTAAACCCTCCATTTTGGAGAGTTTTGGAACTTCTTGATTCATTTTTACTTAGAGATTATGGGATCCTTGGAAGAAAAAGGATAATTTGGAGGTTGGGCTTGCATTTTGGTGTTGTTCATCTCTTGTTTGTGAGGTAGGCCTAACATCTTTTAATTTAATTATTGTTAAAATCTAATTATTGATGTCATATTTCTTGTTTTTGAGTGTTGGAATGTTATGTTTCATATGGTTTAGTTGTTTTTGATTCTTTACTTTTTCTCCATCCACCCCCTTTGGGGATTTAATTTTGGAGTGTTGAGGAAGAGGAAATAATCTCTCTTACACCTAAAAGGTTTGATAGGAAAGCCTTGTTGGGATTCCTACTATTCTCCCTTCATTTGGTTGAAGTGGGAGATGGTTTTCCATATGGTTTGGAAACCATATACCATCCTTTCTAAGGAAACCTCCAAGATTTTCAAACCTTGGCAAGGAGGAGTTAACAAGAGATAAGCCCTTTGGGAGGGATAATGATATTTGGTGGATTTTGGTTACTTGGTACATTTTAAAACTCATTTGGTTATATCGAAAAGTGTAACATCCTCATTTTAATACTTTAGAACAAGATTTTTTTAGGGTTAGTGTTTTCTAGTTCTAAATACATAATTTAGAACACACAGATCATAAAAATCATTCTTATAATAGATAACCATATACAGCTGTAATGACTCGGTATACCACCGATCTATTCATTCCATGACTCGGTGAACTACCGATCTATTCATGTGTATCTTAGAGTTTGGTGTTTTCAATAGAACACTTCATTCTCATGGTTCTCTTCCCTAATCCAGGATTTTGAGTGCTCTGTCCAAGGAACCTATCTGAATAATTGTTACCATTATTCATCGGCATCACGTTCCTTAGACTAGGTGACATAGGACAACGCAATCAGTAGCTTGCGATACTTTGGCCAAAGATTTGAAACATACTGTTCATGTTACTTATTCCTTGATGGCATACTCGTCAATCTGGAATACATCCTTCACCCCACTCCAATGTTATATAGAACGTCTTATACTGACTTCTGTCAGTCCCCTTGCCCCAAGTTTTCACTCTGGATCAGGTTAATATCATAATTCACGTTATAAGGATGCCCTTGAAGACTAGGGGTAAGCTGACATACTGGGTCAACCAATGTTAACCCCGTGTGTCAGGGTACCCTGAGTCTCAAAGGGCTACCTCATAACCTGTCTATGGTCCTAACCAGTCCCGAAGGGAAATCTTGATCAAGTTTCAAGTGTAAATCTTAACGATCAATGCAGAAGGGTGTTGCCATATGTCATCTACATTATTGTATCCTCGAGAAGATCCTAATCTTCTCGAAGGTACAACCCTATAGTTGACATGTGTCAACATCCTACGAAACAGCCTCGGAAAGATGTACATACCTCCAAGAATTCACTTATGTTGAGTTATATTTGGATTACAGGCCCTCCTAATTGGGTAGCCTTCCCTAACCCTAGGTCCCACACTTCTTGAGTTACCTTTTGTAATTAGGTTCAGTTTCATAGAGAAAAGTTTTAATAAGATTTAAGATTGTTTCAAGTTGCTGATTGGTACCTAACAACCTTGTACCCTCATAATAGGACAACAACCCTAAGTTTTCCCATTAGGAAAATAACTAAACTAGCAAGGGTTCGTAACAACCTTAAAGACTGAAACATATCAGACTTATTACCATTAAGACATGGTGATTTATAACCATCAATTACATTTCTTTGAATTTGAACATTAGGAGAGTAATAGAATACTCTTCTAGTTATAGCTACATTTTAGGGCATAGTTCAACCTCAATGTTCCCTAAAAATGCAGTGGTCTTATTTACAATTTTACCACAATCATAAGATGTAAAGAATTACTAACTAGAAAAATGTAGTACCCAGCCATATATTTAGCTAAGGCTTACTTAGGGAATCCATCTAGATCCCATTGAATATAATAGTAAGAATGCACTCTCATTCATACAGACAAAAGAAGATCATTTCAACAAATAAGAACACAACCACATAAGTAATATGTCCCCAATTCATTTATTTCCAAATCTATACAATTACAACCTATGCACCTCTGCATATTTTAATACAATAGTCTTTAGCAAAAGAGTAACTTTCTTCTATAGTACAATTAGAAAAATCATGTCGGAATTCTTCATAAAAACCAGATTAAACAGTCTGTGCATCATTTCAGATCTACCTGCCTTTACCACTTAAGATGACCATCTACAAAAATTGCTAGCATGGGTCAGTTCAGTGAACTGAGCATGATAAGCACTAATCCTTAAACAATTGCATTCCACTAATTGTTTTCATTAAACAATCCTGTTTAAATGACATCAATTTCATCAAATCCAAAATCATGGCTCACACTAGTTTCCTTTTTCAAATGACTTGTATATCTTAATTCAAATCACAAACATAATTTCAACTTAGTCTATTTCAGATGATTTGTATAATACAAGAAAATAAGAAAGGACATTCGGTAACATATGTACCTAATCATCCGCAAGGCCAAGAACAGTGTCAATCATGTTTGTTCATTCCAATTAAAGAAATAAAACCTTTTTAAGGTAAGCATCCAACAGGTTCGCATAAAAACAATTTAAGCAAAGGATAGATTACTGTCTCATGCAAGATCACCCAGCAAACTACCATTAACTCTATTATACCAATTTTCAATCATTGATAAGTATGCAAAATTCTAACTACAGGGTTACCTTTATACAAGAGATAACAAACTGAGTTTAAATTCAAGACAATGGTACTGCCAATAAATGAAAGGAGTCTTCTAAGTTAAGATCTCACCACTTACAATTTCTTCCCTCTTATTCTTAACAGTCTTGTCATCTCATAACCAGATAGTAGAGTTCCTTATAGGAATTCTAAAGAAGAGAACACTAATATTTCAAGAGAGAGAGTGAATACCTTCGTATTTCGAAATAACAACTATCTTTCATAACTTAGAGGAAGGAACAGAGAAAATCGAACTCTATTTTAATCAAGTTCGAAGCTATACAACTTCAGTAAGTAATATATATATATACTCTAATCCAATCAGGGAAAGAGGAGGCAAGTAAAGCAACACTTAAGTTTAACCAAAAGCTTAAGTCAGGTAGAGCCGCCTTAAAATTTCCTATAGATCCCTACAGTCTTACGATTATACATTAAACAAAGGCCAATAACGTTATAAAACGTTATAAGCGTTCTAATCACGGACCACAATCCTCATCTAAGTAAACATCCTACATTCCTTCATTAATCGAACCATTTGAGTCTAAGAGTTAGGGAAACTTTCCCATTACCACTTATTACCCATGGATCATAACTAATTATACCAACCGTTGCACTGTTAGGTTGTTATATCATTTCAAGATTCCAAACCAAAAATGCATGTACGAGTTTATGATTGAAATCTAAATACTGATTCAATGAATGCCCAAAAAAACCATCCTACTCATACCATTGTAGTTATAAGCGCTTTTACTGCATTTAAAATAAATAAATCATTCAGATTGTATGGGTCATCTCAATCAAAATTTCAACTACAAAAGAAAAGCATTAATTGTACATGAATATACTTAACGACGTTAAATTCATTTTTATTTTAAAGTAGAACTCCCAACATTGTGTAATGCAGCCTTGATAAGTGGATTTCACACGAGTCACCTCGGGTAAAAAACAATCATACCTCAGCCACACATTAAAAATAATTTACATTAAGGAAGATCTAAGATTTATCCGTGAATTTACCTGGAGTTACAGGGCTTATCCAAATACATTTTCCCTTGAACATAACCATGTTCCTAACATCCATGTAAAAATTGCAAAAACAACAGTAACACCAAATACTTCCTTACTCACAGAACCTGTATTCATAAAAACATTCAAACCCCTTTAAAATAAAAGTACAAGTTTTAGATTTCAAGCAGCATTTCCAACTCACATGACTTAAACACTTGAGTTTTACTAAATAAGCTAACATTCCAACCAAAATTCTATTACTTACTTTCCTGAACATGGACCAGTAATAGTTGGAGTTCATACGGTGAAGCAAACAATCAATAATAAAATTATATTTGAATAGTAAATAAATACAGTGGTGTTTTTCAAACACGTAATCCAAAAATTATATTCAAACAGTGAATAAATACAGTGGTGTTTTTCAAACATGTAACCATCTAGCATGCATTCTTTCATGGAGCTAGTTTATAATCAAATATCTCTAGCAGATAAAGAAAACTTACAACACTTCCAACCACAAAGCAAAACTCCATATTGGGTTCACAACATGGAAAAAAGGATAAAGAAGCAGGTTTCATCCAGGATCCAAACACAACCCAGAACCCCAAATCAACATAAAACCCAAATCATTGTTACCAGCCAAATCAAAATATGCATATATCATTAGAACAAAGTTGTTCTAATGAAAAAATTTAAAGGAAAGCAAGATTTTAATAGTTAGGGCCTATCATGCCTGATAGTGTCGCTAAAAATTTGAAGAAGACCTCTGAATGCACTCGCACCTTCTCTTCTTCTTCCACAAAAGATTAAACAACAAAATATTGTTACCTCCATGCCTTATATACTTCCTCGACAGAGAAGTAAATTTGAAACTCTCAAAATTTCCATGCAACGAAGAGTAGATGGCTGGTTCGAAGAACCAGTGCTCATGCAGAGTGAAAAATGGAATGCATGGAAAACAAAACAACCAAGCAAAATTCCACTTGCATGCCTTCCCAAGAAATCCGCGCTCGAGGCCCGATGCTCATTAATTGCATTTATTTTTATTCTCCCGCCTATTTTCCATTGCCACTTTTTGCCACAAAGTTGGTGAATGCTAAAACAACATAAACAAACATTCCCATTCTTAGAGATGTTGCCACATGAGATTCCTCTAACAAACTTATCATCCGCTAACTCTGCAGTATTCCCTGTTCCCATCCTTATCCTTTCTTAAATTCCATGGAAACTACCACCCATGACTCGCGACCCTCCTTAGGTCCCCCTTCATAGCATTAGTTTAGGATAGGTTAGTGACTTAGGTTAGATCATAGGTAGACTTAGTCTCATTGCCATAGGATATAACATTAGTCACCCTCCATAGTGATAGGTTTAGTTAACCCTTAGGAGTATTAAGCTCATAGTTTTAGGACTAGGTTAGATTAACTAACCTTGCAACATTAGGTTATAGTTTAGGTTAAAACTACTAACCTTACTGATTCTAGTCTAGGTCCCCTAAATAGGACTAATCAGTAATCGAGTTCAAACAGGATAAAACATTCTGAATCAGATTCCATTCGGCATCAAGTAAATTAAGCTTTAGATATAAAACATACACATCTTACCTGGCTTAAGGTCTAGGTCCTTCCTGATGTTATGATAACTGGAACCAGATTCTAATTACCATGATCAGCCAGAGTTAACCTCCGAATTGAACATTCAAAGCTCAGTCAGACTTAGTAACTCTCAAAAAGTCGATACCATTTTCTCATCCTGAATAAAATTAAAACATCCCTTGGATCAATGCAACTGATCCAAGGTTGAGTCATAAAGGTGGATAAATCCACAATCATCCAAAAATCAGATTGTACTCAAATGCGAAGAATGAAAGAAACAAAAGAGTCCAAGCATATTCCGGTTCAGTCAAAGATCTTAAGAGTAGAAAAGATATAATCCAAATCAAGCATGACTTCCCAAAACCAAAGGAACATGTCCTTATACAGGAGAAATCATATATCAACACTTGAATGCTCAGGAGAAAGTAACAACAGTTCAGGGTGTTACATGCTTCCCTCCTAAAAGATTCATCATCCCGATGATTACATCCTTTGATTTATCTTCTGGTCAATCAATTCTTTGACTCACTGAACAAATTAACTATTTCAAACTTGAATAGTTTCAGAAATCAGTATCATGATACCATTTATTCAACCTGAATAAATGTTTGCCCCAAAACTGGCTTACATAAAGACATGTAAAAGATAAATTCATAATAATAATATTTTTTTATCAGTCAACAGATTCAATTCTGTTCAAAAAGAAAGGGAAAAGCAGTTTTCATCTCTTCCAGATTTTCCCAAGTTGCACTTTCTTCATTAAACTAGTCCCACTGGACCTTACATTGTTTGTATTTCTCGATTTCTCAAATGCAATTGGCAAGTTTCCAGCACTCAAGTGGGTTTAACCACGATTATTCCTGGGTCTTGGACCTGCAAGGAATTCCAATTTAACACATGTGACAAATCTGAAACGTATTTCTTAAGCAAAGAAATATGGAAAACATCATGCATTCGTGACAAAGTAGGTGGTAATGCTAATCGATAAGCTACGGGATTGATTACTTCGATAATTTCGAAAGGTCCCACAAAACGAGGTGATAACTTGGCAGCCTTGCCAAAAGTTATAGAACTCTTTCTTGGTTTAACACAAAGAAAAACCTTTTCACCAAGTTCAAATTTTCGGTCAACCCACTTTAAGTCAGCATAACTCTTCTGCCTATCTGCTGCTTCCTTCAATCGTTCCCGAATCATTTTAACTTGTTGTTCCATTTCAGTAAGGATTTCAGGCCCAATTACCTCTCTATCCTCAACGCTATCCCAACTAACAGGGGTTCTGCACTTTCTTCCATAAAGTGCCTCGAAAGGTGCCATTTTAAGAGAAGAGTGATATGTGTTGTTGTATGCAAATTCAACTAATGGGAGATACTCTTCCCATTTATACTATTGATCCATGCAATACATTCATAACATATCTTCCAACACCTAATTTACTCTCTCAGTTTGTCCATCCGTTTCCGGATGATATGCAGAACTGAAGTTTAGTTTAGTTCCAAGAGCTGTATTAAGCGTTTTCCAAAATCTTGATGTCATTCTAGGATCCCTGTCAGATATTATTAATTCTGGTACTCCATGTAACCTGAAAATTTTGTGCACAAATATTTTAGCTAACACAGGAGAATCATCCTTTAGATTTCCAGCGATAAAATGAGCTACCTTCATTAGTTTGTCAACAACTACCAAGATAACATCATGTTTATTTCTCGACATAGGAAGCCCTTGTACAAAGTCCATGCTTATTACTTGCCATTTGTACTATGCGGTATGCTATGGGGATATAATAAACCAGTAGGGTGCATGTGTTCTGCCTTCACCCACTGACATTCCAGACAATGAGTCACAAAGTTAATAACATCCTTTTTCATTCCTTTCCAGAAATATTGTTGTTTTAGATCGGCAAGCATTTTGGTAATACCCGGGTGTCCAGAAAAGGGTGAATTATGAAATTCAGTTAACAATTTCTTTCTCAAATTATTTAGCAAAGGTACGTATACTCTATTTTCATAACGTAAGATTCCTTCATTATCAAAATGAAAACCTTTATACCTTTCATCTTTTGGTTCTGCAGCAAGCGCTGCTTTTACTTGCTGAAAGTATATATCAGATTCTAATGCACTTTTCACCTCATCTTTAAACTGAGTTCTTAATGTTATAAGAGCATAAATGTGCTTCCTATGACTTAGAGCATCTGCTACTCTATTCTCTTTTCCTTTTATGTAACTAATATCAAAATCATATTGAGACAAAAACTCTAACCACCTTCGTTGTCTTGCATTTAGATTAGGCTGAGTGAAAATATATTTCAGCCCTAGATGATTAGTTTTCAACTCAAAAGGTTTCCCAAGTAAATAGTGTCTCCAAACTTGAAGTGCATGAATAATGGCAGCAAGCTCTAAATCATGAGGGGCATAATTCAGCTCATGTAACTTAAGTTTTCTACTTTCATATGCTATGACATGATCATTTTGTAACAAAACACCTCCAAGGCCTTCCCCAGAAGCATCCGTTACAACAGTAAAGTCTCCATTAGGGTCAGGTACAGCTAAAATAGGTGCTGAAGTCAACTAAATTTTTAGACTTTTAAAATCAGATTCACACTTATCATTCCAAACAAATTTCTTATCCTTTTTCTGCAATGAAGTTATCAGTGCAGCCACTTTAGAAAAATCTTTAACAAATTTTCTATAATAACCAGCAAGGCCCATGAAGCTTCTTACTTCATGTACATTCTTTAGTGCAGGCCATTCGGTTATTGCCACTATTTTTGAAGGATCTATAGAAATTCCTTCTTTACTAATGACATGACCCAAATAGTGAACTTCGGTATCAAAGAAAGAACATTTGGATAACTTACCGTATAACCTTCTTTTTCTCAAAATTTCCAAAACTACTTTCAAATGCTCATTATGCTCCTCAACACTTTTAGAATATATGAGAATATCGTCCAAGAATACAAGCACAAACTTGTCCAAATATTCTTGAAAGATATTATTCATTAAGTTCATAAAATTTGCGGGTGCATTAGTTAATCCAAAGGGTAAAACCATGAATTCATAATGTTTGTACCTTGTCTCGGAAAGTTGTTTTATGAATATCTTCTTCTTTAATTCTTAATTGATGATACCCAGATCGAAGATCTATCTTGGAATAAACCGATGCTCCATGCATCTGATCAAATAAATCATCAATTCTTGGAAGTGGGTATCTATTCTTGATTGTTGCCTTGTTTAACATCCGATAATCAATACACAGTCTAAGTGTTCCATCTTTCTTTTTCACAAATATCACCAGCGCTCCCCGGGTGAAACACTTGGTCTAATCAAACCTTTAGACAAAATTTCTTGCAATTGAGCCTTAAGCTCGACTAACTCTGTAGTAGTCATCTGATAAGGTGCTTTAGAAATAGGCTCCGTCCCTGGTTTGATTTCAATGGTGAAGTCAAATTCCCTTTTGGGTGGTAAACCTGGTAATTCCTCTAGAAATACATCTTTGAAACTCTGTAGCAGTGGGTATTGTTTCATGAATTCACCATCTTCTTCTGCAGATTCAGATATCTTTACTACATATAAGGTACATCCTTTATTTTTAGCCTTTTTAAGTTACATAGCTGACAGTTTCCTAACCAAAATTTCCCGTTTTACACCTTGAATCTCTCTATTTTCTACAGATCATCCAAACATCTTATATATTTTTCAAAGCAGTCCACTTTTTCTTTATGGTTAGCTAACCAATTAACGCCGATGACAACGTCATAGGATCCCAAAGGTGCAACATAGAGGTCAACTTCCGTGGAAAAGTTAGGTAAGTCAAGGACTGCCCCAAAAAGACACATACTAACTGTATGAACAGAGTTATTACCATCTTTGTACGGTCAAGATTTATCCATTTTTCTAGATTTTCTTTTAAGTTTCGAAGTGAGTTTACTAGAAATAAAACATTCAATAGCTCCTGTATCAAAAAGAATAGTTACAGGTATGCCAAATAACTTACCAGGAACTTCTATAGGTGTCACTTGCTTTTCATCTTGCTTGTGCTTCTTTCTGCACATATATCTTATCTTTCTTGATTACGATCATCCTTCTTCAAAGGACATTGGTTTGCATAGTGATCTTTGCCACAATTATAGCAGCCTCCTACAGGTCCCTTTTTAGGCTCAAAATTACTTCCAGCCTTAAAATTATCACGTTGGCCTCCATAGGACTTCTGCCCATTATTATAATTCTTGGCAAAACTATCCCTTACATTTCCAGCAGGCTTATTCGTTGTCATTTTCTTATTATTATCCACTGAAAACTTATTTTTGTTGCCAAACTTTTTCCATGGCCCCTTCTTGGGTGCAAGAGAAGTTGAAGAAGGGTTTGGAATCTTCTTCCACACTTCCTCTTTATGAGCAGAAATAGCCTTTAATTTCTATTCTTGCCTTATGGATTTTTCAACAACCCCTTCCATAGTGGTTGGGCTGTGAACATCAACCTCTCCTCCAATCATGGGGTTTAGTCCCATGATGAATTTCCGTATTCTAAACTTCTCGTCAGTTTGATACTACGGTACGTACTTGAGGAGTTTCATAAACCACTCCCAGTACTCAGTTACAGTTAGCTTCCCTTGAACTAAGTTCTAGAATTCTGTCATTTTCTGATCATAGAAAAGTTGTGGCAGCCAACGTTGCCTAAAATAGCCTTTAAATTGATCCCAAGTGATGTTAGTTTCATCAATATTTAGCTCAGCCTTACGGCTGTCCCACCATGAAGATGCTTCATGGGAAAGCTGATATGCTCCCCAAATAGCTTTGGTTTCCTCCGAGAAGTTTCTTATTGCAAAGTACTTCTCCATTTCGCTGAGCCAATTCTCAGCTCCATCTCCTAATGTGGTGCCATCAAATTTAGGTGGACTTATCCTTTTTATATCATTAGTGAGTTCCGCTACCAACCTGGCCTTTTTGTTTTCTAGTTGGACAGGTACATTTCCATTGTTATTACCAACACCCATATCGGGGTTGTCCTCAGGAGGTGGCTGATTATTATTACCAGCTTCATCTTCCTCCTCATTTCCCATCACTTGTTCAAGTACAGCCAAATGATCTCTTGTGTCCAATAGGGCAGCAAGAATCTCATCAAGTTTTGGGTTGTTGCCCCTTCCTCAAGTGGAGCATTATTCACAACATTTCCCCTTGTTCTAACCATTTTCTGTTACAAGAAAATTCAGGTTTTTATCAGATTATGGACACAATAGGTCCAAGAGCTGCAACCTTCAGCTCTGATACCAAGATGTAACATCCTCATTTTAATACTTTAGAACAAGAAATTTTTTTTTATTAGTGTTTTCTAGTTCTAAATACATAATTTAGAACACACAGATCATAACAATCATTCTTATAACAGATAACCATATGCAGCTGTAATGACTTGGTATACCACCGATCTATTCATTCCATGACTCGGTGAACTACCGATCTATTCATGTGTATCTTAGAGTTTGGTGTTTTCAACAGAACACTTCATTCTCATGGTTCTCTTCCCTAATCCGGGATTCTGAGTGCTCTGTCCAAGGAACCTATCTGAATAATTGTTACCATTATTCATCGGCATCACGTTCCTTAGACTAGGTGACATAGGACAATGTAATCAACAGCTTGTGATACTTTGGCCAAATATTTGAAACATACTATTCATGTTACTTATTCCTTGATGGCATACTTGTCAATCTGGAATACATCCTTCACCCCACTCCAATGTTATATAGAACATCTTATACTGACTTCTGTCAGTCCCCTTGCCCAATTTTTCACTCTGGATCGGGTTAATATCATAATTCACGTTATAAGGATGCCCTTGAAGACTAGGGGTAAGCTGACATACTGGGTCAACCAATGTTAACCCCGTGTGTCAGGGTACCTGAGTCTCAAAGGGCTGCCTCATAACCTGTCTATGGTCCTAACCAGTCTTGAAGGGAAATCTTGATCAAGTTTCAAGTGTAAATCTTAACGATCAATGCAGAAGGGTGTTGCCATATGTCATCTACATTGTTGTATCCTTGAGAAGATCCTAATCTTCTTGAAGGTACAACCCTGCAGTTGACATGTGTCAACATCCTACGAAATAGCCTCGAAAAGATGTACATACCTCCAAGAATTCACTTATGTTGAGTTATATTTGGATTACAGGCCCTCCTAATTGGGTAGCCTTCCCTAACCCTGGGTCCCACACTTCTTGAGTTACCTTTTGTAATTAGGTTCAGTTTTGCAGAGAAATTTTTAATAAGATTTAAGATTGTTTCAAGTTTTCGATTGGTACCTAACAACCTTGTACCCTCAGAATAGGACAACAGCCCTAAGTTTTCCCATTAGGAAAATAACTAAACCAACAAGGGTTCGTAACAACCTTAAAGACTGAAACATATCAGACTTATTACCATTAAGACATGGTGATTTATAACCATCAATTACATTGCTTTGAATTTGAACATTAGGAGAGTATTAGAATACTCTTCCAGTTATAGCTGCATTTTAGGGCATAGTTCAACCTCAACGTTCCCTAAAAATGCAGTGGTCTTATTTACAATTTTACCACAATCATAAGATGTAAAGAATTACTAACCAGAAAAATGTAGTACCCAGCCATATATTTAGCTAAGGCTTACTTAGGGAATCCATCTAGATTCCATTGAATATAATAGTAAGAATGCACTCTCATTCATACAGACAAAAGAAGATCATTTCAACAAATAAGAACACAACCACATAAGTAATATGTCCCCAATTCATTTATTTCCAAATCTATACAATTACAACCTATGCACCTCTGCATATTTTAATACAATAGTCTTCATAAAAAAGTAACTTTCTTCTATAGTACAATTAGAAAAATCATGTCGAATTCTTAAAAAAACCAGATTAAACAATCTGTGCATCATTTCGAATCTGCCCTTTTTACCACTTAAGATGACCATCTACAAAAATTTCTAGCAGGTCAGTTCAGTGGTGAACTGAGCATGATAAGCACTAATCCTTAAACAATTGCATTCCACTAATTGTTTTCATTAAACAATCCTGTTTAAATGACATCAATTTCATCAAATCCAAAATCATGGCTCACACTAGTTTCCTTTTTCAAATGACTGTATATCTTAATTCAAATCACAGACATAATTTCAACTTAGTCTATTTCAGATGATTTGTATAATACAAGAAAAGAAGAAAGGACATTCGGTAACATATGTACCTAATCATCCGCAAGGCCAAGAATAGTGTCAATCATGTTTGTTCATTCCAATTAAAGAAATAAAACCTTTTTAAGGTAAGCATCCAACAGGTTCGCATAAAAACAATTTAAGCAAAGGATAGATTACTGTCTCGTGCAAGATCACCCAGCAAACTACCATTAACTCTATTATACCAATTTTCAATCATTGATAAGTATGCAAAATTCTAACTACAGGGTTACCTTTATACAAGAGATAACAAACTGAGTTTAAATTCAAGACAATGGTACTGCCAGTAAATGAAAGGAGTCTTCTAAGTTAAGATCTCACCACTTACAATTTCTTCCCTCTTATTCTTAACAGTCTTGTCATCTCATAACCAGACAGTAGAGTTCCTTATAGGAATTCTAAAGAAGAGAACACTATAATTTCAAGAGAGAGAGTGAATACCTTCGTATTTTGAAATAAAAATTATCTTTCATAACTTAGAGGAAGGAACAGAGAAAATCAGAACTCTATTTTAATCAAGTTCAGAACTATACAACTTCCAAGAAGTAATATATATATACTCTAATCCAATCAGGGAAAGAGGAGGCAAGTAAAGCAACACTTAAGTTTAACCAAAAGCTTAAGTCAGGTAGAGCCGCCTTAAAAATTTCCTATAGATCCCTACGGTCTTACGATTATACATTAAACAAAGGCCAATAACGTTATAAAACGTTATAAACGTTCTAATCTCATACCACAATCCTGATCTAAGTAAACAGTCTACATTTCCTTCATTACTCGAACCATTTGAGTCTAAGAGTTAGGAAACTTTCCCATTACCACTTATTACCCATGGATCATAACTAATTATACCAACCATTGCACTGTTAGGTTGTTATATCATTTCAAGATTCCAAACCAAAAATGCATGTACAAAGTTAATTATTGAAATCTAAATACAGATTCAGCAATGCCCCAAAAGCCATCCTACTCATACCATTGTAGTTATCAGTGCTTTTACTGTACAAAAATAAATAAATCATTCAGTTGCATATGGGTCATCTCAATCCAAATTTCAACTACAAAAGAAAAGCATTAGTTGTACATAAATATACTTAACGACGTTGAAGTCGTTGTTTTTCTTTTAAAGTAGAATTCCTGACATTGTGTAATGTGGCCTTGAGAAGTAGATTTCATAGTCACCTCAGGGTAAAACACAGTCATACCTCAGCCACACATTAAACATAATTTACATTAAGGCAGATCTAAGATTTATCCATGAATTTTCCAGGAGTTACAGGGCTTATCCAAATATGTTTTCCCTTGAACATAACCGTGTTCCTAACATCCATGTAAAAATTGCAAAAACAATAGTTACACCAAATACTTCCTTACTCACAGAACCTGTATTCATAAAAACATTCAGACCCCTTTAAAATAAAAGTATAGGTTTTAGATTTCAAGCAACATTTCCAACTCACACGACTTAAACAGTCAAGTTTTACTAAATAAGCTAACACTCCAACCACAAATTCTATTACTTACTTTCCTGAACATGGACCAGTAATAGTTGGAGTTCATACGGCGAAGCAAACAATCAATAATAAAATTATATTCGAACAGTAAATAGATACAGTGGTGTTTTTCAAACACGTAACCATCTAGCACGCATTCTTTCATGGAGCTAGTTTATAATCAAATATCTCTAATAGATAAAGAAAACTTACAACACTTCCAACCACAAAGCAAAACTCCATATTGGATTCACAGCATGGAAAACAAGGATAATGAAGCAGGTTTCATCCAGGATCCAAACACAACCTAGAACCCCAAATCAACATAAAACCCAAATCATTGTTACCAGCCAAATCAAAATATGCATATATCATCAGAACAGAGTTGTTCTAATGAAAACATTTAAAGGAAAGAAAGATTTTAATAGTTAGGGCCTATCATGCCTGATAGTGTCGCTAAAAATTTGAAGAAGACCTCTGAATGCGCTCGCACCTTCTCTTCTTCTTCCACGAAAGATTAAACAACAAAATATTGTTACCTCCATGCCTTATATACTTCCCTTGACAGAGAAGTAAATTTGAAACTCTCAAAATTTCCATGCAACGAAGAGTAGATGGCTGGTTCAAAGAACCAGTGCTCATGTAGAGTGAAAAACAGAATGCATGGAAAACAAAACAACCAAGAAAAATTCCACTTGCATGCCTTCCCAAGAAATCCACGCTCGAGGCCCGATGCTCATTAATTGCATTTATTTTTATTCTCCCACCTATTTTCCATTGCCACCGACTACCAAAGTTGGTGAATGCTAAAACAACATAAACAAACATTCCCATTCTTAGAGATGTTGCCACGTGAGATTCCTCTAACAAACTTATCCTCCGCTAACTCTGGTAGCATTCCCTGTCCCCATCCTTATCCTTTCTTAAATGCCATGGAAACTACCACCCATGACTCGCGACCCTCCTTAGGTCCCCCTTCATAGCATTAGTTTAGGATAGGTTAGTGACTTAGGTTAGATCATAGGTAGACTTAGTCTCATTGCCATAGGATATAACATTAGTCACCCTCTATAGTGATAGGTTTAGTTAACCCTTAGGAGTATTAAGCTCATAGTTTTAGGACTAGGTTAGATTAACTAACCTTGCACATTAGGTTATAGTTTAGGTTAACACTACTAACCTTACTGATTCTAGTCTAGGTCCCTTAAATAGGACTAATCGATGTCGAATCGAGTTCAAACAGATCAAACATTCTGGATCGATTCCATCCCAGGCATCAAGTAAATTAAGCTTTAGATATAAAACATACACATCTTACCTGGCTTAAGGTCCAGGTCCTTCCTAATGTTATGATAAACTGAACTGATTCTAATTACCATGATCAGCCAGAGTTAACCTCTGGAATTGAACATTCAAAGCTCAGTCAGACTTAGTAACTCTCAAAAAGTCGATACCATTTGCTCATCCTGAATAAAATTAAAACATACCTTGGATCAATGCAACTGATCCAAGGTTGAGTCATAAAGGTGGATAAATCCACAATCATCCAGAAATCAGATTGTACTCAAATGTGAAGAATGAAAGAAACAAAAGAGTCCAAGCATATTCTAGTTCAGTCAAAGATCTTAAGAGCAGAAAAGATATAATCCAAATCAAGCATGACTTCCTGAAACCAAAGGAACATGTCCTTATATAGGAGAAATCATATATCAACACTTGAATGCTCGGGAGAAAGTATTGAACAACATTCGGGTGTTACAAAAAGTGATTAAATTGGTTCTTTCTACCCCATCTTACCCTCTTGAGATAGATGGTTCTTCTTTTGTGTGGTATTATTTTTAATCTTTATTGAGTTTTTTTATATATGTGGTGTATTCATCCCCTTTTCACCTCTTTATAAATATTAGGCGTGTTTCCCCTCTCTCCCATGGGATTGGAGGGAGGTTAGCTTGTCCTTATTATTGAGAAGTGACATGTGATGATGCCATTTGATTGGGTATACAACCAAGTAATTTCCTCTTCGGATTTTGAATATTTTCTAATGGTGTTGGAGCTTAGTTCCTTTTTGTAGAAATAATGGATTTATCAATAATTTTTTTGGCATGTTGTTCCCACTTAGTGGGAGGCTTATACACTTGAATTTTAGAGTTGTGTTTCTTGTAAATTGTATGAAAATAAGGAATGTAAGATGTGTTGTATTAGATTTGAAAATCCCTTTATTATTTCTTTTACAAAGTGTTTTGAAAGGAATAAGTTATGTATATGTATAAAGAGGAGATATTATTTTTCTATGTTATCTTATTGATAAAAAGAAATGGAGATCTTATTTTTAATCCTCTTGTAAGATTGTATTGAGGATTATATTTATATAATGGTTTAAGGAGATATTTTATTTCATTTGTTTATAAAAGGACTCTTGTTGTTTTTTTATAATGGAATAACATTTGAGATTTTCTTAGCTCATTGGGGTCAAAAATATAATTGTGTCCCACTTTTTTATAGTTTTTGTAACTTCAACAAAATATGTTTGATGACCAAAAATGATAAAACACATATGAAATGACCAAACATGTATTTTTATAAGCTTATAAATACCAAGGTGCAGGGCATCTAGAATTTACCTAATTTTTAAAGTTTTTATAATATTTTAAAATATTTATTTACTAGTCAAATTTTTTAAAAATGGCCACCAGTGGGACACACTTATATAATTTAACCCGAGGATAGATGTCAAACTATGGGTTGTGATGTTAAAAAGTGATTTTGGTAGATATGTTTTTAAAATTATTTTATTTACAATTCAAATCATTTATTATTGGTGGATTTAGATAACAAGAATAAGAAAATTTGGTTTTTGTGGTGTTCATGTCTAAATAGGTCAGAATGAAGCTCATTATTTAATTTATTTCTTATTAATCAATCAATCTCTTAAAATAGTTGAATATAAAGATATGCATGCATTATTATATTGTTGTATCAAGACATTCTAATTAGAATCACCACACCCACTTTATACTTTTGTTTTAATGTGTAAATGATAGAAAGAAAATTTGATTTTTAGTTTTATAGGAAATTTTTCTAGTATATTTAAAAATCCGTTGTAAATATTGAAGAAACAATGGTGCCAAGTGGATTTATATGTTTCAATAATGCATTGATATATATATATAAAGTTGTATATTTCCATATATTCTTGGTTATTAGAAAAATTATTTTTATAGTGAAGAAAAATGTATCCTTCTAGTTCATACACAAGTATGAATGAAAATAACATGTGTGTGTGTGTGTGTGTGTGTGTGTGTGTGTGTGTGTGTGTGTGTGTGTGTGTGTGTGTGTGGGTGTGGTGTGTGGGTGTGTGCGTGTGTGTGCGTGTGTGGGTGGGTGTGGGTGCGTGCGTGTGTGCATGTGTGCATGCGTGTGCGTGTGTGTGTGTGTGTGTGTGCGCGCGCGCGTGTGCGTGTGCGTGTGCGTGTGCGTGTGCGTGTGCGTGTGCGTGTGCGTGTGCGTGTGCGTGTGCGTGTGCGTGTGTGTGTGTGTGTGTGTGTGTGTGCGTGTGTGCGCGCGCCTTTGCCCACATGTGTGCATGCATGCACTGTGTGCATGTGTGTGTTTTGTAAGAATAATAAAAGTTATGAAATTTAAAATAAGGTTTATTAGTATTATTTTGGAAAATATATATACTATAAACATAAGTTTAAAATAACGTTGAATCAATAAGTTTCATTTTATTTTGATTATACAACATAGATAAATGTGCGTGTGTATGTGTGTGTGTGTGCGTGTGCAGCGCGCATTCGTGCACGTGTGCGCGTGAGTGTGTATGTGTCATTTGGGGTTACGTCTAGGACATATCTAGGCCTAAAAATGTATTCAAAACCATGTATCATGATTGAAAACAAAACCAACCATAACATTTGGTGCAACCCTATCTCAATATAGTCTCTTCCTTAAAACTTTACATTTAAACCTAGATGCCTCTATATCAACATGTGTGTGTGTGTGTGTGTATTGTGCCCTTGTGATTAACTAATTTTTTGAATAATGGTAGTTAATCTAAACTAGGATCACCATTAAATAACAATAAATAAAAATAGTAAATAAATATAGAAAGTGACCCAAATAATTAAGGAAATAGAAATGAAAACCATAATATTCAAAGAAGGGTTGGAAGGAGCTTAGTTGATCTGGACTATGTCGTAAAATAAAATGAATATTCTAGAATTACGAACAAACATGCATAGGTCCTGAAAAGGATAGATTTGAGTGGTTTGGCTGGACTAGGGTGCCCAGGAGAGGATCGGGTGCTTGTGGGTACCTAGTGCAGGTTTTAGGTGCCATAGTATATGAAGGATGTCTTGAAACAAGATTTTTAAGGTTGGATGATGACATAAATCCTTTGCTATTTGTCGCATGTAATTCACTACTCTATGTTGAATTTCATCAATGATCAATGATGAAAGATAGACATATAAAACCCCAAAACAAACATCAAACCTAAAAAATAAAAATGTAAATGAAGGGTTTAGACTTTCCTCATCTATCACAATAGTGGATTTATTAATCTGAGTGATGCACTACATCTCAAACTCGATGTAGTTCTATGTGCTTGTGTGTGTAATCATGCCCTAGGTGCTCTTGTGCCAGTCACACTTTTTGAAAGTAGTGAACAACAACTATGTGTAGAAAATGTAATAGAATGGTGGATGGAATAAAATAAACTTCCCTCCTATGCTTTTGTGATGAAGCTGAACCAACCTTGTGCCTTGTGATGGAGCTAGATTGATGTAAACGGATCCTTTGATGGATGCACTTTGTATTAGAGTAGGTATTTACCTTAGCTCATGTTCACCTAGGTACATAATTTACCTTTATTATATTTATTCTCACACACTTATGTGTGTGGATATTTATTATTATTTATTTAGATATTAGGAGATATTATCTAGTTGTTAGGTATAGTTCTTTCCTTGATCTATGGTATTGACTAGATCCTTGATGTCTAGTTCTCTCATAAATCTATGGACTTGACTAGTTCTTTGATGACTATTTCTTTCCATGATTTATGGCTTGATCTACGACCTTGATTGTTCTTAGATTGTTATTCCTTTCCTATATAAGTAATGCCCATTCTCATTGTATTTCATTGAGTTCCATAATAATATATGATATTGTTTCTCATTTGTTTGCAAAAGGTTTATGTAAAGTTATTCTAGCGAGTTTCTTTCATCTTATTGATCATGGTGTTTGATTAGCATCTATGTTCTTGGATTAGTATGATCTCGTTATCGTTCCTTTCAGCAACCTTAGGTGATGATAGTACTTGCTAGTTCTTGGTACCTCATTATGTTTTTATAACTTTATATTTATATGGTTCTCTTGTTTTAATTTCATAATTAACCCCAAAAAGGCTGACCAAAAAAATATGAAGTGCTCAAATGGAAAAAAAGCTTCCCAAAAGTGTGGGAAAGTGGGAAAGGATAAGAGCACCCCAAATAGGACAGGGCACCTATTGATGCCCCTAGAGTATTAGCCTAGGTGCCCTAGTCTAGCGCAAAATAAATTAGAATGATAAAATAGACTGGACAAGTATCTTGTGAGGGTCGGTAGTGGCGATAGAAAGAAAAGTAAAATGGACAAAAGACGAGGGGTTAATTAGTACCTTCTTTACTCAAAAAACATATGAATAATACTATGATATGAAGACTAAATAATGTCCAAAGTTTATGATTTTGTGTTTACATTTCCCCACTTTATGTTGGTGAGAAGAAAAATTGATAACATAAAGAGATAGAGATGTGTACCTGATGTCTATGAATATTGTAGTAGAAAATGCATCAAATAACTAGAAAAAGTGTGGAATGTAAAAATATGATACACCTTGGAAACTAAAGATGTAAAAGCACAAAAAGTGATGAGAGTGAACCTAGGGCAGAAATGCATGTGTAGTTGATGAATGTGTATGATGTACTTGCATGGTTAGTATGGTGTGTGCTTTGTTGAAAAATGTTGTTGTTGTTGCCCCCATTGTTGTAGTTGTTATTGATGACTATTTGCTTCTCATATGATCAAACCTGCAAGGAGAAGATGATCAAGAAGTCAAATACATATGTATATATGTAAAAATGCATGTATATGTATGTAATGTATGTAAATGTAAAGTATGAAAATGAAAAATGGAACATGTGCACCTAATCCATGTGATGAGAGAAAGGGTGTAAAAAGAGGATATCTTGTCCTGGGTTTTTGGGTGATCGACCATAGGCCAAGAAGTATAGGGAGGAATTCCATTATATCCTCCAACCTTTAACTACTTCCCTAAACATGTATGAAGAGATCTCTATACTTACCTAGTTTTTGGGTGATCTGATGCCACTGGCTGAAGTAGTGTAGAGAGGAATTCCATTATATCCTCTAACCTGTAACTTCTCCCTAGAATGCTAAGGACAACCATGTCCTGTAAAATCCACTATGTGTACGGGGTTCGTAGACTGGTCTGAACCCACTCATTGTATAACCCACAATGCCAAGGAGGAAACTAAAATAAACTAAACTGGTGTAGAAGCATTGTATAGTATGTAAACCCCAAATGATGCCCCTCTTTTGGGGCACATGTGATGTCACTGATAGGAGAATGCAGCCCCAAAAGAGGACCAACCACATGAACTCTATAACTCTTCCCTACAGGGGGAAGGGAAAGCACTTGGTAGAAACCAAGGCATGCATAAAAAAAGAGGCTAGCTAAAAAAGTGTTAGTATGAAAAAAGCATGCATGTAAAAACAATGTGTAAAGTACAAAACAATGTAAAAGCTACTAAGCAATGTAGAGTAATGTAAACACACAAGAAGAAAAAGTAAGCCACAAAAGTGGGTTATAAACATGGGACATCACTCACGATGTCACAAGACACACAAGGCCATCATGGCTACATACAAAAAATAAGTGTGCACACCAAACAAAGGGCAAAGGCCCAGCATATAATAGAAAACAAAAGAAACAAGTAAAAAAAATAGATAGCCATGGAAGCAAGTAATCCTTGCTAAAACAAATGTTGCACATGAAGCACCCATTAGCATGTTAGAAAGATAACCAGTATGTCAAAAAGTGTGTATAACCATATAATATAGAGTGCTAAGTACAAATGAAACAATAACACCTATGAGAGATGAATGTGGATGCCCCCAATAACCAATGTAGGATGGGTAGAAGGTGAGCATCCATGCTGCATGTGTAAAAGACATGTATCTATGATCACAACTAAGAAAAAGGTGAACGTGCATGTGTGTATGGTATAGATAAATGACATATAAGAGATCTAACTAGCATGTGTAATAAAAGACCATATACAAGAAAATGTAAGCAAGAGTAAAAGCAACCAAGATATGCAATATGTTGTGGATGGATGGAATGGAATGTAAGATGGATGATAGGAGCCATGCCCCCAAGTGAATGGAAATGTATGTAGTGAGGTTCATTTGGTTTTCCCCCTCAAGTCAAGAATGAACCATAAATGAGAGTGTGTCATCGGGAAATGGTCAAAAGTGTGTGTTGTGTCTAATGCGTTGTGATGAATGTGTATGTGTGTTGATGATATGTGACCTAGAAATGATGTGTGTGTGTGACTCCTATAAGCTGAAGTGTATATCATGATAAGATGATCGAAAAGAGTGATGATGTAGCCTAAAGCATATATCACTACTAGATGAATAGAGGGAGTGGTGATGTATCCTAAAGCGTATACCACTACAAGATGAAGGAATAGGTGACCATTTAGCCTATAGCATATGTCACTAACCTAGGAATGTCACATGATATAATTTGAGTGATGAATGTGTGTGTATGATAAGGTCCATTTGATTTGTAAACCCTGGTAGTTGAGTATGGACCGAGGAACTAAAGTGTGTCATAGGGTAGTGAGTGCAACATGTAGAAGATGATGTAGTATGTGTGATGATAATGAGATGACCATGTGATGTGTAAGATGTGTAAAATGTAATGTATAGTATGAAATGTGTAAATGTATGTATGTAATATGTAATGTGTGAATGTGAGTGACTATGTAGTGTGTAGGATGATGTAGTAATGCTATGAATAGATATGTGTGTAGGATATGTATGTGATGAATATAGTATAATGTAAAGTGTAGACAATGTATGATGTATATGAAATATGTAGTATGTATGTAGACTGTGAAGTGTAAGGTGTGTGTATAGTATGTATGTAATATGAGTATATAATGTAGACCCTAAAAGTGTGATACATGTATAATGAATGATAGTATGATGTGTATGATGTGCAAATGTGAAATGATGTAGACTAAATGTAGAATGTATGATGTAAGATGTAAGACATATGATGATGTGATGTGTGAAGAGATGCACACATGTAATACCTATTGTGTAATGTGTGGGGTTCATGTGTAGTAATTATCCTCAATAATCAAGTGTGAACCGAAGCACAAGAGTGTGTCATCGGTAATGATGATGCTAAATGTGTGTGATGAATATGCACATAGTGAGGATGTGATATGTGTATAATGCAAAGATGATATGATAATGGATGATGATATGAGGGGGGGATGTGTTAGATGTTATGCCCCCAAGTGTATAATGGTAGAGAAGGTGACTATGTGTCCACTATCAAGGAGATCATCATTATCATGGTCAAAACCTACTGGAGTAGCATCAAAAACATGATGAGCTATAGAGTGAGGAGGGTCATATAAGGACCCATTGTGATATAGTGTGTACACATTCATTACATATTCCTCATCAGTAAAGGCTATCGGTGGAAAATCATGAGCATGCCAATGAGAGATATTTGAGCGTAAGTGGGAGAAGATTCATTAGGAATAGAGATATTTCCAAAAGGCATAGGAAATGTAAGAAAAGAATGGTTAGATCTATCATACCACCAATATAGTCAAGCCAAGATTGTCCAAGTGTGAGTGGAGAATCACAAGGGGTATGTGCAAAAAAAAGATTGTCAAATGAAAGACACGTAGGCCATAAGCAACTATAATGTGAAAATAGCCATGATAAATATGTGGTGAATGAAGAGGTGGTAAGATGTCATTAAGTGTCATGCCAAACCTAACCAAACCATCACATGTGTACAAATAGTATCTAAGAAAGTGGAGTCAATTGGGATGTGCTTGCCAAAAGGACATGTTGATAAATAATGTGCATGTAAAAGGAGGCAACGGAGTTGTATAACCCATGGAGGAGAAGATGAAATAACATCTACACTATTTACTAGACCCTCGGTATAGTACCATAACATTAGTAGAGGGAGGGGTCTTGAATTTATATTCACTAGGCCATCGACCACAAAGGTTTCTTCAAAATAAGAGTCATCTACATCTATAGGAGTAAAGTTAAGTTGTCCTAATGCTTCATCAATGAGTTTGATAGCATGTCAAATTCATCATCAAAGTCCTCATAATCATTTGTGTGGGCATCATCATGTTGTATTTCTTTATCAGTATATTGTTAGGAGTTATACTAGGGGAAGGAATTGAAGGTGCCTCAATAGATGAAGAAGAAGTGGTCATTGGAGCGGGTATGGTGGGTGAGATGATTTTCATAGTATGAGTAGAAATAACCAAAGTATGCGTAGCAACAAAAGAAGGTAGTGAAGCACTAGATTGACCAATGTCATATGTGTCGAGACTACTATATGGGATACATTGTGGAGGTGGGATAGGTATAGCAGTAATAGGGTCTATGTGACAATATTTGAATGGTTCTAGATCTAGGTGATAGTATGTTCATAGCCATCATGCAAAAATTTGACACATTGGTGAATAGTAGATGGAACTACTTGCATTGCATGAATCCAAGGTCTACCTAACAAGAGATTGAATTGAAATGAGGCATCTATAACATAGAAATCAGTTAGAATAGTCTTAGGCCCAACTCTAATGTGGAATGAAATAGTTCCTAAGCATGTATGAGTGGTGGATTCATAACCTTGGATGATAGTAGAATTTCTAGAAATGAGAGTATCACTAATACCCAGTTGTTGTAAAAGAGAATAAGCACATAAGTTGATGGCTGATCCATTATCAATAAGTACTCATTTAATACAAGTGGTGCTAATAATGATAATAATAATGAGAAAAGGCACACATGGATTGCTTTTAGAAAAGGTGATAGATCTTCATCAGTGAAAGATATGACATGTGGAAAATTGTGAAGAGATTGTATGAGATGTGTAAAGGCCACCACGCAGAGTTTTATCACTTTCAATATGAATGGACATGAAGGAAGCTTCTAGTGTGTTATAACAATCTGGTGCATTACGTAATAAGTCATAAAGAGAAATCTTGGTGGGTGTATTTTTAAGTTGCTCAATAATGTCATAGCCCTTAGAAGTAGTAGGAGGAGTCTTCCAAGTAATGGGTGGAGGGATAGAAGTGGGTGGAGCCATAGGTGGATTAAGATGAGTATGATGAGTAGTAACTACATTAATAGATGGATCAGCCCTAGGTAACAAAGTGGGGAGGATGTTGAGTACGCACACACATAAAATCAATGAAGTAGTAGTAACTATACCGAAACCTTAGTAGGTGAAAAAGTAGGATAAGATGATTGAGTCATGACTTGATAAGGTGAAGACATGATCAAAAGAAAGGGTTGGATACATTTGGGTTCACCAAAATGATTAACTAAAATGTGGAATAATGGTAGTTAATATAACTAGGAACAACAATAAATAATAGTAAATAAAAGTAGTAAATAAATATAGAAAATGACCCAAGTAACTAGGCTAATGAAAATAAAAACCCTAATATGCAAAGAAGGGTTGGAAGGAGCTTAGCTGATTCAATGAACTTGTTTAGAATGTGTCATAAAATGGCTGAGAAATAGAGGAGGAAATGACTATGTTGAAAAGGTCCAAAAACAGATCTGGCTATTTGGGTGGATTAGGGCACCTAGAGAGGATTAGGGTGCACTGTGGGTGCCCTAGTCTATTGAGATAGGGTGCTATGGTCTATGTGAGGAGGTCAAAAACTAGATTTACAAGGTTGGATGATGATTTCCTTCTCATTCTATGCATGTACATGAAATTTTCTACTACTGTGTTGAATGTCATCAATGATCGTGAATGATGAAGATAGACTGTAAAACCCCAAACAAACATCAAACCCTAAAAATGAAAGATGCATATGAAGGGTCCGATATGACCTCAGCTGCACACAATGGTGGACTTACTAATGAGCACTAGACTACATCTCGAGACCCGATGTAGTTCTATGTGTCTTGTGTGTAAAATCATGCCCTAGGTTCTCTTGTGTTAGTCGCACTTTGTGAAAGTAGCGAACAATAACTATGTGTAGAAAATGTAATAAAATGGTGGATGGAATAGAATAAACTTCCCTCCTATGCTTGTGTGATGTAGATGAACTAGCCTTGTGCCTTGTGATGGAGCTAGATGGATGTAAATGGAGTCTTTGATGGATGCAACCTTAGGTGATGATATTAGTGCCTAGTGATTTGTCCCTCATTATGGTTTCATAACTTTATATTTATATGGTTCTCTTGTTCTAATTTCATAATTAACCTCGAAAAGGTCGACCAAAAGAAATATGAAATGCTCAAATGGCTAGAAAGTTCCCAAAAAGTTGTGGGAAAGTGGGAAAAGGATCAGGGTGCTTATCGGGCGCCAATACTAGCCTAGGCCCTAGTCAAGTGTAAAATAATAAAGAATGATAGAAACAAAATGTCCAAGTATGTGATGAGGTTCAATAATGGAGACATAAAGAAAAGTAAAATTCTTGTTTTATATACAATGTATATGTATAAAAACCTAAAAAGAAATAATCCCTACTATTAACCCCAAAATTTGAGTCTAGGTAGTAAAATTGTGGAAAACTCACAATTACAACTCCAATCTCATCCATGGAAGTTCCCATTAAAACCCGTGCAAACAAAATAAGAAAGAAATTATAAAAGAAAAGTGAAATATGAAAGCCTATAAGAAAATTAGGTTTTCTACTCAACCTAAAATCTATGGTTGAGATCCCTTTGATCTAAGGGTTGTCAACAAACCTAGGATGGGACACTTGTCAAGTGGACCCATTAGTTGTATTTTAAATTGTTAGTGGGATTTATTTCCGCCTCTCTTTTAAAATTAGATGAGTTTAATAATTAAACTTACATTAAAGATGGATTTTAGTGCTAAGGTTTAATTGAGCTAATGAGTGGTCAATTTCGTTAACCAAGAACCTAACTAAATATTAACTTAAATGGAAAAAATTATACCTTTATATAATTCAAGTTAGGTATAATTATTTTTCCAATGAATAAGACCTTAGTGAAATAAATTATTTCCCCATTGTTTTTGCTAGAATTAACCTATGATGGAAGATATAATAAATCTTGTGAAACAAAAGTTTATGTATATTACACAAAGATACTTAAAACTTAATTATTAACCATAAATAAAATTTAGGTTCCATATATTAATAAATAAAGTAGTGAAATAAAATACTATGTTTTGATAATCATGGTCGAATTGATAGTACACTTCAGATAATCACAAGGCATAAATTAAGTTGGTCATAATCAACATTCCCCATAGTATCCAAGCTTAATATTTTGGATGATATTAAAAATTGTAAGAAAATTTATACCTCCTTGCTAAGTGATTATTCATTGACATTTAACCTACACCTATGAAACATAACATAGAAATAAATTGTTCCAATTTTTATTAGTCAACGAGATTATTAGATGGATTGTTTTTGGGTCATAGAATCACGGAACAAATTTTTATCCAATTATTAACAAACCAAAAAATTCTATGAATATTGCAAATAAAATGGTATAATTGAATATATAATTTATTCGCATAGCTTTGAGTTATACCCTTATCATGAAATTGAATATTTCCATATTGATTCTTGTGTTATTGACCTTTCTATTGAGGATTTTTATTTTGACATGGGTGAAGTTTCGAGCAGCAAGTTGAACACCTTGATGAGAATTTAGAGACTAGTTTTGATTTGTTGGAGAATTTTAAGTTTTGGATTAAATAGATTTGGATTTTCACACTGATATTGATTTTCCATGTGAGTTTAATCTTGGTTCATATATTTTGGATTGGGAAGATTAGTTTTGTTTTAAGAAAGATCCTTTTTTTAATTAATTTCTTGGATATGGTTCCACAACTAGAGATTTTAAGCTCAGGTGATCCATTGTGTGCTATACTTTGGAGAATTTTGGTGATCATTTATGACTAAATTTTTTTGGTAAGATACTTCACATTAAAAGCACAAAGAATCTTAATTATCTATTATTATGAATGGATTTTTGATTGAATGAAATTAGGATTCCCTCTACTTTATACATAGTGTAAATATTTACAAGTACATAGCATTTTGTTTCAAATAATTTATTTTACACAAATAAAGAAGTGGGTTCTTATAATGTTTTTATCGAAGGATAGAATTCCAAAGTTTACATGTTATTGGTTCCTTTATATTATTGGATTGATTTGTCATTATATTTTATAAGAACTGATCCACTTGACCAAGGTATATGATTCATGGATACCCATAGTAGGTATCCGTTCCATAGAGCCAATGTTAGAACCCGAAATTGTCTTATTCATTTTTGGGTCCTAGAATTAATTTTATAAGATTTAGATGAATTTAGAGACTTTTATATCTTTTTATTTGGCTTGGTGATCATTCAAGGGATTTTAATTTTGTATTAATCTTATTGAGTTCATCAAAGATGCATGATTTTATTATAAAGTATAATCGACAACATCAACCATGTTTAATGTCATCAACCAAGTATTTGATGCTTTTATAGTAATATCACATTCAAAGGAGAAAAATAAACTTAAGGATTTAAATGCAAAACACCTTCACAAAATTAAGTGGAGAAAAAATTCGTATCGATAAATCTTTTGGTTAATTTGTCTGAATTTGGCTAAAACAAGATGAAGGAAAATGATGAAACATGGAAGTAGATGATATGATTTTGAGAGGATTTATAAGTGTTAATTTTAAGGCTTAGAAGGTTCCTAATTTTTTTATATTTTTACCACACATAACAATAATTAAAGGTTAGATTTGAAAACTTTAGGTAACTTGAACACAAAGTGAAAGTCATCTAAGGTATGAGAAGGAGGTCAAACACCCGGTCTTTTCCATGTCACAAAAATTTAGTATAGTTTCATACCATAAGGGATCTAGGATAGCACCATGTTGCTAAATCATAAACACTCAATAAAAAAATAATCTAGCAAGGGTTGGATAATCATGAGAATATAAGTATCAAAAATTGTCTCGGGTAGCACAATTTTGGATGCTCGGATACCAAGAGAGGGGGTTTCAAAATTTTGGCATGTGGTATAATTCCATATGATTTAAGACATAGGAAAGTTGGGGAAGGTAGTGAAGGATCCCATAAATTTGGGACGCAATGATTTGCATGGGGCCCAGTCATGGGTTCTCATTAAACACTAGTGAACTGGGAAAAGTAGAGAGAAAGCTGAGTAAAGAATAACATGAAATGATGTTATATGGAATATGCATAACTCAAACGTGAAGAAAAATAGCCCACTATGTGGCCCTTATAAGTAACTATTTATATGTCTCCATGTGTGCAAATCATAATCCATAATAAGTAACTATCTAGCTTCACCCTTTTAAGTAACTATTTACATGTCCCTTAGTTTTCTTATTCATGTAGTTGTTTAGTTATTTTTGTTTTAGGTGTTTGGGATTAGAAATAATTATGATCAACTTAGTATTATTGGAATTTTAGATATAGGAGAATATTTTATATGTTTAATTAAGTCATATTTATGATATGGCGATTTATAAGGTGATTTAATAAAAATAGATTTTACTATTATTAAACCCTATTGCAGAGTAACTTATGTAAAAACAGATATACAAATGCTAGAATATAATATGACACAAGAAAATAAGTATGTAAAGTAAAACCCCTAATAAAATAGGAGAAGTAAGATTAATTAGATGATTTATGCTCGATCTGGAATTGATCGAATGGGGAGAAGTGATGAATAGAATTGGTAGAGTGTCGGTATGGCACTTGTAAATTATGAAAGTCGAAATGAGGTTAGACACGTGAGCACTGGGATAGGGTAAGGTCACCTAGGAACTGGAGATTCCTTACGGGTGCTAGTGGTTATGTAGGGGCTCATGATTTGATCTCTAGTGTTTCACAAGGGTGTCACAATTACTTCTTATTGATCACTGTTGGTTGTTTCTTGATCACTTTGATGATACCTATAACCTACAAGACATAAGTTCACCTACATAAGCCCACAAATAAAATCAAATATAAATAAAGAATTATATATTATGGGAGTAATACTTGACCCCAACGGTCACTGAGAGTGAACTTACATTGACATTACACTACATATCATAATCCATGTAGTTCTTATGAGTGTTTATAGAAATGGTGCCCTATAATTCCCACTGGTTCAAGTTACACTTAATAGAGGACTAGATCTATAATGTAGAAATGTATATCATGTGTGGATGGAATAGAATAACTACTCCTTCCTATGCATTCTATGCATAATATACAATCCATTGTCCCTTGAATGGATGCTAAATGGTTTCTTTAGAGTGTTTTAGGTTCCTTTTTAAATGCGGGCTTAGGTGATGATAGTAATGCTTAGTGCTTGGTCCCTCATTTTTGAATTTCATAATTTACAAATGCAAGGTGGATCCATAAGTGAAAAATATGCCCAAAAGATTAAAAAAGACACAAAAGGAGTGAGTAAGATAGAAAAGAGCCAGGGTGCCCAAAGGGGACAAGAGTGCACAGCGCCGCCGTCCTGGTAGGAACTGGTTTCTACACCATAAAAGATAAATCATTAAAATTCCTATTGTGTTGTAGGGTGTGTAAGACCAAATATAAAAAAGAGACAAATAAAAGGGCTCAAAGATAGTTTTCAACCTGTAGTTTTCTCACTTAGGAATCATGTAAATGATAACATGCTTTTAGGACCTAGAAATGTACCCAAGTGTGTGATTTTGTGTCTACATTTTCCCCCACTTTACGTTGTTGAGTGAATACTTAATAACATAAAGTAGATAAGATATGTGTACCTTATGATCCTATATAATGTGTGGTGAATAACATACCAAGTGGAAAAGTGAAGCATGGAAACTAGAAAAGGAAAGTAGCATGTTGTCACCAAATCACTCCACCCTCTAAATGACCACTTGATGGATAGGGAATTCGGTGTAATTGGGTAACATGGGATTACCTCACAAGCTATGGGACTTGTGGCTTGAGGTGAACTTCTGGAGAAGGTTGACTTCCTCTTCCTAAACTAAAAACAACACTACTTCTAATGCAATAAAATAGCTAACTAGACCTATACTAAAATTTTCATGGAATTTAGGGAGAGATATTTTCAAGAAGTAAAACCTATACTAGAAGTGGTGATGCACCAAGAAAGGGTTTTCGTTAGATGATTTTCTATCTTCCAGTGAAGAAGGATGAAAATGAGAAGGATGAACAAGTACCAAAACTCATCTGCATACAAGGCTTCACTCCCAAATAAGCACAAAACTCCCAAAACCACGCAATGGAAACTTGAAGTTGCACAGTATACCTGAAAACATGAGAAAGGCACAATGAAGTAGAAAAATGATGAAAGGACCAATAATTAGTCACGAACACAATTTTTATTACTTCAATCACGTGCACAATGCATCATTATAGTAGGAAGAAGCAATATTTGCCATTACAATCTTGGAGAAAAGGCTTGAAAGTTCCCAAAATCCACAACTAAACTTGTGAAAAGAGAGAGGAATTGGAAAATTTCTAACCCCTTGGAATGAGTTCCTCATTTACATTTATAGAAAATCCCAAATTTGTGAGAGAAGGGACATAAATCCTAAATCTTGGGCCAAAATGTAGCACATGTTGGCCTACATTTTTAATTACATTATTAATTGTACCCATAAAAAAACATTCCATTATGACTTCATAAATTTTAAAAATTTGATCTAATCTTCCATTTAATTAAAAGTATATTAAATATTTTTAATAAATTCCATTCACGCTTTTGGTGTTTCTTCGGATGAGGTTTTTGGCTATTGTTTTTAAAATGACTCGCCAACAAGCTAACCAAGCTACCTTGCACTTTGTTAAAACAAATATTCGCATTCATTTTTGCATTAGCGAGTCTCCCAAGAATGTTGCAACGAAAAATGCTTTACACCACTTACCTTGTGACTTCAACACCAAGTTACTTATGTCAGTTCCACCTTTAAATGCCATCTTAACTACCTCTCAACTGATCTTAACGACTCCCTTTGCATAGTTGTTCTGCATACAATTTGACATGATAAGCCCACTTATATCCCGCTTGTGTTGGGTGACATGCCACATTTTACCATATTGGAAGGTTCCCTTTAAATTATTAGCAACTCCGTCTCTACCTAAATAAAATCGCCATGTGTTGTGCCGCTCAATTGAGTTGGGTCAGCCTTATCTCCTTTGAAATTGGTGATGAATTGATCCATGGGTTTCACTTGTCCTTCACCTATCCTAGAGTTTCATTACATCACCCTCTTCTCACCATATTCCCATGGCGGAGCCATATGTCCCTTGGGAAACAGAACCCCAAATTTCCTGGCCCAATTGCCTCAAATTTCTCATGGTCTCGGACTCCTGTAATTCCTCGAGCATGGAATTTCCACCTTGGATTTCAATTGCTAAAATATCAAGCTTGTCCCAACATTTCCATATCCCCACGAGCCCTACCGAATGAACTCTTTGTGCATTGGTGAGTCTTTCGTAATCCACGACCAAATATTTCCATGAACATCTAAATTCCTACCATCTCGCCAAACTTATCTTACCTTGTCTATGAGCTCATAAATCTCCACCCCTTTCCATGCATGTATGCCAACTCGACCTTTACCCTATGTGTTTCTCAATTATCTCCCATGCCTTCTTTACACAAGATGCCTTTAGTGTAACTTTGAGCTACTCTTATCTTCATTGTCGAGATGTCAAGTCATAATTTAATCTTTGAGCTCTAAGGCGTATCTTAAAATCAACTCGGATTCATCAAATGCTGAGTTCCTCACCTCACCAACGCTTTCTAATTCTCTTGTGATTTGTCACACTTTGGGTCTCTACACATTCAAACTCAAGACACCTTCTTTGTGAACTCCCGAGATCAATGAATGTTCCTCTTTCATGTATTTACCCCTATGAATACATATGTGAGAGTCAACCACCTAATATTTATCATTATTATCCCTCGGGTCCTTCATATTGACTAGGTTTCAATGACATTTATACTCTTACTGAGATGTCGGTATGTGGTGATTAACTTGACAATTATCTCACTAAATAGCTCATTGAGAAGATTGATAAGTCTGCAATGAGCTACTCACCGAGATTTTTTTCTCAAAGCCTAATCCTAACCATTTCAATAGGTTTTTTCCAATTTTTCATTGTCCCTCAAATATTTTAAGGGTTCTTCTAGCACTAGGGCATCATGGAGATGTATTAAGACCCTTGAAAATTTTATACACAAATTTTGAACGTTTTACCGAGAAATAGATAAATGTGGGCCCCTAAATGATAATTTACTCATTCAAAATGAACCATTAGCCTCCAAAACCTAAATAAGGGATAAGTAGTCCACAACGATTTCAAATTTTTTGAAGAACTGTAAAAAACCCATCAAACACAAAATTAACGTGAAATGTCCCAAAATGTCTCTTGAAGGCCTTTCAGGTACTAGAGCACAACATGCCCCTTGCAGTCCAATTTTCCTCAAGGGGAAAATTTGGATAACATTTTTGGCGACTTCTTGGGGATGAGTGTCTACTAAGCATGGTTCGGGTAGCCTTCAACAATCCATTGGTCATGAATTCAATGTTGTGATGCTGGTTAAAACAACCCACTTGAGACCCATGAACAAACTAGGTCTAGTTAGAAAATTATGGAATATTTTTTTATTAGGAGTTAACGACCAAAGTCTCACAAATAGTTAAATTCAACTAATAACTTATCCCATTATAATAATTACTGATTTCACATTATAAAGCAATAAATGTAATAGGTCCACACCTAGCTCAAATCTCCCTAGGAATTAAATTAAGCACCGATTACAATGACCTTTTAGCTAAATAGTCCCACTGAATAAAATTTAGGGTTAAGGGACCCAAAAACTTAAATACCCAAGGTATTTAATTCAAGAGTAGGATTTAATTACGGTGAGGACGGGAATACATATTTAAAACAACGAGTAAGGTCTCACTAACCCACTCACAAAGCTTGATTAAGAGAGTCTACAACTAGGTTACAAGGTAACAACCGCCACTAACGGGTTCCAAAGCAACTCAAATCCACTAGAACAAACTTCTCTTTTATAAACAATTCTCGGAGGTCATAAGGTCCAAAACTTAGGGCTAGAAGTTTGATTAGGTTCGGGGAGCAATTTTACTCCCATACCTACTCTTTAACGGATCATATTTTCAACTTGATTTTCTCATACTTAATGCTTCCAAAATTTCCATAAACCATTCCCAATGGATAAGAAATTTTCTCACCTTTATGGTGATATAAAGAAGTCTTCCTAAATCCTTATAGAACTCAAGATATGAGTGGGCGGAGTTTTTAGGTCAAATTTTCCCCAAGGGGACACGTGTCGAGAGGAGGGGAAACCTTTTGGTGGATTGGTGGGTCGTGAGGTGGCTTAAGGAAATTTTCCTTGCATAGGATAAATTTCCCAATTGTGCCATGGCTCTGCGGTCCTCCAAGGACATGTGGCGGCCTCACGAGTTGTCACCGGAAACAAGGAATGGAAGGGCGAGTGGCGAAGGATTTAGGGCACATCACCTAAGGAAGAGGAAAAACCAAACAACACTCCCACACGCACGGGTCTCAGGGACACGTGGTGCTCCATAGTTTGTCATGAGAGAAGGGAGAATAAGGGGCATGGAGTGGTGGTAGAGGTTGGTGATTTTCACCAAAAGGGAAAAAGAAAAAAAATGACGTGTGGGTCCACATGCCCATAGAGGAAAAAAACCCCACGGCGAGGTGGGAAAATGGAGATGCGGGGGAAAATTTCAAAATTTTCCAAATACCAAAACTGAAAAAAGACAAAGGATCCACCACCCCCTTCCCCCATTGCCATCCCAAGGTGCCACGTGGCACATTCTTATTGGCTGCGGGCCGGCGGGCTAAAATGAAAAATTTTCCCCAAAATTTTCAAAAAGGCTAAGGAAAAAAGGAACCGCACCTCCACCATAGCCCCAAGAGGAAATGTGGTGCCCTTTGATTGGCTGCGGGTCGTTGGAGGAAAAAGTGAAAATTTTCCCAAGTCAAAATTTTCAAACAAAAATTTTCTAAGGAAAACGACGGAAATTTTTGGGTTGCGATGGGCGCTAGGAAAATTTTCCCACATTTTGCCACCAAGGCACAAAAACTTAAAACCTTGAGCTAGAAAGATAAGTTTTGGGCAAATGAGGACTTTTTGGAAAGATCTCGATGCCCTCTTTGCACAAGAAGCATAAATTTTACTTTTTGATATTTTTTAAGGGTCAATTTTGTAAAAAGGATCATAGGCTATAATTAGTGAACTGACAGTTTTCAAACTTTTCAAATTGATTAAATTGATCTCCTCCTTCACTCAACATGTCAAATAGACATGGAGGATTGATCGAGGAGGGTTTAGAGTGTTTTAGGAAAGTTAATTTGTTGATTGATTCGAAATTGCATTTTTCCAACAAATGACAGGATATGGTTGAGGAAGAGATTAATCTCATTTTTGCAATGTAAACTTTATCTTCTTAAGTTTCCATTGTCAACTTGAATTCCTTATCATCTTGGCATAATAATTTGTAACATTTTAAATTTGATTACCAAGTGCAAGTCTGGACTATATAATTTGATTGCATTCCTTTTACCAGGTTTAAAAATTATACACAATGCAAGAGATTAGTTTCATCGAAGGAGTTATTCATTCATTTTTATCATATAGGTATGGTATTTACTTCCTAAACTAATCCATCACATTCGAGTTGATTCTAAACAATGTATTTCCATGTTAAATTACAAGTTCGATTTCAAATTTAATATATTTTAAAGAGAAAAATACAAGTATAGTTCCCACCTATGTGTTTCCTCTTCTTGCAATTAAACATAGATTACATTTACAATAGAAATTCATTTCCAAAGTAACAATGTGAGTTTGAGAAAGTAGAGTATTCATTTATTGATTTCTAACAACAACTTTACAACTTATTCCTTTCTTTTAACTTAAAAATACAATATACAATACATGTGACATTCTTTCACATTCCTTTTCAAAACAGAGAGAATGGGATATAACTCTTTACATTTCTCACTTCAATTTCAGTCTTTCATCATCAATACAAGTATCTTCTCATTTAAAATAATTATACAAATCATCCACTTCAAAGTGGGAAAGTATTTTAATAAAATTGCTCACAAGAAGGGATTTGTCAAACTGTATATTCCTCTTACTCAAAACATCAACATGCTCATTTTCTCTTTTCTCCAAGTTAATCAAAACAAAAGAGGGGAAAGGAAACGCTCTCCACCCAACCAAGACATCCAATGAAAGGACAAGCCTTCATTCATCATTGGCCCCCGAGCCCTATCCAAGATACAATAAAGATGCAATTCAACCATGGCAACAAATGGCTTCCACAACAAAACATTCTTTCACACACACATTTCTTTTTTAAAAATACAATGCAACACCAAAAGAAAATAGTAGTTCACAACTGCATTCAACAACATTTCAAAGCGTAACTCGAGGCTTGATCTTGCAAGCCAAAGGAGCAAGGACTATGGGGAAACTACTTATGCCTCCCAATTGGGAATTGGGCATCCACCTATAATCATACCGCTAGTATAACATATCATATCTCATAAACCTTATGCCTCCTAGCCCCTCCTTATGCCGCTCCCACAAAATTTTCCCTTATGCACCCCCACAAGTAAGAAATGCAAGTTATTTCTTTTCCATGGTGGATCCAAAACCTAAAAATCCCTCCATAAAATTCTGATGCCCATGGCATTTCCCTTATGCCCCCCACAAGAATTCCCCATAGCCTTCTCCTACACCATTCCTAAGGAAGTCTACCCAACCAGCCAACAAATAAAACAATGCATGCACCATACACACAACACAATAAGAAAATAACAGCAATAAGAAAGAAATAGAAGCCTACCTTTCCATGGTATATATTTTTTCCAACATCAAGCTCTCAAAGCCAAGAACATAGTCCAAAACAACAATCTCAAGTAAGAAGTTATCTCCAAATTCCTCCACAATCCACAAGAGCTCCAAACAACAAAAATGCGCCCCAAGGGAGTTTGCAAAAATCATTCAACAACCAAGCAACCGTCTTTTCCAAAGCTTCTCCAAAGTAAGAGCTCCAATCATAAGAAAAATGCACCCCAAGCTTGCATACCAAATGTTTCAACAACCACAAAAGAAGAAGAGAGTTGGTATTATATAGAAGAGGAAGGAAGAGGATGATGTGGATCCATGTAGGATGCCACCTCAAACATCCTCAATTTCAAACACAAAATACAAGATTTCATTCTCCCAAGCACAATAAAGAGGTGGGTGAAAAATGACAAGTTACTTACACACACAAAAGAGCCCACACCTAAAGGGACGACAAAATAAATGAAATGTAAGAAAGTGCAATTAAAAACATGCACAAGATGAATAAAATGCATTATAAAATTCACCAATCACTTCCCAAACCATAAGTATAGTTGGTAACATAAATTTAGAGGCATGGGACAAGTTTTACTTGTCCCACAAGCCTCAAAACAACTCCCAAGGAAAAATTCGAATTTTTCATAAAGGTGGAGTATTTCATACTCCAAAACCGACTTACACAAGCTCTTCCACATCTCTTACAAATTAAATACAAACATCCAACAAATCTTATAATTACTTTCCCATATCCCAATTTAATTTATTTAAATTTTAATCAAATGATTCTCACATAAATCTAACACAATTTTAATTAAATAAAAGAAGGAACACATTACTAATAAAATACATACAACAATAAATAAAAGAAACACATTAATAAAATACACAAACCCACGGTCACATATAAAGATGATTTCCCCCTCGTGGGAATCTCTAACAAACAACACATAACACAATAAAATAAGTTGTCATGGTGACCATGTTGAATTCACACAGAATTCCATTTTGGTTGGTCTCCGATCCCCCGATGTTTTTTTGTGATATTTTAAAACCTGCAAAACAAAAATGCCTCCTTCGGGCTCGTGGCCATATCGAACATCAAAAATGAATATATAATATAATCATGAAATAATCTATACATATGAATCATGATATTCATTAAGGCAATCAATGAAATCATTTACAATTTATATCGACAACTATGTCATCATCAAATAATTTTCCTTTTCTAGGTTTATTCATAATCTCCAAAATTACATGTCCAAATAACTTCCACTAAACATCCATGTCAATAATATATCATCATCCACATGTGAGTGTCTCTAATAATCATCATGCATTATATATAATCAAATTCAACAATAATCTAGGATCTGACATCTAACTCCATATTAAATCAAAACTATTAAAATGTCATCATATAGTCTACATATCATGATCAATAATAAAAGGTGCTAAAGGGTAGTGTGCACTACAAATGTTAGCATCCTAAAACTGATCGATCCTTTGTGATGGATCCTAAAGTCTCCTTGGGCATTGCTAATATTGAACTTGTTGATAATGTTAAGTAGGAAGTATATTGAATCTAATGATTGCTTGGATTTTATGGCACACTGCTGGGTATTTGAATGAATCATATGCTAAGTTTGGGATATCATGAAACTCTTGTGGAAACTTGAACCTTTTCCTTCCTTTAAAAAAATTACACCTTCGATACACTATGTAATGGAAATGACAAAACACAACACACATAATAATGATGAAAACAAAACAACAACGATGAAACACAAAACAACAAACAATTTGTAAATAACTTAGAGGAAAACATCTAACTAACTATACGGGGGTGAAAAACTCTCAAAAACAAGCTTTGAGATGTATCCCATTCACATGAATGGGTAGTTATTCTCGATTGATCCTAGATAAATGAAATTAATTCACCTCCTTGCAACTTGTGATAATGTATGGCCCACTCTAGAGAGCATCGAACTTGACGTGCATGCCTAGTTTGGCTCACGACATCCCACTATAGAACTAAATATCCCTCTTGGAAATTCCTATTGGATTCCTTCTTGTCAAAATATTTCTTAACTTGAGCTTGATGTTGCTCCAAAGTCTTCATGGCCTTGATCCACACTTCTTCTAAGTCCATGAGCTTAGCAAACCTAATTGACATAGGATCATTCTCCATAACCTCAAGTTGATGTGATAACTCCAAAGAGGGTAATTCCAAGGATAGTAGAAGTTTTTCTTTTCTTCCATAAACTAGCATGAAAGGAGAATTACTTGATGGCCCTTTTAGGTGTGATCCGTTCTTCCCATAAAGTAGTATTAAGTTGTGTGTGCCAAGTCCTTCCATTGTGTGCTTGATAATGCTTTTGAGATTCTTGTTTCTAAACTTAATCAATCCGTTTCCTTTTGGATAGTAATTGGATGAATTTTTGAGATAAACTCCATTCTTAACAAATAGCATTCACTAAGCTTCGGACCAAGAAAAGCCATTTCATTATCTGAAATGACTATAAATGGAACATTGAACCTCATCATTATGCTTTGTTGGTAATCAAGAACTGCCTTTTCATTTCCCTCCTTTAATTCTACCACCTCTTTCTATTAAGTGAAATAATAATTTTTGGTAAGGACCCATTTATTTCCATCACTGGATGGAGTATTGACCATACCAATGAAATCCAACCCCCATTAAACAAAGGGTTGATCAACTTGAATTGGATGTAGGGGAAGGGCTGCCAAATTATACTTTCCAAAGAAAAGGCACATTCCTTGCACTTCTTTACCTAGAGATGGGCATCATTAAATAAATCAGGCCAATAGTAGTCGACCCTCATGATTTTGCTAGTAGTTGTTCATGCAGAGTAATGCCCTCCCGATAGACCATTGTGAAACTCTTCCAGTATCTTACTTACTTATTATGGCCCTATGAATCAAAGAAGAACACCATTCAAATCCCTTTGAAAGAGAACATCATCTACTAGAACATAAGGAATAGGTATCAAGACAAAACTTCCACCTTTGAGTCCTATCCATGTCAATAAGGTATGTTTTTGAGAGAAGGAAGTCCTTCATCTTTGATAACTAGTCAACTTGATCATCACTTTCATCATTATTCATAAGCATCACATCCTCATCACTTTTCAATTCCAAATCTGCAGCAAGCTATTGAAAAAAACCTTTACCTCTGACTAGCTTAGTAACCTTGATGTGTACATCATACTCCATCACCTTGGTAATCCACCCAACACATTTCTCATTCATGTCTTTATTCAGCATAAAATCCTTAACACCTAGATGAGACAATCAAATGAATTATTTTATTGGAAAACATGTTCCTAAACTTTTTCAAAGCCCAAATAGTAGAAAAAACTTTCTTTTTAACAAATGAATATTTGATCTCATAGTATTTTATAGAATTTCGAGGAAAGCAATTGGTTGTTCCATCGGATCTTCATTATCTTTGAGTGAGGATCCATGAAATACTCTCCTAACTTGAAAAATCATAAAGAATAAAATCCTTATCAAACCTTGGATTAACCAATGTAGGTGCTTGAGAAATGAATGTCTTAATGACTTCAAATCTCTACTTTCCTTCCTTCATCAATAAAAAGGCAAATTTTTCTTCAACATGGTGTTAATGGTTTAGCCAATGCTATGAATTGAGGAATGAAAATCTGCATGAAATTTATGGTTCCCGAAACTCTAAAGACTTTCTTATGACTTGGGAGATATGGGTGAAAAATTGAATGAATTCTACTCAGATTAATAAAAATTCCTTCTATTGAAACAATATGCCCTAACAACTTTCCTTTATGGACTTTGTAAAAATACACTTCTTAGGATTAAAATGAAACCCTATTTTTTTAACCTCTTGAAAAGCTTTCTTAGATGTGCAATGTGATCTTACGTAAGCTTGGAGTACATGGTTATTGTTGATGCAAAATCACAGCACCCTTGGATGTTGATCAGATTTCTAGGTTGATCACTCTAGCATCCAGTGTGATTGCACAACATTGACTCCTTTCTCCAAGTGTGGGACTTGCAGAAATGAGAAAGGAGTCTCTAGAGAAGGCTGGTTCCTATTCCTCTGTTCAGATGCACACAAAAATGCAGAGGGTTACTCAAAACCTAATCTAATCTTGCCAAGGAGATAGGGTAAGAAGATGCGTAAAAATAAACCTAAGCTAACAGAGGTGATGCACCGAGGAATGAAGAACATCTATCTTGCCAATAAACACAGACCATTCAAATGTGATGCAAGATCATGCACAGATAACAAAATTTGCAGTGAAAGACTAGGAGGATGCAAATGAACACAGAGAGGGTTGAGAATCATCCACGGTCATGCATTACTTGATCTAAAGGCCGATATAATACACTACAAAATGCCAAGAGGTACAATTACATTACAGCTTTCAAATGGGAGGTTTGAACTCCACAAATTCACCTGATAAAGAGAAGAAGGGAGGAGCAAAACAAGAATGTTCGACCTTTAGAAAGAAGCCCCTCTTTACAATATATAGGAAGAATGAGAGAGGGAAGAGAGAGGAAATTCAGATCTACCCCAACCACTTCTAGGTCACATTTAGTTCATCTCATCATGGCGAAAAGTGAATCCTAGCAAAATGGTGGGTACTGCAAGCGAAACGGTGGAACCGTCTGCATTGTATTAAAGCTGGTTGTTGAACGTCACTTCTGTCTATTATTACGTGCCAGAGGCATTTCTCAATTTTCTCTCTCCAAACTGAACCAAAATTCAATATTGACCTGGAATCGTGTAGAGAATTTCACCATCTTTCCATTGATATAAAGAACGTGAAAATCTGAGCTCTGGATCGAAAGATATGGCGATCTGAAGATTTAGGGTAAAAACGCCATTACAGAGCGGCGGGAAAATATTTAAATTTTTGCGCACTCTGCCACTTGGATGACACGTGTCGGGCGCTGATTGGCTACGTAATTCTCTCTCCTTGCCTTTCCGTGGGTTTTCCTTGACTTTTCCTTGTGGGCCCTTAAACTTGGACACGTGGCACTATTTCATTGATTCGGACCTGAGGGGTGAACTTAGCAACTTTTCAACCTTTTGACACATGGCACGTTGCATTCGTTGCCGCGTTCTTTCGGCTCCTCGCATCTTCCACATAGTTTTGGCCCCAGATGTCCCAAACCATCCGGGATAAAAATCTTCAAACCGCCCGATTAGGGCTTCCTTGTCCCTCCTTGCGGCGAAGACACATGGCAAGATTTGATTGGCTCTTGGCACTTTCAGCTTTTCGCGTCCCACGTGTCCCTTTGTCCCAACTGTCCCAGACGAAAGTTCCCTGTTTCGGCTGATCTAGTCAGTTTGCATCCTCTGCGTACCTTTGTTCCAATCGTCCCATCGGTATGCAGGACAAATTCTTCTCAACCGCTTGAAATGGACCACCTTTTCTCTCGGCCACTTTACCTTTTCACGTCCTTCGCGTCCTTCGCATCCTCACGGCCCAGATGTCCCAGCCTTATCTGCATAACAGATTACTCAATTTTTTTCACCTTGGTGGTTCACCCTTTCGCGTCCTGTGTGTCCCCACGGCCTAGATGTCCCTTTCTTTGCATGGACCACTGGTGGCCTTTCGGCCGATTCATGCTTTTACGTCCCAACTGTCCCAAGGACCACCTGGACCAGGACTTAGCCGATTTTCTTCATTTTTTCGGCCTCAAGCCTGCAAACCCGAAATGCCTTAGAACAATCCTGCAACCATATTTTTTGCATCTCTTCCATTTTATCAACCTGTTGGGATTCCTTCTTGGACAGGAGAGTTAGAAGGAAACCGAGGGGACCCCAGAAAACATGATTTTGGGCTTTGAATCATATACTTGCTCGGGACTGACAATCTGATGCATGTTATCAAAATTACCCAGGGGAATTTTGGATAACATTTTGGTGACTCAGCGGTCATCTGCTGCTAGATGAAGAATAGTCACTACTGAAGCATCCATTGGGCACGGAGTCATAACACAAGCCAACTTGATCTCGATCTCGATCCTAATATCTTTGCAGCTCATTCTTCGAGAGCACTCAACTATAGAAATCAACCTGGAGCGACAAAACTCAAACCCAAAGCACTTAGGGAAAAAGAAACCTAACTACAACAAGACAATGTGCATACGCACTTAGAGGAACTGAAATCTAGGCTAATATTTACAAGGGTAAACCTTTTCCTTTTTAGTAGCAATGTTTAAGATAGATTCTGTTAACTGGAATCGGGAGTTCTTCTCCATCCAATGCAGACAATTGGAAGGCATTACCACCTTTACATCTCGTGACCATGTAGGGGCCATTCTAAATGGCATCAAACTTGGAATGCCATCCGTTTCACCCGATCTGCATCCCATTTTAGAACCAGGTCCCCCTCCGGGAAGGTCCTTGCTCTGCCTTCTTGTGAAACCATCTTTTTACTAAGGTCGATCCTTTTCGGTCATCAAAGCTGCATGTTCTCTTATTTCTTCCAATTCCATCAACTCTACGTACTGGCCTCCATTGGTTTGAACTCGACAACTCCAACTACTTCATGAGCTGCAATGCTTTGGAAGTTCTAATGATATAGTGCAATCTTGCCTCTTTCCCATAGACCAATTTGTAGGGAGAACTACCTGTAGACCTCTTTGGTGTTATCCTGTCAGCCCATAATGCTGATTTTAGCTTGGTATGCCATGTCCTTTGGTTTTCATCTAGAGTTCTTCTGATGATCCTTAGCAACTTTTTGTTCATGGAATCTGCCTATCCATTACCCTGTGGGTAATAATTTGAAGAGGTGCTTAAATAGATTCCATTCTTGACAGCCCATTCTGTAATCTTGGAACCTATGAATGCTAATGCATTATCTGATATGATAGTGGCTGGCACACCGAACCTGGTCACTATTTCTTCATAAAAGTCTAGTATGTTAGACTCACTTGCCTCTTTGAGTGCCACTGCTTCGGTCCACTTGGTGAAATAGTCCATTGCTGTGAGTATCCACTTGTGACCTTGACTCGAATTGGGATTGATGACTCCAATGAAGTCCAGTCCCCATTGCATGAATGGCTGATCTACTGAAATTGGATGAAGGGGCAGCGCTGCTAACCTTCCTTTTCCTGTGAAGAATGCACATTTCTTGCACTTTCTTATCCATGTATAACAGTCACTGAACACTGTGGGCCAATAATACCCTGCCTTCATTATCTTGAGAGCTTGTTACTCGTGGGGTGAAATGTCCTCCGGAATCTCCATCGTGAAAATCTTGTAACACCCTCTCAATTTGACCTATCCCAATGCACCTCAGTAGAACTCCATTGATGTCTTTCTTAAACAAAACACCATCAACAAACACATATGGAATGGCTTGTAATCTAAAGTATCTCCTCTTTTCTTTGCTCATTTTTGGAGGGCATAGGCCTATCTGTAGGAAGTGTATCATATTTTGAGTCCAACAGGAGTGGGTACATTATCATTTTTCTTCTTTGACCATCCTGTAGTACCAAGACATGCCTCTTTTCCATTACCTGCTTCAACTTGCTGACTCAAGGCTAGTTGTTCGCATAGTCCCTTCCCACGTACTAGTTTGGTGACCTTAATCTCGATGTCATATTCCATGACACGGGTTATCCATCCTGCACATTTCTCATTCAGATCCTTGTTTAGAAGGAAGTCCTTGACTCCCGCATGAGAGACCAATAATTGGATCTTGTTGTTTGAGACTAGGTGCTTGAATTTCTTTAAACTCCTGATCACTGCAAGTACATGCTTTTCAATGAAAGAGTACCTAGTTTCGTATTCCTCCAAGCCTTGACTAAAGAAAGCAACTGGTTGTTCTAATCCTTCCTTGTTACATTGTGCTAGGATTACGTAGAAATTACGTCTCCACCACCAAAGGCGTATAGCATGAAACCCTTGGAGAATTTTGGATTGACGAGAGTGGAGCTTGAGATATAGCCTCTTTTATTTCCTCAAAACTTGCCTTGCCTTTAGATGTCCACTTAAATGCCATGCTCTTTTTTAACACATCAGCGTTATTGTCTTTACGAGAGCTGCAAAGTTTGGAACAAACTGCGAACAAAATTGATCCTTCCCAAGAAGATTTGAAGAGCCTTCTTGTGACTTGGTAATGGCAACGCTCAAATTGCTTCAATTCTTTACTGAGTCAATCACCAATCCCTGTTTTGAAACAATATGGCCTAGAAGCCTTCCCTCATGAGCCGGAATATGCATTTTTGGGATTCAATGATACCCCAAATCTTCAACACCTTTGAAATACCCGCTTCAGATGAAAGAGGTGATACACTACATTTTTGGAGAATATAGTGATGTCATCAAGATATATTAGAACTATTTTATTGATCAACCCCTTGAATGCCATATCCATTGCCCTTTGGAAAGTGGCTCCAAAGCATTTGATAGGCCAAATGGCATCTTCTTTTAGGAAAATGTGCCCCATTTGGTGGTGAAAGCCGTCTTGAACTCGGTCTTCTTCCTTCACCATAATCTGATTATAGCCGAGTAGCCATCAAGTAGTGAAAACCTTTACTCGAACCAGCCTGAACCTGCAATATTTGCTCCATGGAAGGGAGTGGGTAATGGTCCTTGAGAGAGGCTCTATTCAAGTCTCTGAAGTCAACACACAATCTGATCTCCCCACTCTTCTTTCTGACTGGAACTAAGTTGGCAACCCAACTAGAATGCTTGATTGGGAATATGATCCTTGACTCAATCAGCTTGTCCAATTCTTTTCTCATGAGAGGCTCCATGTGTGGGTTGACTGGTCTTTGTTTCTGCCTGATAGGCTTAGTATTTGGATCCAATTCAATGGTATGCTGAGCTAAGTTGGGATTGAAACCTTTCAAGTCTTCATAGCTCCAAGCAAACATGTCAGGGAACTCTTGACATAGCTGTATGAACTCATACCTTTCTTGTTCAGTTGTCATCCTTCTTATTTGCAAAGGTTTGTTTTCTTCTACCAAGATGGATACTGAATCCTCTCTCTTGACCTGAATGTTTGCTTTTTCCTTTCTAAACTGATCATTGGGATTAAAAATGGACTCTAAAGTGATAAGTCCTTGGGCGAGCTTGTTAGTTCTCAACTGTACCACTTGGTCACCATACATCTGTTCCAATTTTTCTTGATTCTTGGCTGAGAACTCAACTTCTTCTTGCAAGAAATGGATGATTTGCTGGTCATTCTCAAACACTTTCCAACTGACATTGTTATCCGGCACTGAAGGCCTCATAATCACGTGGATGTTTGGTGTACCTTGTCTTGTTGAATACTTTCCACAATGTCAAAGGCTGCCCCTACTACTGCAAGCCTGTCAGCAGCTTGATTCTCTTTCCTATGAATGGATTTGATGCCAAAACCCTCAAAATATTCCATGAGGTCCCACACCTTGTTCTTGTAGCACTTGAGTAGATCATTCTTGGCAGCATGTTGTCCCTTGACCTAATTTACAATCAATTCACTATCCCCAAAGACTTGCAAGTTCTTTATTTTCTTCTTTATTGCCCAATGCATCCCTTGCACCAAGGCTTTATATTCAGTGGTGTTATTGGAGCATGCAAATTGAAATCTAAAAGCTGAATAGTACTTTATTCCTTGAGGTGAAACAAGCATGGCTTCACCTCCTGCACCTTGTCTACTCCTTGATCCATCAAAAACAGCTGCATACCTCATTATCATCCTTGTGGTTTGGCTTGGTGATGCTAGGAATAGGTTGATTTTCTTCATGTATACAATAGACCCCTAGCTCAGATTCTTCTACTCCTTGATAAGGATCAAAAGCATGTATCTTGTTTGCCCATTCATCAAGAGTTAGATCCAGGATGCTTCCAACCTTAGTGTCAGCTTCATCAGAGCTTGGGTGATCTTCTTGATCAAATCTTTGAGCAATTGGCATTAATCGACTTGGAGTGTAAGGCTCGATATGGAAGTTTGCAATAGGTTCTGACCTGATTGTGGTTTTGGTTCCATACCTCATTCTGAACAACATTTGTGACCAATCAGCAGACAAATATCCTCCAATTTTGGCTGTGAAGTCTCTTGACAAGCAAAGGGCAAAGAGTGGTGGAAGGTCTATGACTGATACATCTTGTAAAACAACAACATTTGGACATGCATGCAAGGTAAGACTCAAGTTTTTAATCACTCTAACTGTTGCTACTGCTGTCCCATCTAGCTGCACTACCCCTTTGGATATTGTTTCATACTAGAGCCCTAGCTGATCAGCTATTTGTTTAGGCATTACTCGAGCTACTTGCCCGGAGTCTATCATGCAATTGTGCACTAGCTGATTTCCAATGATCAATGAAACATAGAAAGGAGGGGGTTTCAACATTTTACCTTGTTGTCCTCCATGATTTCCCTCAGGCTGGGCAGCATTTGTAAGTACCTTCTCTTGCCTTTGGACCTGTTGATTTGAAGTTGGCCAGTCCTTCATGGCAGCTTGCAGCAGATCTCTTTGGCCTGGGATAGATAGGGATTCCCACATTGATATATTAACATTTGTCTTCTTCATCTGATCAATGATACTGAATGGTGATGAAGGGTCTCTTTGTTGTCCCTTTGCTTGTACATTCACTCCTTGCATGTGGGCAGCAACAACTGGTATTTGAGTTGGCCTAGGGGCTGTTCTTGGCTGCCCTTGTGCATTTGAAATTGGACTTTGCTTGCCAACCATTTGTGGAGCCATGGAAGGTTGTGGATTGGTTGGGGCTAATGGCTGTTCTTCACCCAAATTCCTCCTTTTTGACCTTGTGTTGGCTGCAACACCTTGAGAAATTGCTTGGTTCATGCCACAAAAATCCTCTCTTGCTAATTTACCAATGTGGTGTCATTTGGGGCTGATTGCTATTGGAATGTTTCTTGTTGTTGGCTATTTCCTTGACTGTCCTCACCCTCCACACCAATAGTTATCACCATTAATGCTTGATTCAAAGCACCATTGAAGCACATGGATTGGTTATGAGGCTCATTACATGGAAAACACCAATCATACTCCTGGGTAATGTTGTTTTGTGTTGGCACTAATGCCTTAGAGGCAGATATGGCATTTGGATTATAGGGTTGGAATGGTCTATTGGCAGGAGGCCTTGTTTGATTCATATTTGCAGCTGGATTAGGAGGCCTTTGTGGTTGGTATGGCTGCCTGTTAGGCTGAGCTTGGGGTTGATAAGAAGGTCTAAAACCTTGGGCTTGTTGCCTCTTGAGAGTAACCAGCTCATTGCCTAGGTTTTGCAATTGCTTCATGACTTCTTGAAGCTCATTTGGGGCACTTGGAGATGAAGTGGAAGCTTCATTTGAACTCTGATTTCTAGGAGTGGGAGAAGGAGCCAAATTAGGTGCTTGATTGGTGTTTGGACTCTCTAAACTTGGAAACAATGGCATGGGAGGTCTAGGGGCAAGTTTGCCAGCTTGGATCAAACAATTTTCAGCCCTAATGGAAATGTTATAAGCCATAGGGATAGTTATGCCTCCCATGGACTGAATCAACATAGAAATATCAGAATTTAGAGCTTTGAGATAGTAGAGAAAAGCACCTTCGCTATTGGCCTGACTGCCACTGGAATTCTCTCCCAAGTCTTTTGAAATCTGAAGTTGAAATCGTCACCAAGCTCATTAGGAGCTCTGTTGATGGTTGTCAGCTTTGCTCCAAAAGAGACAAGTTGTCTCCCTTTTCTCCAAATTGCTCATGAAGTGCTATACACAGCTGATTCCAATTTGTGATAGAACCAGCTCCAAGGCTTCTAAACCATTGCAATGCTTTACCCTTGAATGAAGATGCCAGTAACTTGATAGCCACTTGCATCTCATTGATTTCATGGATTGCACAAAGGTTAGCAATATCTTTAACATGATCACCTGGAGTAGTTTGATTTTCTCCAGTGAAGTATGGAATGTTCTTCAAGGCTGCAATAGGAATTGGATGTTGTGCATTGAGGGCAAGTGGGATGCTTCCTGTGAAGTTGACATAGGGGTTGTTTTGTGCCATTCTAATTGGTCTTAAAACCCTTGTTGACTGAATGAAAGGCCTACCAGGTGGAGGAGTTGAGAGAGTTCTGTTTGGTGGAGATGGAGACCTTTGAATCCTTCTTCCTCTTTGCCTTCTTCTTGGAGATAATTGCAGGTATTCAAACAACACTTCTTCTTCTCCAACTCTTAACCTTGTGGTGACTCTTCTCATGAGTTTTCGGTCCACCGCCTGAAACCAGTTGATTCTTCCCCTTGGAGTCACCCAGATATGCAAATAATAGCTCTTTTCAAGCAAGAAAATTAGCGAGATGCACATCAACTTTACTTGCAATAAAAATGAGACCTCTAGGTCCCACCGGTCATGCTAAAACTCGTTATCCAAAATTCCCCAAGGTAATTTTGATTACATGCATCGTTGATCGATTTCCGAGCAAGTATATGATTCTTAGAGCCCAAAATCATGTTTTCTCATGGTCCCCTTAGTTTCCTTCTAACTCTTTTGTCTAAGAAAGAATCCCAACAGGTTGATAAAATGGAAGAGATGCAAAAATATGGTTTAGGATTGTTCTAAGGCATTTCGGGTTTGCGGGCTTGGGGCCGAAAAAAATGAAGAAAATTGGCTAAGTCTTGGTCCAGATGGTCCTGGGACCAGCTTGGGTACGTAAAATCATGAATCGCCAAAAGACCGCCAAATATCCGCAACGGAAAGGGACATCCGGGTCGTGGGGATGTGAAAGGGCGAACCGGCCAAGGTGAAAAAATAATGACTAATTGTTGTGCGAGATAAGGTTCACACATCTACATTATGAGGATGCGAGGACAAACGAAGGATGCAAAAATCGTGAAGCGGTAGAGAGCAAAGGCGGTCCATTTCGGGTGGTTCGAAGAATTTGTCCTGCATATCACTTGCTGGAGGTGGAACAAAGGTTTTCGTAGAGGATGCGAACCACCGGATCGGCTGAAAAGGAACTTTCATCTAGGGCATTGGGACAAAGGGCGCATGGGATGTGAAAAGCCAAAAGTGTCGAGAGCTAATCAAATCTTGCCACGTGTCTTCACCGCATTAAAGGGCAAGGGGAGCTTAATCGAGCCCATACATTTTTGTCCCGGATGGTTTGGGACATCCGAGGCCAAAAGTACGCCGGAATACGTGAGGAGCCGAAAGAGCCACCAATGAATCGGTCATGCCACGTGTCGGAAGGTTGAAAAGTTTTAATTGCGCCCTTGGCCCGAATCAATGAAATAGTGCCACGTGTCCAAGTTTAAGGGCCCACAAGGAAAAGTCAAGGAAAACCCACAGAAAGGAAAGGAGAGAGAATTGCGCAGCCAATCGAAGTTTTAGCCTAACACGTGTCATCAAAGCAGATGGCGGGCGCAAAAAAATTTAAATATTTTCCCTTTCTGAAATGGCATTTTTACCCTAAATCTTCAGATCACCATATCTTTTGATCCAGAGCTCGGATTTTCACGTTCTTTATATCAATGGAAAGCTGGTGAAATTCTCTACACGATTCTAGGGTCAATCTTGAATTTTGGTTTAGTTTAGAGAGAGAAAATTGAGAAACACCTCTGGCACGTAATAATAGACAGAAGTGACGTTCAACAACCAGCTTTAATACAACAGACAGTTCGCCGTTTCTGCTAGACAGTCCACCGTTTTTCCAGGATTCACCGTTTCTGCCATGATGAGATGAACTAAATGTGACCTAGAAGTGGTTGGGGTAGATCTAACTTTCCTCTCTCTTCCCTCTCTCATTCTTCCTATATATTGTAAAGAGGGGCTTCTTTCTAAAGGTCGAACATTCTTGTTTTGCTCCTCCCTTCTTCTCTTTATCGAAATTTGTGGAGTTCAACCTCCCATTTGAAACTATAATGCAATCATACCTCTTGGCATTTTGTAGTGTATTGTACGGCCTTTGGAGCAAGTAATGCATGACTATGGACAATTCTCAACCTCTCTATGTTCATTTACATCCTCCTCGGTCCTTCACTTCGCAAATTTTGTTATCCACCCATGATCTTTTGAGCGACATCACATTTGAATGGTCTATGTTTATTGGCAAGATAGGTGTTCTTCATTCCTGCATCACCTCTATTAGCTTAGGTTTATTTTTACACATCTTCTTACCCTATCTCCTCGGCAAGATTAGATTAGGTTTTGAGTAACCCTCTCATTTTTTGTGTGCATCCAACAGAGAGGAATAGGAACCAACCTTCTCCCTGAGACTCCTTTCTCATTTATGCAAGTCCCACACTTGGAGAAAGGATTCAATGTTGTGCAATCACACTAGATGCTAGAGTGATCAACCTAGAAATTTGATCAACATCCAAGGGTGCTTTCTATATTGCATCAACAGCTATATCATCAAGATATACTAGGATAATGTCATTGATCAACCCCTTAAATTCCATGTCCATAGCTCATTGGAAAGTAGCTCCGACATTAGATAATCCAAATGACATTTTGTTGTAGGTGTATGTGCCCCACTTGGTAGTGAAAGTCATCTTGAATTGATCAAACTATTTGACCAGAATCATATTGTAACATGATTATCCATAAAGAAAATAAAACCTATGTGATCCTACCATTATTTGAAGGATTTGATCCATAGATGGAAGATGATAATGATCTTTCAACGAAGCATGGTTCAAATTCTTGAAGTCAACACATAACTATGTTTATATGTTCTTCTTTCTCATAGGAACTAGGTTAGATACCCAAGAGGAATGCGTGATTGGAAAAATTATGCAAGCCTCGATAATCTTGGTTAGTTTCTTTCTCATCAGTGGTTCAATCTTGGGATTAATTGGACTTTGTTTTTTTCGCAAACATCGGGGTTAACATTAGGATAAAGTTTGATGGTGTTAGTTGTGTCAAACCCTTTTCAAATCCATATAGATATTTATAACTCCATGAAAAAATATCATTATATTCTTGAAAAAGTTTGATAAAATCCATTTTCTCCTCTGGGGTACACACTTTTCCAATATTTAGGAACTTTTCACTTTCTACCTCAACTTCTTCAAAATCATCCTCTTTGACTACCATGTTAGTTCTTTGTCTTCTAACCTGATCATCTAAATTAAAAATGGACTCAAGAGTAACCAAGAATTTTGGTAGCTTGTGCTTTTTTTGAAAATAACTAAAAGGTCACTATATGCTTCCTATGGACTATCTTACTTTTTATCATTTGAAAACTTCGCTTGTATCATAATAAAAAAAATGATTTGTTTATCAATCGAAAAATTTCCAACTACACACATTATCGTGAATTATAGTTCTAACAACCAATTTAATAGGTTGTCACTCTTCTTTCATGATATCAATAGGTACATCATATTTTGAGCCAACAAAGCCATCCTATCAACATCTTGATTTTGATTTCTAAAAACCACGTGTATCCCAAAACTTTGAAATCTTCAATCAAATCCTAGACTCGGTTCTTGTAAGATCTTAGAAAATCATGTTTTGGTGCACTATGAGATCTTACTTGATGTAAAACTAATTCAAAGTCACCAAAAATAGTCAAGGCTTTGATTCCCTTCTTGTGAGCCAATCAAACTCGATGCACAAGAGCTTCATATTTGGCAACATTTTTGTATAAAATTATTAACAAAAGATGAGAAATACTTATCTCCTTCCGTTAAATTAGGATGACACCAAAGAACTACTCCATTTTTACTTCTTGAACCATCAAAAAATTGTTTCCAAAGTCCTCCCGAGCTATTTTGGGTTTTGATAAGTTGTGGTATTATCCTGTTGTTTCACCTGATTCTAGATCGTTTCTTCGAATGTTGAAAAAACAAATAAGGGTAATGGGCTAGGAGGAATACCTGTTGTGATCCTAGTCATGGGTTGTTATGTGCATATGACTTATAAATCCACAACTGATCATGAGAGATTCCTTTTTCTTGGAGGAACTACCTAAAATGGAACACAAGACCACCAAATAAAAGTTAAACAATATATGCAGTGGACTACCTAGCGTGTGCTAGATCTGAGAAGTGTGATACTTCTAGATGGATGTCAATCCACTTTTAAAAAAATTAATGATGAGAAATAAAGGAAATCCTACTATAGTTAAAATGATTTAGGTATCTCATTCATCTACAATAAGCAAATTTGTTCATAACAAGCTAAGCTATGATCGAATCAAGGTCAATGTCACTATCGTGGTAGTACTAGTACTTGTCGTCAGTGAGATTAGGTTTTGGGTAGTTTAGGGTATTTGGTGGAGACCTTTAGGATCTCGATCTAGGTTTCGATAAAGACATAGAGACCATCGATGCGGTATTAGGTTAACCGGCGATGGTTATGGGTGATTAGCGTTGGTATGGTCGGGGTACAGAAACTCAATAAAACTTGGTTGGGTGATAGATCCGGGGTTAGATGAAGATGGAAGGGCAATGGCCATATTCATATGGATCTGAGGTATGCACAGAATGATTTAGGTCTAGGTAGGGGAAATGTAAGGATGTGGATAAAAATATGGTCAAGTTTGCATGGAGGTAAATGATGGGGGAATAGAAATGAAAGAAGAAACTAATAACAGATGTAAAAGGATCTACCAAATGACAAATGAATAGGTGTTGGTTAACAAGACTTATTATTTGTATGAACTTGATGCCTGTTGGTAATGGTGGGTGATCAAATGGAATGGACTTGATGTGGTGCTGGCACTTCCCTGGATGCTCCCATGAAGATAAATGGCTTCGTGGTTACTTCAGGTGCTAGCTATGGATGTTCTGATGCTTGTACGAATGTTGGTTCTACTTGCATGTAGCTTTGGTTTTGTCACTTGTTCTCAGAAGATGTCTCTCTCTCTCTCTCAGAAATGTGCCAACCTTGAAATAAGGTTGTTTTTGGGATTAAATGTAACCGATGATAGTTTCAGCTTAATCGGCATGGCGGTTAAGGGTAACCGACGTTGGTTAGGGTGGATTTCCTAGGTTTACTAAACTAGGTAGATCCCCTTGATTTTCTAGGATCTCATTTTGTTTACTCCATGATTAGCATGGAAGCTTCCTTCTAACATGTGGGAATATGGTTAGAGGGAATGTAGGCTTTGATTTTTAGGGTTTGGGTAGGTCTTAGTTAGTTATGGCAACTTACTAAGAATAGGTCTTAGGGTGAGGTGGCTAGATGAGGTGTCTAGGTGAGGTGGATATGTGGGCATTATCCTAATTAGGATATTTAAATAATAAATATGGTGAGGATAATGAATTAATTTAATTAAATTAATTAAATTAATATTATAGTGGGGTGAAGGGGGCCATGGCTAGGTGGATGTGTTCAAGGTGTTTATTTATCGGGACCAAGGGGAGTGTGACCTAATTTTAGTGTCTACATTTTGCCCCTTTTTTTGCGTAGCTTGTATTAGTAAGTGACGATAACAAAAATAAGATGTGGTTACCCCATGTGTGGGTGAAGGTGATCCCCCTCAAACCAGGAACTAATGAGGTAGAAGGCAGAATGGTGAGTGGTTTGATTAAAAGGTGAATGTGATGAAGAGGAAGGTGGGTAACGGGGAAAAAAGGAAAAAGGTCTACTCGGGTAATCTAGGTAATGGGTCAGGGTCAAAGGTAGTGGATCAAACACACACACGTATAAACTACAAAAGCATGATACTAGGTATAAAATTAGGAAAACTCTACATTGTCTAAGGTCGATAGGTTTATCCAAACAAGGTTGAGGTGATTCCGTATCCAAGGTATAGGATATGGTTAGGAAACATGATGCAGTTAGGTGTAGGAATGTTTAGGTATGTTCCGGTACACCGAGGGTTGGGTCAAGATAAATGGTCATGGTAAGAGGCAAGGTAAGGTCATTAGGTCAATCAACATAGTAATAAGTGCCACAAGGTATAGCGAAACACATGAGGTCAAAGGTCACTAGCGATGTTCTAGGTCCAAGAATCTAGGTCACGGCATGGGTAGGGCTGAGGTATGGGTAAAATAATGAGTCCCCAAATGAGGATGAGGTTAGGTAGTAAATGATTAGGTCAGGAGGGTGAGGTGAATGGTCAGGGTAAGCGTTGGGTGAGGGAAAAAAGAGTGACAGGTAGGGTAATAGGGTGAAAGTGTGGGAAATGTGGAAGAGAGGGTGACCGATGCTTACAAGTGTAACCGATGTCGGTATAGGGTAACCGACCACGGTAAATTAGGGCACGTGACCGATGTTGGTGAAGGTAAAACTAGCGTCGATGAGGTCGAGGATGTTATAAAAAAGAAAAATCTGCATTTTTGCAAATCATTTGTCTTCTTGTGAATTAGGAAAATGACACGAGAGAGAGGAAAGTTGGAAAGTGTCCAGATGGAATGGAGAGCTGAGTTGGTGAGCTGAATGGTGGGTGATTGGTAGTTGAGAGGTGGGTCCATGGGATTAGATTGAGTGATTTGATTGGTTGGAGGTGCGGTTAGCGATTGGTGATGGCAGAGGCTAGAGAGGGATCGGGTGGGCCACCGGTGCATGGCCAGATGTGCCACCACGATGATGATGCATGATGAGGTAAGGATCAAACCCATGTTGTGTTTTGTGAGGTAGATTAGGTGAGAGGTTGGGTGGGAAAAATTGGGTTTTATTTTATTTTTTTGGGGGGAAAATAAAATTTGAAATGTGGGAGGGTGAATTGGGTAGAATAGGAGTGGGGAGAGAGGTAAGTGGGTGAATAGGGGGTGGGATGGGGTTAAGGGAAGTGTAGGTGAGAATGGGTGGGTAGAAGGGTTAGGAGAGGGATTTTTTTTAGAGGGTAGGGTTTTGGGGTCATGGTTTTCACCATGACAACAGTGACCGTGTCGGGGCTAACCGGCGTTGATAGGTCAAACCGGTATCGGTCATGAAACAGGTGACCGATGCCAGTTTAGGGGTGACTGGGGTCGGTTAGAGATAATCGCACCGGTCGGGTTTGGGAGAAAAAGGGGTCAAAAAGGGTCCTAGGTCAAGTGGGTGAGATAGGGAAGGGTAGAATAGGGTGTGTTGGTGAAAAACCTAGTGTAGATGGGGGTAAAAATGGGTATGGGGAAATGATAGTGGGTGAGGGTGGGGGAGATAGAAATGTGATAGGAAGGTAGGTTGGGAAGAAAGAAAGAGGTGAGATAGTGGGTATAGGTGAGGTGCGAGGGTGAGTGTGGGTATGATGAAGGTTGATTAATTTGATGTGTGTATTGGATGCAGGGGAGAGATCAGTTGCAGATGAGAGACAAGGTGCCACCCCTGCTCTTGAGAGTGTGAGGCACATTAACCATTGAGGAGTGGTGGCCTATGGTGGAGGTGGGCTTGATTAGGGTCTCGGTCACTATCGGCATGTAGTCTGGAAGATGAGTCTGATGGTCACTCTCATCGATAGATGGGATTCAGTGACCAACACATTCCACCTACCGATGGGTGAGATGACAATCACCTTGGAGGACATGTTTAAGATCCTGCGGCTACCAATACTGGGGACGTAGGTGTACTCGATCTCCTCTGAGGCCTTGGAGGAGTTGATGCTTGATAGTGTTTGGAGAGGGACTGAAAACATGACATTTCATAGTGCCAGCCTGAGTTACGAAGGATGTACCTAGCCCATCCAGAGGAGACGAGGCTAGTTGTTTTATTGATGGAGGTAGTGTGTTGTTTCACACTGCTAGATGCAGGGTGGGAGGTTTCCTCACTCCCTAATGGGGGTGTTACATGACATGGTGATGGATCAAACCTACTTTTCCTGGGCACCAACATTCCTAGTACAGTTATACAGAGAGTTGTGGGCATATGGGCGGATGTTTACGCGAGTTCAGCTTATGTTGCAAATTTTTACTACACTACTGGGCCTATGAGCACATAGTTTGTGTGTGCCTAGTGGGGATGCCCCGAGCGGATGCATTTCCACCGAGATTTGTGTGGGTGGGGTACAGGTGATGGGTACTATGATTGAGAGCGGCATCAAATCAAGGCTACACATGATGTACCATACTATAGGTAGCTATTGGAGGGATTGTCTGGAGTGGACATCATATGGAGACTGTATGTGGAGTTATCCTCATACATATGGATGCATGATGAGTTGGATGGCCTTTAGTTGTTGAGATGGATAGTGTGGCACCGTATCATGTGAGGAGCACGAGATGGTCCCATTGATATGGTTAGATGATAGTTTGGTTTAGAATGCTACAGACATACCTCCACCCTTCCCATATACAAGAGATTGTTGATGTGGAGAGGCCATTACCTATACCATAACCGACAATGCCCATAGGGTAAGAGGAGTAGGTTATAGACCAAAGGATCTATGATGATAGAGTGATAGATTGATATAAATAGTGATGGGTGGATCATTTACAAGCAAAGTATCCACCTGTCATATGTTGGGGTAAAATGATTTATGCATCACGTGCAGTAGATAGATGCCCTACAAGGGTGGGTGACGACCTTGATTATCTAGTTGGGTATGGTGTGCAGGAGCAATTAGCTAGCTTGAGGCGTGAGGTTGTTGAGTTACATACACAGGTGGCAAGTCTTCAGGCCTAGATGGCCCAGGGTGGGGAAGAAGATGGAGATCATGATGATGGTCAGGTGTTCACCCTACAGGCATAGGTTACAGGTTGGTCAGGCCCATTAAATGACAACACATGCATGACATAGATTAGGCTTTACAAGCCCCTGATATAGTACATAGGGTAGGGGCCAATGGCACTACCACAATGCACCGAGGATAGGGTCCCAACTTCATAGGAAGGGTTAGGAAAGGGTCCCATGAAAGGTACACGGCTCGAGGCCGATGAGGCCACCATAGTGAGATTTACCTATCTATCCAGATTATGGGAGGTGAGAGATGAGGTATGGTATTACAAGGACTATTGATGGCGGTAGGATAGATTGTTATCGTATGCCGAGTACAGAGCAAACTAAATACACCTCTACGAGAGAGGACTAGATCAAGCACCCATAATGTGGAGAGCACAATTTGCCATCGAGCCCTAAGACTTGGTAATGTGAGACCACCAGCCTTCATGAGGCCGTGAATCATTTTATTAGAAATATTCTTTGAATCAACCATGACCTATGATAGGGTTGGGATAAATGTTAAAGGTAACTACTTAGACAAATGCTGATTGTCAAAATTTCCCCCAAGGTAATTTTGATAACATGCATCGATTTTCACCCCGAGCAAGTATATGATTCAAAGCCCAAAATCATGTTTTCTTGAGGAACCTTAGTGTTCTCTTGTAACTCTCCCATCCAAGAAGGAATCCCAAAGTCGAGTAATTGGAAGAAATGTAGAAAACTAGGCTTAAAAAAATTGAAGAATAGAATTGGCTAAGTCCTACTTCCTAGGCGGTCCCATGGGACAAATTAGGCGTAAAACACGGGCCAAATCCTATTGGCTTCCAAAAATGCTTTAGGTATCTCACTTAAAAAAGGGACATTTATCTAATACGCTAAGCTAGAAGTAGAACCGCCAAGGTGAAAATGAGTAATCATGGTTCTATTAAAGGCCGACATCTAAAGGTGAGGACGTGAAGGACGCGAAAAGGTGAAGTGAGCCGAGAGCAAAGGCGACCATTTCACATGGTTCAAGAATTTGTCCCGATAGTTCGGGACAGCTTGGAACAAAGGTACGCCAAGGATGCGAACTCACCCGGATCGGCCAAACAGGAACTTTCATCCGGGACAAACTTGGGACAAAGGACGAGATCGTGGGACGCAGAAAATTGCCAAGGGAGCTAAGAGCCAATGAAATCTTGCCACGCAGGATTTAGCCTCAAACAGAACAAGTAAGCCCGACCTAGGGTTTGGTTCAAAGTTTTGTCCTGCATGTTTGGGACATCCGGACAAAAATGGACGCGGAGACGCGAAAGCCGGGAGCCCGCGATGAATCAAACAAGACACGGTGATAAAACAGCTTGAGCCAAGATGAAAGACTTAGGAAAGGACAAAATGTGGCCAAAAACTAAAAGGTAAAGGATGACCCCGGATTTCCCCCGTCCTCCAACTGATCATGCCATGTGTCCCATGTGGCGGGGTTCGATGAAAAAATGGAAAATTTTCCAAAGTTATAGAAAAGTCAAAATTTTCAAGAGAAACCCACGATGAAAGGTGGAGGAGAGAGAATTTCTCATCCAATGGCACTCGACACGTGTCATCCCCGTCATCCGGCGGAGAAGATGGGAAAATTCAAATCTAATTCTCGTTTTTGCCCTAAAATCTTCGATCGCCATAACTTTCGATCCGAGCTCGATTTTCACGCTCTTCATATCAATGGAAATGTCTGTGGAATTATCTACATGATTCCGTGGTCAATCTTCATTTTGGTTCAGATTAGAGAGAGAATTTTGAGAAACTTACCTCTACGCACATAATAACAAATGTATAATGCTTCAACGATCGACTAATTTGATACAAGTGTTGGTACCACCATTTCGCAGGTGGTCATTTACCCACCGCTTAGCATCCTCTAGATTTCCTTTTTCCATAATGAGATGAGTTAAATGCAACCTAGAAGTGGTTGGGTAGATCTGTACTTTCCTTCTCTTCCCTCTCTCATTCTTATAATATATTGTAAAGAGGGGCTTCTTTAAAAGGTCGGAGACATTTCCTGTTTACTCCTCCCTTCTTCTCCCTATCGTGAATTTGTGGAGTTCGAACCTCCCATTTGAAACTGTAATGCGACTCTACCTCTTGGCATTTTTAGTGTATTGTATCAATCTTTGGGCAAGTAATGCATGTCCAGTAAGGTGATTCTCAACCCTCTCTATGTTCATTTGCATCTTCCCGGTCTTTCACCGCAAATTTTGTTATCTAGTGCATGAGTCTGACCTAATCACATTTGAATGGTCTCAATGGCAAGATAGGTGTTCTTCATTCCTCGGTGCATCACCTCTATTAGCTTAGGGATTTTTATGCATCTTCTTACCCTATCTCCTTGGGGCAAGATTAGATTAGGTTTTGAGTAACCCTCTACATTTTTGGAGTGCATGTCCCGAAACAGATGAATAGGGACCATATCTCCAAGACTCTTTCTCATTTCTGAAGTCCCACACTTGGAGAAAGGAGTCAATGTTATGCAATCCACCGGATGCCCGTATGATCAACCTAGAAATCTGATCAACATCCAGGATGTCCGCCATGATGATGCATCAACAAGGGCCGAGGATTTTGAGGGGATTGAGATAGATTGGAGGATATATGCCAAGGTTGTTATATTGATGTATACCATTGGTATGAAGATGATGTTGATATATAGCCCTCGATTTTATGTAGTTTTGATTTTGATATATACCGAGGATGCGTGTCGAAGAGTTGTTTATTTTTTGATCATATATATGCTCGTGTATGCCAAAGATGGTGAGGCTGTATATGAGATTTTGAGAGATGTATATTATTTTGATATTAGTGTATATTGGATGGATACACACCTATTTTTATGATGAGATGGATGACATTCTGATGATGTACTTTGATGTTGATAGACTATGATTGTTTGATAGACTATGATGGTTTATGCATAGATGGACTTATGGTAGGTGTGTTAGGCATGGATTGAGTCAGTTGGTGTTAGGCATGGTTAAGTCAGGTTGGTGTTAGGTATGGTTGAGTTAGGTCATAGGCATGGTTGAGTCAGGTTTTAGGTTTGGAGGCATTAGGTGTGGTTGAGTTAAATTGGTTGAGTTGGTTTTAATTCATTAATTTGTGTAATGAATGATGATATGGGTCATGTTTAAGATGTTTTATAATATTTTCATGATGATGGTAAAGAAATGGTAGTTAAAATAAATGTATGTTTTGATGATGATAAAAATGTGCGAAGCAATGTGTTGTTTGTTTGGTTTAATTTCCAATTTTGATATAAAAAGGAAACTAAGTAGGGTAGAATGTGATTTAGGAAAATGAAAGATGAATTGGTTAGGGTAGAGAGTGGCTGAGCTAACCTCCAAGGGCCCCATGCCCTCGGAGTGCTGCCTACATAGTCCCGACAAAAAGGACCTCAAGCCGATGTAGTTCTCCCATAAGCTAGGGAAGAATATGAGGAGATATGAGAATGAGATGGTAGGTCGTAGGCATGATTTGGGTTTAGGTTTGTTAGGTGTGGGTGAGTTGTGGGTAACTTGGTATAGGTGATTTTGATTGTGGTAGAAGAAGAAGATTACCCCAAAGGTAAGCATCAAGGACCAAGTCCTGTATAAGGTAATCAATACATAATAAAGAAGGTTAAAAGATAAGAGGGGGCAAGAAAGCTACCCGATTAGTTAGGATCATACCGAGTAGGTCATACCTTGGAGGAGGTGATGGATGTAAGACCCTAAAATACATTGCATGATTGATTGTTCTAAGGGTGAAAAGTAGTCACATGATCACCAAATGTCATGGTTTCCAAGAGGTCCCTTGAGGTAGTAGGAAATGGGAGTGCTGAATGGTGAGAGGGTGAAAGGTGGTTAAATTTTATATGGTATGAGGCAGCATGCTCTTTGGGCAAGAGATCCAAGGTCACAATGGGAAAGTCCATGAAGAAAAAGTTTTCCGTGTTGACTGATATTTTAGATAGACTGATCGATGGGGAAGTCTATATGGGATGAGGAAATTAAATACTTGAGGTCTTCGTGAAGTTGATCGATGTGAGAAGATTTAGATTCTCTCACTTTTTCTTTTTCTTTTCTTCTTCTTCTTTTTTTTCTCTTTTTTTTGAAAGAGCTTTACATAGCTATCCTTCGAGGGAGCAATCTATTTATAGAAATATTTCAAAGAGGAAGATGTCCTTTTGAGGGAGTCATATTTTTATTGGAAGTTTGACTCAAGGAGTTGGATCCCATGTGAGGGATTTGAAGTCATGGACAAGACCAAGGTGAAGAATAGGATTCTTGTTTAGAAAGTAGGGTGAAATGACCATGGGATCTCATCTAAAGGTAGATGAAAAGTATCCATGAGAATCATGCTATGTGCAAATGCAGTGGTACACATATTTAAGAGAAGACAAAAGGTGACGGGTATGCACATGATTCTTATTTAATCATTGGTGATGACGTAGGAAGTGGATAGCTTCAAGGGAAAAGCATGGAAAGAGGACAAAAGGTGAGGTAGGACTAAAAGTCAATAGTAGAATGGTCGAAGATGCAAGGCATTAAGGGGCTCAAGTTTGGGTTTACCATCGAGTGAAGATAAATGATAAGCACCTGATCCATAAGTATGGGTCATGATGTATGGTCCAAACCAATTAGGAGAAAATTTTCCCATTTTAATTTTTTTCTACTTTAGTTACATGTTGATTTTCTTTCGTGGACAAGGTCACCGAATTGGAAAGGTTCATTCATGGACACATTTATCATAGGCATGTTTGATAAATTTTTGATAAACTTAAAGGTGGTCAAGAGCGTTAAGAAGAACGTTCATCTAATAACTCAAGTTAATGCTAAATGGTCCTGACAAAATTCATCATCATTGAGCATGTCATGGAGAGAAATGCGAGTGAGGGAATCTAGACTTTGAGGTAGAAAACCTCACATCCGTATCAGACTGACCAGAGAAAAAGGTGTAGCGGTAGTGGAAGTGTGAATACTAGTGTGGTATGCCCATAGGGAAAAAGGAATGTGCGTATGTCAATCCTTCCTAGTATCGTTAACCACTTTCATGAGAATTTTGTTCAAGGTTTTGTTAGTGGATTCGGCTTGGCCATTGGTTTGTGGGTAATAAGGTGATGAGAAACTTAGCTGAATGTCAAGGCATCACAAAGTTTTTGCAATGTTTTATTTTTGAATTGTTTTCCATTATCAATGATGAGGTGATGAGGAACACCAAAGTGAAAAATGATGTGATGATTGATGAACTCACATATTTTCTCATCTTTCATGGAGATGAGTGGTATGGCCTCAACCCATTTTGTGTAGTATTTGGTAGCAGTGATGATCCATTGATGTCATTGGGAAGAATGGGGATTGATCTCTCCGATAAGATCCAAACCCCATTGAGAAAAGGGCCAAAGGTCACGGCGACCTGTAAGGCATGAATGGGTGTATGATGAAGGTTGGCATGTTGTTGGAATTTTACACAACACTTGACATAGTCACAACAATCATGGTTAAGGGTTAGCCAGTAATAGCCTAGGTGAAGAATACACTTAGTAATAATAAGGCCACTGAAGTGACCTCCACATATGCCATCATGAACTTCCTTAATGGTATAAGGAATTTCAAAACTCGTGAGGCATCGTAAGAGAATACCATCAAAATCCATGCTTATAGAGGAGGCACCCATGATGACGTAACAAGAGACCTTTTAAGGAAGGCACATTGTCCATTATGGGTGAGATCAGGAGGTAAGATGGAGAGAGAAAGATAGTCGAGTATTGTTTATACCAAAGGTCACTCGAGTCCAGGGTGATGGTTCCATGGAGTAAATATCACGAGGTAAATAAGAGGGCGATTGGATTCATTGTATGGTGAAAAAAATTTTAGAATCGGTAGGCTGAAGCAAGTATTTGAGAAGCCAAGCAGCCATGGTATCTACAAATTTGTTGGTTGAATGTGGATGGCTTGAAGGGCATAATGGTCAAGGTGGTCAAAAGTATGTCTACATGATGTTTTTACTTTTGAAGTATCTCATTACAATATTGGTATATACCATTGAATTGGTTTATGACCAATTGAGAATCACCAAATATGTTGATTGATTTGACATCTAGGGCGTAGGTGGCTTGGAGACCTAATACGAGCTTTGTATTCAGGGAAATATTGTTTGTATAATCAAAATCGAGTTTGAAAGACAAAGGCATGGGTTCACCATCAAGTGGAATGAGGATAACACCAGCCCCACCCCCATGCTGACACTTGGAACCATCAAAGAAGAGTGTCATTTGGTAAGCGGGTTCGTCCAAGGAAAGGGTAGCAATTGACTCATCTAGAAAGTCAAAATTAGAGGGTTGATCCTCTTGGAAATAGGTGCATCGGCCAATTGTTCAGGTGATAGCTTGGCCCTTAATGGAATTTTTATGAATGAATTCGAGGTCAAGGTCAGCCAAAAGCATAAGCCAATGTACGTGTGGCATGTTGATTTTGGTAAGGTTTGGCATACATGAAGTGTAAGGGGTCGGTGTTGGTCACAACATAGGTTTTGTGGTTGAGTAGGTAATGGCGGAGTTTGTGGCAATGAAAACTAAGGCTAAGAATTTTTTTTTGGGATGGGTGTATCAGGTTTCATAGTCCAAAAGAGTATGGCTTATGTAATAAACCACCTGCTCCCTTGTTTGTTCATCACGATGAGCGAGCATGGCCCCCAAAGAGTGATCGGTAGCTGAGATGTATAGGTAGAAGGGTTGATCATCTTTAGGTGGAATGAGTATAGGGGTTGAAGAAGGTATTATTTTAAGGCCTCAAAAGCTTTATGGAAATCATCATCCCATTTAAAGGAGACATCCTTCTTGAGAAGATGATGAAATGGTTGACACCGATCAGACAATTGTGAAATGAAACAGTGAATAGACTACAACTTACCTTGCAGCTACGGAGTTGCCTAAGGTTAGTGGGTGGAGGCATTTCTAGAATGGCCTTGAATTTAGCAGGGTCAACTTCTATACCACGTAGAGGAAATGATAAATCCCAAGAGCTTTCCTGAGAGGACCGCAAAGACACACTTCTTGGGTGAAGGTGAACACAATATTTAATAAGGCGGTCAAAGATGGTTTTTAGGATGGCGAGGTGCTCAAAGCGGCATTTAGATTTGGCTAGGAGATCATCCACATAATATTCTAATATACAATGCATGATGTCATGGAAGATGTAATCATAGCCTGCTGATATGTGGCACCAATGTTTTTAAGGCCAAAAGGCATGACTCGATAATAGAAGGTCCCCCAAGGGGTGATGAATGTGGTTTTGTGTTGATCCTCTGGGGCAAGTAAGATTTGGTTATAACCCAAGAAGCCATCCATGAGTGATAACATCTCGTGACCAGTGGTAAGGTCAACCAGCTAGTCAATACTAGGTAGAGGAAAGTTGTCTTTTGGGCAAGCTAGATTGAGGTCACAGAAATCCATGCAAATGCGAAGTCCCCCTTATTACCTTAGTGACAGGGACAATGTTAGAAATCCAACGAGGATAATCAATGGGTAATATGAAGGAAAATGGAAAGAAGGCACTGAAGTTCTTCTTTGACAAGAAGGGTAATGTGAGGGTGCATTTTCCTCATTTTTTTTGGGGCTTAGCATCGAGAATGGTTATTTATATTGTGGACCACTATGGTGGGGTCAATACTAGGCATGTCTACATAAGACCAAGCGAAAAGCATGATTATGGTTTGAGAAAAGAGGTGATGGTGATGGATTTTGACTGTTTTTTGAGAAAAGAGGTGATGGCTTCTCGTTTAGCAAAGATCTAAGATTGACCAATCTTTAGGATGTGTAGGTCATCCTAAGTATGAATGTTGATCTTGATAGTCGATTCATTCAACATGGTTTATGTCTCAAAGGGTAACGACCGATGAATATATGAGTCTTCTACACCAAGGTAGGTGAGTATAGATTCATCATCTTGACATTGAATGATGTTAATTGAAGGTGTATCATCATCGATCATTTTAGGGTATAGGAAGGGAAGAGAGGAAGGAGCCTCTCCCTCGCGTTGATAAGTTAAGGCCCCAAGGAAATGGTAGTTATGAAAAAAAAAGGGCTGATCCATCGACTCCATCTCGATGAAGGTGGTGATGGTAAGAAGGGTGGAGAAGGGCTGATGTCCTCGATGAGTTCAATGCGGTTTTGGTAGGTGGTTCAAAAAGATGATACCACTACAATCATTATGTTTGTGGGTAGTACATGGAATAACTATATGGCGGCCTTACTTGTAAAAATAAAAACCAAAACCCTTCCATCCACATTAGTGTAGGAAGGTGTGGGAAAAATGGTGATTGGTGAGTGACTGGAAGTCAATGGAAAATGGGTGGGTTTGTGATGGTGGTTCGGGTGTGTAAGTGGTAGTATCAAGTCCCCCATAGGTGAGATTGGTATGAAGGTGAGGAGGACCATAAAGGAGGTTCTCTCTCCTATACGGTGATCATAATGAGGGTGTTGGTGAAGAATTCCATACTCTTGTGGAATAAGGAATGTGTTGACACTATAGGTGATACTCCCCTAGAGTGAGGCATTGAAAAATACCTTCCAAGGGATCGGTGGTTGGTATGTGGGTAGCTGGAATAGATGATGTGTTGAGGTCAACACGAGGTGGAGCTAATGGATTGGGAGGCTGATGGTTTAGTCATGGAGGTTGTGGTAGCGGTAGGAATGGAGGAGGTATGTGTGGTTGAGGTAGCGGTTGTATTAGTAAGTGGAGGTGTAGGTGAAGTGGTAGTGGTCATGGAGGTAGACGCCTTAATGGGTATAAGCACGTCATTGGGTTAGTAAAGCATGTTGCATGTTTTAAAAGGTGAAGGATCAGATGGAATAGTATAGGTGTGTCCTTCATGCTCAAACTTTACACAGCAATGCAAAGTGGAAGGAACACAACCCATGACACGAATCTGGAATATTGAAATTCGGGGGGCCCACGCGAAAGTGGAGCATGATAGCGGAGGTGAGTGTAGAGGTGATAGCATCATTGAATGAATGCATCAATATAGGATGTTTATGCATGAAATTTTTAGGTATACGCATTTGAACGAATGCATGGGATGAAATTATATTAATGCTAAAGCAACCCCATCAATCATTACACGTCATACACATATATCATCAATGTGGACAGAGATGAAGAGAGTTGGGTCTATGTGTAGACACCAAATTTGGGTCTTACGATGCCCTTTACCCCGTATCTCATCCCACAACCTAACCCTACCTCACCACCTAAAACCTTACACACCTAATGATTTATTAATTACCTTATAATTAATAAATCCACATCTTCAAACCCGCCACCTCATCTTGCCACCTCACCATGACCTAGCCCTAACCCTAAACCAACCTAATTAAGACCTATGACTTGGTCTAGACCCACACCCATGACTCATCACCCCTCACCCGCATCAAAACAAACCTAATAATAACTTGACCAAGCCCACAACTGATCCCTCGGGAGAAAAGGAGGTAAAGATGGCCATTTTACTAAAAAAGCCACTTTGACCTAATCGACATCGATTCCTACTCGATCGCCATCGGTTACGTAATCGCCATTAGTACCTCGTTAATGACCTCCCTAACCAAAAAGAAAGGATCCGGAATTCATTTGCAAGACAGAGACAAGTGAAGAAAAGAGAAAAGTTTGCAGAGAAGAGCATCGAGTCAAGACTGCAACTGAGCAACTGGATCGCAGTACCCCTCATTCAAGCATTGGAAAATACTGAGGATAGCTTCATCAGCTCACTTTCCAATACCGGATCATCCCAACTAAGCCTTACTATCACCACCACATTCCTTGGACCTGTATCTTCATCAGGAACTAGTAAGTATTATCTTGTAGTTCTTTGTTATCATTTTGCTTTAATTCATATCAAATGGGGAACTGACCACCTTCGAAAGGAAGTCTAATATTTCCTGGGCCTAAGGTAGTTCCCTCACCTATTGTCTAATTAAGATCTGGTGGTCTTGTATTCTTACTTACAGGTAGTCCTTCCCAGACAAAAAGGAGTTCTTCACAATCGATCTGATCTCTCTACGGTACGCGCACACCTTCCCAACATTCAACAAGTATTCCTCCTAGCCCTAACCCTTATCTGTTTCTCAAGAGAATGAAAGGATAGAAGCAACTCTATTCTGGAATGGAAACATTTTGTGTGAAACATTTTGGCACGCCCGGTGGGACCCATTTCGGGTTTCTTTCTTTCTTGCTTGCTTTCATATAGGGAGCATACTTGCTGTTTGTTTCTGCTAAATATTCACAAAATATTTTGTCATTTTGGTAAAAGAATTTGTCTTGCTTTCATATCTTTGCATTTAGTGAAAGTCATCTTCTTTGCTTCATCGAATATCATTTTCAATTTGGGTTTAAAACACGTGCATCACATTCTTGCTTGCTGTTTTTAATTCTAGTGAACGAGATTAAGTAAATGTGTCGTACACGTGGGGGTGATATCCACGTATTGATGAGAAATTAATCTTACTCTCACTACACAACACATACCAAATTACATCATAATCAATACAACAATGAAACCTCCCCCTTTCCGTGGTATTCCTCTCGCCGATTGAGGTAGCCTTATGAGCCACAACAAACTTGACATCTCCTTAGGTCTTTCGTTTAGGATTGACATCATCTCGGCATCTAAGGTATAATCCCAAAGTGATTAAAACTAATCCTAGGGTTAGTCTATTGATTTTCTTGTGCATCTTGCTTGTTTTTAGTTCTGCTTTCTCTCATCATACAACTCGTTTCATTGATCACTTCAAGATAGTTTGGTAAGTATATTAAGCATTGTTATCCCCAAACCAGCAGCTTCTTACATCCTCTCTTTGCTTTCACAAAGGACCGACACTCGGTCCCATACTACCGACATCGCTTAGCCGACCGACGCTTGCTTACATTTTGACCGACATCGGTTATTTGACCGATATCGATTCATCGTGTTTAACAGCTTCTTGACACACCAAAGAACCTATCAATTCCAACATTTTCCTGTTGTTTTCGCTCTAGATTGATTAAATCCCTCATTGTTTCCTCTTTTCCATGGTTGTTATCACTGAAAACAAGTAGTAGCCATGGTTTCACATGCCTGCTCCGTGCCTTTTCTTAGGGTCACCCTTTTGCATCCTATGGGAATCCTACTGATACCAAGTAATTTTCCCAAGATCCTTGTAGGAGATAAGGAATTTTCCAAATTTTTGAATGCTAATCCTAGCGCCCTACAATATTATTTGTCTCATACCCCTGACCGTGCACCCGATGGTTAGCTCCTTATTGGTAGGCCTATTAGTATCACCGCTCACTTAGCCCCTTCCCCACCTAATAACTCCGCCTCACCATCTTCATCCTTAGCCCCGTCTCCCAGCTCAGTAGCTTCGGTGGTTCATACTGCACCGATTGGTTTTCCTCTGGTTAATCTGGGACCCCACATATCACTACCATCCACTACCCCTACCTCATCTCTCTCGCAGGTTGCCTCTTTCATCACTTGCTCTCTGCCACCTATACACACGAGCTTTCACTCACAAGTTTCGCCCACCTTTTCATTTCCACAAATTCATCCTATGGCCTCAATATCTTATATAGACACCCTTATTTGGCTGCCCCAACACATTCATCACCATTATCTTATCAACATTCAATCCCATCATTGTCTAGTAGCGGATCTTGGACCAATCCTCCTCTCACATTTACAATGAAAGCACCATCATCTAACCCAACCAATGATTTAATCAAACAGATGATGAACAAGATGCAAAATCTTGAGGCTTCTATTTGTGAAGTCGTAACACCCCGACATACGAGAAATTTTGTCAAGAGCCTATTCACCCTTCTTCTCCCCCTTCATACATATCCTTCTCAATGGGAATTACTGAAATTTACTCACTTTAATAGTAAGGAGGACCCTAAAAAACACTTGCAATCATTCGACATGCCTACTATCTCGATTGCTCATGACGATGCCCTACTACTCCGTACCTTTCCCTATGTCCTTATCAGACCTCGCCTTGAGGTGTGATACAAAGTGCTTTGACCCAACATTCAATATTCTCTTTTAACCAATTAGTCCAATCTTTCTTGGATCACTTCTCCATCAATATTACCAAGAAAGTATCCATTACCGAATTCTATGCCATCTAACAATTTGAAGACGAGTCTATCGCAGATTTCGTTGGACGATGGCGGGGGGGCCTCACAACCAACTTACTTACGCCTTACCTCGAGCCAAGCTCATCAAACTCTTTACATGGGCTTGTGCTAAACACATTTCTCCCACCCTCTAAATTCAAACTTTCCACACCTTTGATGAGGCCTTTACTATGGCTCGGAAACTAGAGAATCGAGCCTTAGAGGAAGAGAAATTGAGGTTACGCAACAAAAGCTCAAATTTCCGGACCCAAGACTCTACCACCAAACCCAACACTACCAATTCTCACACATCGGCTGCTTCAAAATCAAAGGGGTCCGTGCATCGCTTGTGTGATGGTCAAACCTCAAGCACTGTCTAATTCCCAGCCAAAAGCCACCTATAAGTATAAAGCCGAGCCCATCAACTATACTCCCTTGGGAGAAACTTATGGTGTGATCTTAGACAAATTGCTTAAAGTAGGAGCTATCACCTTGCCTCCTATTAAACCTCACTCTGAGTTTGATTCCACCTCGCGCCATTCCTTCTTGGTATAAAGAAAATGACTTCAGAATCTCCATTGCAAGTGAAGGGAAACAAATTTTAAAATCGCAAGATGTTGAAAAACATAGTGCAGGAAATGGTTGATGCAGGGGATATAACTCTCAACAATCCTAATGCCCCCGCTAATCAAAATTTAAAAATCTTCAACAAACCATTTCCAAACCATGCATCTAACAGTAACACAAATCAAGATACCTCCGAGGAGAAGAGTGTTCATGAAATCCATGCGCTTTTCAACTCCCAACCAAAAGCTTCTATCGAGGAAATTCTCAATCAAGCCTCTTCACTAACACAGGATCCGTACCCTCATACCCCCATCAAGACAAGACGATAACCTTGCCATTCCTTTACCCATAAAGGAATTAACCACCCAGAGTCCTCTTCTCATGAATGAGTCTTCTTACACCACATCCCTGCAAGACTGTGAGAAGATGTTATCTAACTTATCTATTTACCAAACATCTCCTTCCACCACTCTTTCTCGTAATAGAAGAAGGTTTGCCACTTTTTCTCGCCACCCTTAGAGGAGAAACCCCGAGCCTACATCACCAAACTCCTCAATCATAATGGATCCCCTTGAACATGCCCTCTTACCTATTAGTTCTTCATCACCTAAATCTTTTCAGCGACCGGTTGACCTCTTAGTACTCATTGATACATCGCCTCATTTACCCCCGTATCACACCCACAAAGTGGACCGGGATCACAACCCACCTCTCTTCCATACTAAGGTTCTTCTTCACACGTGAAGATTGTCATTCCTTGGAAGATGAGAGCGAGTCCTATGGGATCGCTTTGAGTACACCATTCTCTACTCAAATGCAGATGACCAATCGAGACACCTCTACCATATACCCAAGGTGTTTACAAAAGCTCAAAATGCCTATGTCCTCATCTTCACCCCCTCATCTCTACCGAATACCTCATCCACCTTTATTAACCTAACCAAACCTTCCCTATGCTTGGGACTTCACCAATACCTAGCCTAACACACCCACCTAAATGGTTAGATTTATCCAAAAATAAAGCCGTCCATCCACCTAGGAGACAGACTCCAATCTCCTCAAGTCCAATATATGCCTCTCACACAACTAAAACCCTCGCCGTCACACCTACCTTCTATATTGGGACCTCACCCTCCACCTTGCCTCAAGACATCATACCTCTTACATTTTCTTTAAAACGACCTACACCTTCTCGCACCCATACAGAGATCCACGGGTGTATCAACACCATCACCCCAAGTATCCCGTCCACCTACCAACCCTAAACAAACTACATTATTAAAGGATTTGTTTGCATTCACTCCTCTTTCCCCGTGGTTGTTTCCTACCACCACGCCATCTCGTGGCCTCATCATCTAACCAACTAAACATGACTTCTGCACCGAAGAAGCCACGTTTAGTTAAATCCAATTATCAAAACCCCTTGTCTAAACCACCACCCGCATTTAACCAACCATACCCAAACATTACCAAAACCCACCCAATCAATAGCCTCATCTTCCTCCTGACTTTGACCCACTCAAAGGATCTTACACCAAGATCCTTGATATGTTGGTAGAGAATGCGACCATTTCCTACCCCCACTGCACTCCTATGATCCATCTAAACCTCGACCTATAGGTTATGATGAGTCTAAAATCTATGCTTACCACCGCACACTAGGACATGATGTGGAGGGATGCAAGCTTTGAAAGCCATCCTTCGTCACCACCTATCTCTGGATAGAAAGGTTAAGAAAGACAACTTACGAAGGGATACACCTTTAGCTTCAATCCCTCCTATACCACCCGTCCCCGCCTCACCAAGATCTATCATTATTACAACCCCACCTCTTGAAGACAATGACTTATCCCCTGTCATCTTCCTCCTCTCGTGTTCATGAGATCAACATGATTAGTATTGCTACTCGAGTGTAGAAAAAAATGGGAAAGCTAAAGAAAGCACACTGCAGCCTCTCTTTCTCCGTCCGCCATCCCGATCACACCACCACCTAAAGTGGTTATTCATGGACCTACCTACCCCGCCTCTCGATGGAGTTGCCCATTGTACCATGATCAAATAGTTTCACCAATCACCCGTAAAATGACACCGTATGATCTCACTCAAACCTCTCGAATCTCATCGACAAGCTCTCATTGAAATCCTTCAAGGGATAGAGGTCCTACCTAACGAAACCTTTCTTGTTGCCTCCATCTTAACACCCAACCACGTTGCTTCTCTCACCAAACAATCTACCACTTCGTCCCCGTCACAAAGAGCCGTTGTCCGCTTCTCCGAAGATGAAATTGTAGTCTTTGGTGCAGAAGATCCTGACCCCACTCTTTTCATCTCGGCTTACGTCCAAGACATCCGAGTACGTCATGTTATGATTAACAGGGCGCTAGCCTAAACATCATCTCTTCCAAAGCCTTCCAACAAATGAATATCCATTCTAGCTGCATTTGTGCCAACCCCACCATGTTGCACTCATTCAATGATGCTATTACTTCTACTTTAGGCACCATGATCCTTAACATTCATGTAGGGCCACGTACCTTACCCGAAATCTTCTATGTCCTTGAGGGAGAATTCTAATACAACATGTTGTTAGGCTGCCCTTAGATCCGGGCTATGGGATGTGTTCCCTCCACCTTACATAGATGCATAAAATTCAAGTATGAGGGGAAGTCGTACACCGTAAAAGTTGAGGCTCCCCCTTAAAAACCTCCGCAATATGTTATATCGTTGTAATGATGTGCTTGTACTACCAAGGCACCCATTCATCCAACCCAACCATCTACTTCACCCACACCTCAACTATCCACCTTAGCCACACCTACACCTTCAACCAATGAAACCACCACCACAAATACCACTTCCTTCCTCGCGGACAACATCCCAACCTCGATCCTCGGTAGATGTTTTTCAACGCCTTACGCCGGGGAGTATCACCTATATAACGTTAGCACTTTCCATACCCCAAAGGAGTATAGACAATTACATGTGCATCCTACCTATGACCGTCATGTGGGAGGTGATCTCCTACGGACCGCCTAATTGCCGCGACCGAGATAACATATGGGGTGTCGACGCATCCTCCATTACCCCCGAACCTCCCCCTTGGTGTGGTTCCCTTCTAATCCAATTTTCAATATCTAACAAATCATCGCTTTGCCCTCACCTTCTCGACTTGCTCAGTGCTTGGAAAGGTTTTGGTTTCAGCTTTATGAACAAGGCTAACATACAATCATTCCCATGACTACACACAAACACAAAGATCGTAGTGGTCTTAGATTTTCAAACACGTACACTAAAGAAACCTCGTGTCGGATTGTATCCGGAAGACAATGACATTACCACTTCTAAACCATCATCACCTATTTTGCCATCTTCACCTACGAGTCGATAGACCTTAATCTATCCCTCCTAACTTTTTTTTCATAAATGCTATCTTCCCGGGTCCTCTCACTTATCAATGTGATAATGAAGACCCATCTTCTCTTCCCCTTCTATATCGAGATATGATCAAAGAAGACTCACCTTCAATTAATGTTGTCGAGTGCCAGGATGACGACTCCATCCTCACTTATCTTGGTGCGGATGACTCTTATATTTAACACGCCTTACCATCCGAAACTCAAACCATGTTGAATGAGTCGACTATAGAAATCAAAATCCATGCAGAGGATGATCCTCACATTGTGAAGATTGACAATCTCTTGACGCATTAGAACAAGCCACCTTCACTACCTTCCTCCGTGCCTCGCAATCAAGCTTTTTCTTGGTCCTATGCCGACATGCCAGAATTGATCCTCGACATCGCTGTCCATAACATCACTCAAACCGACTCAAACCAGCTTAAACGAAACTAAGAAAAATGCATCCATGAATTGCCCTCTTGGTCAAAGAAGAGCTTCAACGACTCCTTTTTGTTTCCTTCATCTTACCTATTGCTATCCTCAATAGATTTCTAACATCGCACCCGTCACTAAAGCTCGACAGGGGGACTTCGGATATGTAGGGATTTCTAGGACCTTAACCTCACTTATCCAAAGGATGACTTCCCCTACCTAGTATTGATCAACTTGCTGATCTCACCGCAGCCATGAGATGTTTTCTATCATGGATGGCTTCTCAGATACAATCAAATTTTGGTAGCCCGGCCGATCAACATAAAACCACCTTCATTACTCCTTGGGAACCTTCGCTATTGGTCATGCGCCGCTTTGGCCTTAAGAATGCTGGTGTGACCTATCAGAGCTATGGATTACATTTTTCATGACATTATGCACACTATCCTTGAGGATTATGTCGATGATCTTCTTGGCAAATCTAAACATCACAGTGAACATCTCGATGTTTTAACCATTATTTTTGATCACCTGTTACAATACTGTGTTCGTCTTCAACCAAAGAAATGTGTCTTTGGTGTCCTTTCAGGAAAACTCCTTGGTTTTATCATCTCTTTGCATGGCATTGAGGTTGATCTGGCAAAAGTCAAAGCTATCCTAGAAATGCCCCCACCCACTAACCTCAAACAATTATGTAGTTTACAGGCAAACTCCAATCTATCCAACATTTCATTTCACAACTTTTGGACCGATGTCAACCTTTCCATCATCTCCTTAAAAAAGACATTGTCTTTCAATGGAGTGAGGAATGCCACCAAGCCTTTGAGGCTCTTAAAGCTTATCTCTTGCAGCCACCCGTGCTTATCCCACCTCAGGACGATCACCCTTTCTACCTTTACCTTTATGCCACCGACCATGTCAGAGAGCCATGCTCGCACATCGTGACTCGAGCATCGAGAACAAGCGCTTTATTACGTAAGCCATACTCTTGTGGATTACGAGACTAGGTATACACACGTAGAAAATTTGTGCCTAGCCCTATCATTTGTGGCCACCAAACTCCAAAAAAATTTGTCATCACCAACGCTGACCCCATACATTATATGTACGCCAAACCTCATCTAAACCAACGCATCGCTCGATGGCTTATGCTACTCACCGACCTCGACCTTGAGTTTGTACACCAAAATCACCAAGGGACAAACTATCACGCACCAACTCGCGGAAGCCCCTTTACCTGGGGAACAATTTACCAATTTTACTTTCCCTGATGAGCTCATCGCAACTCTTTCACTCGCTGATGTGTCAGTATCCAATGACCCTCTTCTTCGATGGATCTAAATGCCAAGCAAAGGAGGGGGCATGTGTTATTCTCATTCCTCTTGAAGGTGAACCTATGCCTCTTTCATTCAGGCTTGATTTCCCCTGCACTAACAACACGGCGGAATACGAGGCCCTTGTTTTGGGTCTCCATGTTGTGTTACACTTAGGTGTGAAGTCTATTAATATTTTCGGTGACTCTCAATTGGTAGTAAATCAAGTTACTGGCATCTACCAATGTAAAAATGAGGAACTTCAAAAGTACAAACATTACGTGGATTCACTTTTGACCTTATTTTCTCATTATTCTATCCAAACCATTCCCCGCTCAACTAATAAATTTGTAGATACTATGGCTTGCTTGGCCTCGCAAATTCCACCCTCACCAACTGACTCAGACATATTTGTCTTGGTCCAACAACTCTTTGCCCCATCTTACTTAGTTCCGGATGTTTGTATGGTACATAATGTATCTACTGATTCGCAGGATACCTGGTATCACTAGTTTCACGACTACCTTACAACCTCTGTTCTACCACCTGACCTTACTAGTAATGGCAAACATGCTTTTCTTAAAAGTGTTTCTCGTTATGTCATCATGGGGGGACTCCTCTATAAACGTGGCTTTGATGGTATCCTCCTTTGCTGTCTAACCGGCACTGAAGTCACTCATACCACCCAACAAATCCACGATGGACTTTGTGGCGGGAACTTTAGTGGCCTCGCCATGGCCAAGCGGATCCTTCGCCTAGGATATTATTGGCCTACTCTCAATAAAGACTGCTGTGAATATGTTAAGCATTGTGTTATGTGTCAACAACATGCCAACCTTTAACATACTCCTAGCCACCTATTACAGGTCGCACGAGATCTTTGGCCTTTCTCACAATGGGGTTTAGACCTTATTGGTGAGATTCACCCACCTTCTTCGCAATGTCATAGTTGGATAATCACAAAGAACTTAATATTACACTAAATGGGTGGCGGCCATTCCACTCATTTTAACCAAAAAAAGAAAAAAATCGTAGAGTTCATCAACCATCACATTATGTGTCATTTTGGTGTTCCTCATTGCCCGATAACAGTATAATGGAAAATCTTTCAAAATAAGTTGTTACAAGACCTTTGTGACAACTTTGGTATCAAACTTAGCTTCTCATCACCTTACTATCCACAAGTAAATGGTCAAGCTGAATCTTCTAACAAAACCCTAACCAAAATTCTCATGAAAGTTGTTAACGATACCGAAACAATTGGCCCGATCACATCCCCTTTGCCCTTTGGGCTTATCGTACTAAGCATTCGTACCTCCACTAATGCCACACCATTCTCTAAGGTATATGGTACCGAGGTCAGTTCTTGCCTCTCGAAATACAAATCCTCCCAAGAATATCTCTCCAGGATATTCTCACCAAAGTTGATGATTTCTGCCAAGAGCGGTTAGCCCAATTAGAGCTTCTTGACAAGCGCGCCTTACAACTCTTGACTACCTTTAAATCTATCAAAAGTGCATCAAGCATGCTTATGATAAGAAAATTCATGAGCGTACCTTTCGGATTGGTGATCTTGTCCTTAAAGAGAATCAACATGTGACCAAACTAGAAAGGAGAAAACGTGGGAAATTTGCTCCTAATTGGATTGGGCCTTACATTATCACTCACACTTACGGATCATACACTTACCATTTAGCTTAGCTTAATGGTAAACCCGAGCCTAAACCCTTAATGCCTTGCATCTCTGACCATTCTACTATTGAATTTAGTGTTACATCACTTCTTATCTACCTTGCGCTCGTCCCTTGAGCTCATTTACCACCTCATACAGTTTGTTTTGTGCATCTCAAAGTAGAATCAACCTCTCGTGGTTTGATCATCAACTTCCTCTTAAAGATGTCTTCCCTTTTTAGTCTGTCCATGACTTAAAAGTATCAAAATAACACTTTCTCAATTATACAATTATGGGATATTCTTGAGTCAAACTTTCTGCAAAACTAGATGCTTCATGCCAAACGAACATCTAGACCTCTAAGTTATACATAAACCATTTCGCTCCTGGAAGGAAAACTATGTGTAAAAGCCACATCTCGCTATTATAAATAGACTTCTCCTCGAAGGACAGCTATACACAAAATCAAGCGTCTACTACTATAAATAGATCGCTCCCTCAAGGACAACTATACAAAGTCAGCCTCTATCGAAGCTTCTCACATTGATCACCTTCGTGAAGACCTCAAGAACAAAAAAATGCATATCCCATATAGACTTCCCGCTTTGATTAGTCTATATCCGTAAAAATAAAAGCAATATTCAAAAGAACTTTTGAGTCATGGACTTGTCTATTCAGGTTTGGTTCTCTTTCGTCAGAATAATCACCTTATAACAAGTTCTCTGTGCCCCAACTATACCATCCACCTCACCTCACCATTCTTCAAAACAAAAAAACTCAAGGGACATGATGTATATCCGATATATTGTGATTATACAACTCTTTTCACCTATCGACTTCGCCTATGCAAGGTACCTAGGGATTCAAGCTCATCCTACGATAATACGTGGTTTGTTTTGCTCTTTCAACTATGGGACATTTTTACCTCTTTTACCCAAATATGGGATTATATGTTGACCTTAATCGGGACATGGTTCTCACCTATACCTTACCAACTCCAACAACCTTACCCTACCAATATCAAAAATTTTACCAACCAACAAATTTCCTAAACACAACCGAATTGCCTAAATTCATCTCTCCCCTGTCCCGAGGGAGAACTACATCGATCGTGAGGCCCCTCCTTTCTTTGTAAATGGGCTATGTAAGCAACACTTAGAGACATGAGGTCTCCCAAGGTTAGCTCAACTGTCCCCCTACCATAACCTATCATGTGTTGTTAAAATATAAATGATTTCACATATTTATATTGATAACACTCACCTTGGTCTTTTATCAATTCAAAACACAAACATTCTTATTATTATTGTAAACTCAAATCAACATACATATTTAGTTTTATTTAGATGTTAAACAAATACATCTTCTCTATCATCGATGCGCAGGTCGGCATCCTTATTTATTCTTCTACCCCTATGAAATTCACTTAGACCTTGCGCCTCATCCCGAACTGTGGTGACCGTGATCGCGACGCCGCTCACCCGGCCTCTCCATCCTCAAAGGTGCCACCGCTATTGGTTCCTCCCACCGATCCACCAATCTCTCCCTGTAACATATGAATACGCCCTCGCGTGGAGGAATCTCGCCTAGTCTCTCCACTCGTGATCGCAAAATCAAGCTAACAATCCCATTGTCTCATTCACCGCAAGTTTTGAAGCCGGTGAACTAAACCCTACAGTGTGATCTCTCTCCACCGTAATCACAAAGCCTAAGTCGATGATCGCCCTCTCACGTGTACCTCGCAGCCTCTAGCCGCCACCCACCATAATC